>JAGSMR010000007.1:2147500-2747500 GCA_029286605.1 Sericinus montela | reverse complement strand
ACCCGAGACAATGCAAGTAAATTGGTTTTCGAATACTATGCCTTTAAAATATAATAAGATATACCATGCGATACTAAAGTCACGATAGCCGAGTGGTTGGGTGGTTGCAATTTCGAGTCAAGAGACCCGAGTTCGATCCCCAGGTGGCAGGCCCGTACCAATGGGTTTTTCAAAAACTTATGTACAAATTATATCGTTGGCTTTTATGTAAAGACGGCGACGGGTTCACCACCATTCACGTTGTCCCGAAAATAACTTCGGTGGAAGGTGAGTCGAAGGGACTTAATTGTCTAGACCAGACCTCTGCTACCATGTGCAATATTGTGACGTTACTGTTGCATAACAATCTTCAGTCAAATCAAGCGATGAGAAAATAAAATATTTAAAATTAAAATAATCAATCGTTTAAAATAACGTTTTCATTTATATATTAATAAACAAAAGATCGCATGAAATAAATATAATCAGTGGAGTTAGCTGAAGCTCGTTGTATTCTTATTTGACATAGCTAACTATGCAGGAAACATTGACGATTAACAAGTAAATGTGAAGTGCAGCTTTAAAGACACTCACTGGTCTATATCTTCCTGTATCCGATGAATAATTTAGACAATAACAATGGAAGAGGTTCAAATGCAGTTAACAGTCAGAAAATCAATAATTTGTACATGAACTCTATCAACAATACAAGTACCTTGCAAGCTTCAAATATATTGTTAAAGAGTTACTAATTTTGAAATAAAAATCAAAGTTTGTACTGCCATGACATGGCGGCTCATTCAAACAAATGATGAAGGGAGAGTTTTAACCAAGTTTAACCTGTAACTTTCATACATGCATACTCTCAAAACGGCCTGTTAAAGACCGCTGTAGTACATAAACCTATCCCATAAGGCAATTGCAATACCAGATACGGCAGATAGAAAAAAAAACAAGTAGAAAAATATCTCAAGGTATAGTTAAATATAGAAAAAGGATAGGCCCTTTTTAAAATACATTCCGCAATTATTTTTTAATATAATTTTTTATACATTTTCTTTTCTAAATATTATATTTTATTCATAAGTCATTCTTATTATTTACAAAGATATATACTTTATGCAATCTAAACCTGATCACATACCATCAACTTTTAAAAGATTTGATGTTCTGTGAAGCAGTTTTTTTTATTGGTTGTTTTGGAAGTAATAATGATAATACATATCGGCTTATTAAAGTCCACTGCAGGATGTAGGCCTCCCATAGGGAGATTTTCCATAATCGCCATGCTTGACGGTTTGTTGATCGCAGTACCAGACCACTTGCATCTTTTTTTTTTTTTCATTTATTTAAGATACAAAAAACATTACAAAAATTCTGACATCCTCACAAAAAGCCTCGCAGGGCTTATCTTAGTGACGGCTGGTCGTTCACATTCTTTAAGTTTTTTTTTTTTCAACATATTTTTATTTCCAAGCATGTACAATGATTGTATGTCAGGTGATATTTCGTTCAGATAGTAAGGCGTGAGGTATATAGAATTTCGGACTCCGTATATATTATTATATCTAGGTAAAGTATATTTGCTACAATATGTTTGTTTTCTTAAGTTATTTGGTCGAAATCTTTCTTCTAAATACTCACTCTGATTACTATCTAATAACAAATGGTATTTATTTTTATCAAAAACATTTACTACTTTACAATATTTGAAAATTTCTATTTCGTCGTTTTTTAGGTATTATTGTTTTTAAAATTTTAATTGTAAGTTATAAATATCTTGTATATAAGTTTTATAAGTTCTTCCATAACTACACAATCCATAACTTATAACCGAGTCCGCAAGCGCCATATATAAAAGTCTGAGTGTACCATAGGGAAGTTTGGGTCTCAATATTACGATTTTGCTCAAGATTGACCTAAGTTTTTTACAGACATAATCTTTATGGAGTCCCCAGTTGAATCTGTTGTCAATCTTGAGCCCTAGGTACATGTGTTGGTCTACCAGTTCCAACTCCGGACACAAGCAACTCATGGCGCACGTGGAGAAGGCAGAGTGGAGGCAGGCGTGGCTATGAGTCTTTACAACTGGCTGTGTCTCTGTCTTATTATGTGATGAGTGCATGTGAATTATTTTGTTTTTGTTCATTTATATCTAATCTTATATCATGTGACCATTTACAAATTAAGTTATAATTCTCCTGTATCATAATTTGCGCTTCCGAGACTTCCCTGTGTGCGACAAGAATGCAGGTGTCATCAGCAAACTGCTATACGGAACCCTTGGTTATAATGTTTAACATATCGTTTACATACAACAAGTATTCTGTCAGACCAAAAATGGAGCCCTGTGCAGTGCCTTTAGTGGTTAAAATTTTTTGACTGTATGTATTTGCAATTTTTACCGTAGTGAATCTGTTTTTGTGATAGTTTTTTATAAGTTCCAGTAAAGGTCCTTGTATACCATTTCGTGATAACTTGTCGTACAATACTGAATAGTCTAACATATCAAAAGCACTGGAAAAATCTATAAATAATGCAATCACATGCATTTTATTATTTAAATAACTATTAACTTCGTCCGTAAATTTATAAAGAAGTTGTGTGGTACTTTTTTGTTTTTGGAAACCATACTGATTACAATGAATTACGCAGTTAGTTTTGCAGATACCTGTTTATTATATTTCCAAAATAGCGTTCTTTATATCTTTTATCCGAATGTCGTCGTAACCAAGGCTTTTGTTATTATTTAGTGATTTTATAATTTTTAACACAGTGTCTAAACGTGCATGACTTAATAAAAATTGATCTGTAAGGCACGATTTCGTAAGTAGATTTGTCTAAAATTGGTAGTTGACATCCATGATATTTATTTTTAATACTATTATCGAATGCCATTACAAAATTATTGGCTAAAGTTGACGGGTCTAAGTGAAAAGTTCTGAGCAATATGTTATCTATACATTTAATTACATTGTTTGTTAAGTCATTAATAATTGACCATATCTTTCTAGTATTTTTAAAATTGTTACAAATTTCTGTCTTAATTTGTCTATTTTTTAAGGTGGTTTGCCCATTTACAAATTTTTCTATTATTTTTATGTGTATATACGAACATACTTTTGCTATAAGCAGATTTAAATTTTTTATTAATAAATTCAATAATTTCATTAGGGTTAGTATATAGCAAAGGTGTAGTTAAATCCACGCTGTCAAGTTCTGTGCGCAATTTTTTATAATCATAACGAATGCACCGCTGGTTACTGTTCGTGTGTGAGTTACCGACATCACAAAGTGCCCCTACTAAAGCGCAACCTATTATGTAATGATCAGCTGGAGCGACATTAATCAGTCCTGAATCTTAATTCTGTATACATAGTATAAATTGGTAAGTTATATAAGGTTGAGCATGCTTCATTTAAGTAAGCTTCTGTAATAAATATTAAGTGAACAATATTTTTGAAGTAGATATTAAATATTCAAGATGATCATAGTTTTAGTTATTGAGCGAATGTTAACGTGAAATAATAAGAGGGAACTGTTAACTTTGGGTATTCTTTCAGTAAAGTTATTCAACGTTTCAATTCAATTTCTCAGTAAATTCAATTCAATTCAGTAAATTCAATTCAATTATTTCACCATTTGTATCATACATTTTGGTGATGCATGATGGTACTTAAATTAAAATTTTTTACACAATTTTTACTTTCTACCTACTAGTTTTTCCAAGTCCTTAAGAGAACGTATTGTAATGGTTTTATCCTTTTCGTTTTTAGTGCCAGAATTGTGCCATTTTGCACCATATGAACTTAAACAAGCATGTGTCCTTTAGCTCTTTTTTTGCCTTCCACAAGAGAAAGGCCGTGGTTGGCGCGAGACGTTCTCGGAGGTATATCCTGGCATTATTTGAATATCCCAGGTCTTTGCTATTGATAATGATCTGTTTAGAGGTGTCTAACCATTTGTCCCCAGCACCCGCGATCAGCGTCAGTACTATGGGCGACGGCGATTGTTGCGCGCCCGAGCGATTCACTTTTTTTCGTTGACAGTATGCCTTGATTACGTCCAACGTATTTTGATTTAATTTCGCACTAATTACACTCGCGATATTTTTTTATCTTTTTTACTTACACCACACACTTCTACACAATTTACTAAGCGACTGTTCCAAATAGTTGATTTTTGACTCCAATAACTCTTGTTTTAGTTCATAATTCTTGTGAATATTTCGTAGGTCTTGACATTTATTTTCGAGGCGTTTAATGTTGCTTTCGTACATAGCGATTCTGTGTTCAAAATCATCAATTTTGGCACTGAAGAACTGCAGCGACCTTTGGAGCTCTTCACGAATGACATATTGAACCTCACGACGTATTTGGCTGAGTATTTGCTGTGAAACACTATTGGCGTTAAGGTTAGATGAAGTTTCAGTGTCAGAGATATCCTCATCATCAGCCTCCGGCAATATGCAAGAAACTCGCCTGGTTTTCATGCTACCTGCACAACTTTTACACTTTCAATCGACTGAGTCTGTTAAATACAACGCATTAAGCTGCTCAGAAGTTATTGATGCACAGGAGCCGTGCAACCATTTATTGAATTTACTACATTGAATACCCGGGTTCTTCTTCGTCACAACTTTTGCACACTTACAACATTTGGCCATTGTAGTATACTACACGCCGTGATTTGTACCGTGATTTGTACGTACGTCAATCAGAACCGACGGAACGACAGACGCTGCTGCCCATCTTCGGTTTGATTATTTTGGTCTGATATTTTTAGAGGTGGTTATCCCGCCATCTATTCGTTGCCATAACGACATTCAAGGTAGTTTCCCTTAGTCGCTTTTTACGACACCCAGGGGAAGAAAGGGAGTGGCAATATTTTACACCGTTACCACTACTAGGTACTAATACTAGTAAAGTTCTCATTAGATACCAACAGCTGGATTAGATGTTCAGATATTGCAAACGAAAAGCAACACACTGCATTACGCTAAGTCAACAATCAATCAACAAGGGCTTATCAGCCCTTTTCTCCTTATTATTCTTGAATCTCATTTTATGAATTCTGATGAAAATTGGGTGTATGACAATCAAAGGTTTTCTTTTTCAAATAAGGGCATACTAATTAAGAACCTCGTTTTTCAATAATATTATTGAAAAACGAGGTTCTGCACTAATGCTGCCAGCTAGCATATACGTAGGATCTCTGTACTAGAAGCACTTTTAAAATCATCAAATCGGTCGTTATATTACGAGTGCTTATATAGCTTCAAAAGCATTCTAGGTTTATTTTCCCTGCAGCTAGCAGTTGATTGTTTTTCGAATTTTATTGCGCACTATTTCAGCAAATAATCCGATCGTGAGAGAAAATCTCTTTATGTGTATACGTCTCTACAAATGGCGTCTATATATTTAAGCTTTTTAAAAATGTATGCTTTTGTAGAATTATTACTATATCCCGATAGAGAAATCTACACCAAAAATATCTTTAATTTATATATTTTTTCTCGACAATGTATTTTGCACATACATTTTCAACCACACAAACCGAAAAAATACTTGCTTCAGTTTTACAGAACCATTAACTACGTACGTTTTTTCGACATGTGAGCTTAAGGAAATATTTACTCATAAAAATACTCTGTTAAAAGAAAGGAGATTAGATGTATACTAGATTATGAATCTAAATTAGTCAATTAGCTTTTTTATTTTTAATATAAATATGCTTATTGCATATTTATATTAAAAATAAAAAAGCTAATTGACTAATCTAATACTTATTAATGAATTTCCCGTTCTGTTACACACTACGAGTGTATCAGGAAATAATTAGATCGCAAGTAGAACTCTTATTCTGCGTTATTTCTTTCGCTTCGTAGCGTTTTCAATTACCTTGTTATTTTGTACGTAGCAGCAATGGTAACTATAATATTACAGATTTATATATTCTTTTTTCTTAGCAGTCTCTGAGGACAACTACGGGAAGCTCTTTTTTCCAGTGCACCATACGCCGCTACCATACGAAAAATTATTATTTATTAAGTGGTCAAAATCAAAAATCAAAATATCTTCACGCAATTCCCAATACAGGGGTAGACAGAGGTCAAGTCTAGACAATTAAGTCCCTTTGACCCACCTTCCACCGAAGATATTTTCGGGACAACGTGACAGGTGGTGAGCCCGTCGCCGCCTTTATGTCCAAGCCAACGATATTCGTACATAAGTTTTTGAAAAATTCATTGGTACTGCCATCTGGGGATCGAACTCGGGTCTCTCGACTCGAAATTCCGGCCACCCAACAACTCGGCTATCGTGACTTTGTGTAAGTGGTAATAATTAAAAAATCTTACTTCTACTAAGTTCAAGAAAGAGAAGAAAATGGAGTAAGGAAGGTTAGGATTAGGTACTTGGGATGGGGTAGCATTTAAACCTTTTTCCTCTGTGACAGATAACGACCCGAGTCTAGCCAAATGTGTATGAGAGTGATTATAGGCAATATGAACACAAGTATATTGGTTATCATGACCCTGCTAAGTTCAAAGATTACCGTAGCCTGAGATTTGATTCCAACCATCCTATCTTAAAATTAAACTGTAGCAATAAGTCGGGATTTCATACGGAAGCAGAAGTAAAATTAAAATTTCATGATGAGATATAGAAGGACCACAATTCAGGGTAGTCTTTTGCCTACGCAGATAGAATTAATATTAATACATTATATTAATACATATAGATTCTGATACACCACTGATTGATGATGACGACGGATTGCGAGTCAAGAGACCCGAGTTCGATCCTCAAGTGGCCGTACCAATGGGTTTTTCTAAAAAAAACCTATGTACAAATTATATCGTTGGCTTGGACATAAAGACGGCGACGGGCTCACCACCTGTCACGTTGTCCCGAAAATATCTTCGGTGGAAGGTCGGTCGAAAGGACTTAAATGTCTAGACTAGACTAGACCTCTGTCTACCCCTGTATTGGGAATTGCGTGAAGATATTTTATTTTATTTTTATTATAGATATATAACAATAACTCACCCCTATTGTTATCTGTTCATTACTGATAAGCACAATATTAGGCATCGAATATACTGTCGAATGTAAAAATGGTAATGTGGTCAGATGTATAGAAAGTTTAGTTCTTTCGACCCAAATTTTAGCAGAGGTGATTTGGGACAACGTCACAGATGGTCAGTCTATCTTTAGACACTAATTTGTAATCAACAAACAACAACATACAAATCATATACAAGCTTAAATAGTCAAAGGTATGAGCCTTACTCCTGAGGATCAAACTTAATTCTCAATGAAAAAAAAAATACAAACTGACAGCAGTAATTTCTAAGTGCGTGATAGCCTAAGGGCTTACGTATAATGGTGGTAGTTCCTACGTAGAATATTCTAGCTCCTCTTTATATTGTAAAGACAAAAATACAAATATAGGGCCATAATTTCGTAAAAAAATTCTGTTGTCATGATCACTAACACGTTGGTGAAATAAAATAAAACATTCTATAGAAAGGTAACCTTAATAATACATGTATTAATATGAAGAATGTAATAGAAATAACGATAAGAATTCATTCGAATGTTAAGTCTAACCTTTCAAAGTGGTAATGCAACCACCTTTCTTCTTACCCTGCCATGGGGAGTAGGGTTATATTTTAGTTAATACATTCATAAAAACGGCCTGTCAAGGTCCACTGCAGGACGTAGGCCTCTCCAATAAGGAGGATTTGCCATAATCGCCACGCTTGTCAAGCGGATTGGCGATCGCAGTATCAAACTACTCCCACCACAGACGCTGCTGCCCATCTTCAATCTGATTATTTTGGTCTGATATTTTTTAGAGATTCTCTAGTATTTAGTATGATTATTTTTATCCCGCTATTTATCGGTTGCCATAACGATATTCAAGGCTGTTACCCTTTGTAGCCTCTTACGATACCCACGGGAAGAAAAAGTGTAGCAGAGCAAGTGGCAAGACAACCGTGTGTCGGGGCTATTACCTAACACTTAATTTCCTTCCATTCGTGGATTTCGTAATATGCAACTAAAGGAAAAGTCGTAAAATATTACATGCGTTTTATCTACGCAAATTGCATCTATTAGCTGGCGCGTAAATGGGCACACAGAGATTGCGTACATTGTGTTAAAGTTCGCATCGCTGGCAGCTTTTACTGCACTACGCAAATTGACCAGAACTACCAGTCCCGCTGAATACCGGGGTAAAATAGTCATTATGACTTTTGAATGCTTTTTTTTGTTGTTGTTTGATAATACATCGTTACAAACAATGTCTATAAAACGCTACCGTAATTTTTCAAGACGTAGAGTTGTCGAACTATGTTTACATCGTCACATTAGTTAGTCTAAAACTATAAAATATTACGATCCACGTTTTTTACATGTTTTCTCTGCGCTCAAGCGACACTAAATACACATAGTTTACGCGACTAGTGTAAATTAAAAGTAAACTTTAATCTCTCCAACCGTCGCTATCCAAGTCGAGGGTTTGTTGACTTGTCGAGCTCTAAATATTTTAAAATGTTTTTCACGGAAATTCCTCGCCCAGCACAAATTCATTTATGTATCTATACGTGATTTTTTGAAAAATAAATTTTATCCCCTATCTGTAATAACAGAGTAACATTTGTATTGGCCCATACAGTATGTGAACTTAATAAAAGTCAAGTAACCATCAACTTTCTTTCGCAACTTAAATTACTTACAATATTAATTAGCAACAGATCAAAAAAAATCCAGAGTATACCATTTATAATAAACTTTAATTTTATCCAAGAATAACTAAAGAATGCGGGAAGCATTAACTCAGCCCATGGTTTAACTTTTTAAATATGATTTTAAACATAAATCAATTGACAGACACCCTCGCGAATGTTATAAATAGCAAGTGAGAACAGAGTAAGTCTCATTTGCTTACGTATTTTTAAGTTAGAAAACAGGCCAAGTCTTGTCCCTACATAGTGTATATTTATAATCAAGTCAACAAACCAACATACATATGTCCACATAAAATAACCGATTGAATCCAAACTTTAAGATGCTACCGAAAAACTATTCTCTATCACAATATGATTCATAAGTATACTCAACATAAACGCACCCACACAGATAGGCTGGTAAAACTAAAAATAGGAAAAATGCACTATCGCTGAAATACAGCTTTATTCCTAAGCCTAGTACAGCCACAAAAGCTAAAAGTGCTTTGTTTATTTAACATTTATCTACCTCAAAACTTTGTAAATATTACGTTTCAAACTTTTTTCTTCGAATCAATCGATAAATAAATGAAAAAAGTGTGTTAAAAATAACCACGTAAATATTCAGTATGTAAAAATAATCGCAGAGTTGGCTTAAAAATCGGTGACACTATTTAAACACGTATGCTACATAGTATTGGAATCGCTGCAAGCCAAATTGTCTAGGTCAAATGTATGTTCTTACCGCTTTGGCTTTGTTCCATTGGCAGTTTTGATAACAAAACATTGTTTTTTACGAAACTATATAAATGATAAAACGCTGTGCCAATGAAGTAAATAATATTGCTTCACATATTTAACAAAGGTTTTGGACGAAACAAGACATTGTGATGAAATAAATTAATACAACGTAATTGACGACCAGGGTTGTATTACATATCTCGTATAAGTATTAATTAATTACCGATATGGAATGATCAAATTAAGAGTATAAACCTACCTACTACCCCACTTACCGTTTGAATGCTTATAATACTATGGTTCTGATATTTAAAATGAGAGTACGTAAATGACAGAGTACGTAAGAAAGTGTGAAATATGAGTAAATCAGGAATGTCTAGAACCGATGAATGAAATCATATAATTGGGGAGAGCTTTTAGACGGCATGATTAATATCTGAACAGGCACGTAACTTCCGGGAACAAAGTCAACAGTACCCAGAATGCGTTAGTAAAAAGGCAGGGTGTATATGTATGCCTATGCATAATCGATGTATACCGAAGTGCTAGTACATTGTTATACAGCAACAAACCTGGGTCTGCCAGAAGAAGCATAAAAGCAAGTTGAATGCAGTGGAGATGCGATTTCTTCGTAAAATGTGCGGCGTCACCTTGGTCGACCGAAAAGAAAACAAAGAGATTCGATATGTCAGGTTAGAAAGATGATCTTGTCACTAAAATATATAAAGGCTTTGCTTCGATGGGTTGCGCGTGTTGTACGAATGATTGAGGACCGAATAGTAAAGAAAATATACAGTGCGAAAATAAAAATAACGAGAGGAGAGAAAAGGTTGAGGTTATTTTCGAAGAGCACGTGAACATATCCACGGGATGAAACATGGTAATTTCTTCTCGTGGATATCGTAAAAAGTAACTAAAAGACCAAGGCTTCGCACTGACGTAAGATTACCAGAAAATAACAGTACAAACTAAACAATATTATTTTAGAAAAATCACCGCATCCATTGTGTTTCCTATTTTCAATTTTTTTATTAGTCTATTAAGAAACAATTCAAAGGCAATTTCAAAAGAATAGTGGTGGGAGTAGATTCTTTCGGGAAAAGACAACCCATCGGACCACACAATACAATAAGGTCGTTCCATTGTGGTTGCATTTGTTTTCAGTTCATAGTAGCTAAACTCACTAGTGCAAAAAATTTTGCATAGCGAGTTCTTTGCTCTTAGTAAAATTTCCTCATTGAATAAAAACATTTCGAAGGTAAATATTAATTAAAGGCTGAATAGCTTAATTAACATACATAAATTAATCACAGAGAGCTGGTGCATTGCAGCTTATTTTTTAATTTGTGGCCATTTCCTCTGAATTGAATTAGCAGTCTGCAATTTACTTTTCTGGGTTTCAAAAATTTCAGTTTTAAAAGTGTTCCTGCATTATTTTAAATTATTACCTACAAACATGTTAAAATAGAAGGGATTATTAAGCAGTCATCATAATCAACAAAAGGAAAATTTATTTTAAAATTAGAATACCTGTCAGATTTCATAAAAGAACTTATATCTCTATGAAGTCTCGATCAATAAGTCACGATAGCCGAGTGGTTGGGTGGTCGGAATTTCGAGTAAATAGACCCGAGTTCGATCCCCAGTTGGTAGGCTCGTACCAATGGGTTTTTCAAAAACTTACGTACGAATATCGTTGGCTTGGACATGAAGACGGCGACGGGCTAACCACCTGTCACGTTGTCCCGAAAATATCTTCGGTGGAAGGTGGGTCGAAGGGACTTAATTGTCTGGACTTGACCTCTGTCTACTCCTGTATTGGGAATTGCGTGAAGATATTTTTTTTTTATATCTCTATGAAGAAGAAATGTGGTACGGCCAAGAGCAGTTTTTGTTGAGTAAATATATAGCAAAAAGAAAGAAAGGTCTTTTTATTCGAATATAAATTAATGATAATAATAGTAAAAAACATAACATGAACAAATATATCTTCACGCAATTCCCAATACAGGGGTAGACAGAGGTCAAGTCAAAATATATATATATATATATATATATATATATATATATATATATATATATATATATATATATATATATATATATATATATATATATATATATATATATATATATATATATATATATATATATATATATATATATATATATATATATATATATATATATATATATATATATATATATACATATACATAGAATTTTCCATAGTTTATGTGCCATGGACTGAAATGCATATTGATTACATGAAATAATCACAAATTATAGGTACTTTTTATCTTTTATAACTTAATACCTTACCTATAAGATAGACCTTGCAGGGCAAAAGAAAAAGAGTTTTCCATAACGCCATATTGACCCGACAGGGAATCGAACCCGGGTCCTCGAGATGGCGACACCTTAAAAGCGATATTTAGGCCACTCGTCCACGAATGTTTACCGTATAATATTTAATAATAGTAACAAGAAAAAATTTGTTGTTGACCAACTTACGAGGAATCGTCATTGGTTATTTAATATATGACTCTAAATTTTATTACACACCTAATTACACACGATTCAAGCATTCAAGGAATAAAATTTTGTATACAAATTAATCTAATCTAGACATCTTGTTTCTTAAAGTTATGTGCTAGACGCCATTTATTATGTAAGAAAATGAACATTTATTTCTTTTTTAACGCCAAAGTAGTAATATCTTACATTGCGCATTTGTTTTATCCTCTTTTTTGTTAGCATGAATATAACTGGCCTATGTTAATTGCGGGACCACAAGCCTTTTCATGAAAGCGCCAATAAAAGGCGGTATGCCCTGTAAAATAAAAGCAATGATAAGCGGATTTTGTAATGAATATTTAAAGTATACATGCCGACTGCCATCGGAAAATGTATATGAGTGTATACTTATTCCGATGGCAGTCGATTGCGACGATGTCGACGTCAGTCTTCTTCGTTAATCTGATATTTTTTTAATTACATTTTTACCTAATATCTAATTACGTACTTTAACTAAGATATAGCATACATTTTACATTTTTCTTTAGAGGAAGGATTTTAACAGTGGTAGAGCCACGCATCAGCTTTTGTTGTTGCAAGAATGGGCCGGCTCGACCGGGGAAGTACAACGACCTCACAGAATACCGGCGTGAAGTAGAAGTTTAACAAACTTCTGCGTTTCGTCTGGTGAGTGCAGGTAACCGGAGGCCCACACACCCCCCTTCCCCCAACTCTGGAGGGTAGAGGGGCACTCTTAGGCCAGCAACGCATCTGCTATGCCTCTGGTATTGCGGGTGTTCATGGGCGGTGGTAACCACTTACCAACACGTGAGCCACCTGCTCGTTTGCCTCCCTTTTCTATAAAAAAAACTTTCTAAGAAACGGTCAATGTAAAGATTTTCTTACATTTCTAACAGCATAAAAAGATTCTTGGTCCTATCACCGACAAGCTAAATTTTAAATATCTGTAGCCATAATTAATAATGTGTTGTGCGTATGATCAATAAAAATATTTAAATTATGAAATTATTGTTAAATTATATAATATTATATATTTAATTAACTTCATTTTAGCACTAAAAATATCCAAATAAAACACTGTTATTTTACAGTTATGAGTTTTCTCTTCTATCGACAGTTCTAAATGAACGCTTATTATCATTTATAATTGCCAGTAAAACTGACATAACATCTATGTCTTTAGGGCCGTACCACTTAAGATGGCCAGTTACCTCATTCAACACCTTATTAAAAAAGAAACAACACAACGTTGTTAGAGTTAATGTTAACGTCTTTATATATGTCGTAATATTCATAGTCTAAAACGTTAAGAATGCCGCTGTGAAAGTTGATTTCATCCGTACATACTTCACAACCTTGAGCCTCTCGTCAGGTACAAACTCTGGCTAAGGACTACTCTGCACATTTTTGTCTGTTAAGATTTTTGAAAGTGTTAAGATAACATGTAACCTTAGCAAAACGATACCTTCTAACAGTATAAAGAGATTATGACATGCTTTAGAGCAAAATAGTATATGTGCATAACTATCGATTATGTTTTAAGTACATTAAGATATGTTACATGAAAATAGTTTATTTAACAGACGATAAATATTTAATGGTTTGTCTTCCATAACAAATTCAGATGAGAATATTGTCTAGTTTCTTTAAAATTACTTTTCACTACTTAATTAATTTTTATTAAATGGATTTCTTTACTAAATTTTGCACCATGAAATCTTGTGGATTCCATTTCCCAGCAGTCTCGCTGATCGCTTTTTAAAAAATTCTGCACTATTTCGGAAAATAACCTGAACCAGAGCGGATTCAATGCAGAACTCTATTAACGTGCAGCAATTTATTTTTCAATTTTACGTCCGTTATCACGAAGTTTTTTCAATTATTTTTAACGCAGCCCTACTTTTAACAATTGATTTTTTGTTACATGACGCACATTGATTGTCAGTTACTCATTATATATATTATACATTGATTGGTTTGCATTAAAAAGTGACACATAATATAAAAAAAAATATGAACAAAGATAATTTAAAGTTTTGTACTACATCGTCGGCTCAATATCCACGTTTCTGACGGGTAAATATAAAAAACAATATTAGTCTAGCTTAGCGATTATCTTAAAAATCGTTCTATAGTTTTTCTTGCTGTTTAAATGCCTATAACACAGTCTGCAAAATGCATTGTAGTACGTGTTTATTACTGATATGTTTCCGTATTAATCAAATGTTCGTATATAATTTTTACAAACATTTGAAATCAAATCAAGCTTTCGTATGCTATACTTTTTGAAAGGAAAAAATAATGTAATATGTGAGTTTATACGAATTAATTAATATTGTAAGAAGCCCTAAATTTGTTACCGCTTCCTCTCTGAGGTCCTGTTTTTGCGAACTGGTATTTTTATTAGAACTTTACAAACATAAAATGACTAAAAATTTTGGTTTTCGACTTTTGATTCAGGCGTATACGTTACTTAACAACCTGCTAACACAACGATGAAAAGACTCCTACATATTATCTCTGACGACCTCCGTGGACGAGTGGCGTAAACACCGGTTTTCAAAGTGTCGCCATCTCGAGGTCCTGGGTTCGATTCCCGGTCGGGTCAATGTAGGAAAATGACTTTTTCTACATTTTCTAAGGTCTAGGTGTATGTGGTGCCTGCATTGTTTCCGATTCCCATACCTCAAGTGCATTAGCATCTTACATTGGGATCGGAGCAATGTATATGATGTTGTCCCTATCTATATATGTATTTATTTATTATTTATTTATATTATGTATAATCCTATATATGGTATATACAATTTTTCCTACTTGCAAACGAGTTAAATACATTAACATAATAAAAAATAACGAAAGTTATAATAAAAAGGGCCAAAGTAGACAGAGAGTAACTGCGAAGACAATGTAAACAAATTACTCTAAGAGGGAAGAGAACACTGATGTCTAGACGTGTATGTTTGAAGAAAATGAGAAATTTGACAGATGCGAAAGATCTAAGTATCTAAGACTCGTGACACTTAACGATTTCTGTGGCTACGGCTATTACAGGGCCAAGGGTGAAGATATTCATTTATTTTAAAAACATTTTTTTTATATTTAGTGCAAAAAACAGTTGTGATTTTCAAATAAACGATTCTTGTTAAACTAAAAACTAAATGCGAATTGAAATATCTCTTTATTGAAGTATGATTCCGTTCTGAATTGAATTTGTTTTACTATAACTGAGCGTACCTAGTTAAATTTGTAAACTCTTATCTAAGCTATGAAGTTAATAAAAAAATCTATTTTTTCATGCAGAAAATTACATCAGGACTAATAATCCTGCCAAAATTTTACAAAAAATTAAACACTTTATTTTATTACGTCAATATTTATTACCGTTTAGAGTCATGATAGCCGAGAGGTTGGGTGATCGGAATTTCGAGTTTAGAGACTCAAGTTTGATCCCCAGGTGGCAGGCTCGTACCAATGGATTTTTCCATAACCTATGTACGAATTATATCGTTGGCTTGGACATAAAGACGGCGACGGGCTAACCACCTGACACGTCGTCCCGAAAATTTCTACGGTGGAAGGTGGGTAGAAGGGACTTAATTGTCTAATTGACCTCTGTCTACTCCAGTATTGGAAATTGCGTGATGATATTTTATTCATTTAATTTAATATTTATTACTCTAGTGTATTGTAGTTTATAATTCCTTAAACGTCGTAGCCAGTTATCGATTGAAAAGCACCCTTCCTCCATGGGAAGTTACGACACAGCGAATCATAGGAAATGTGTTAATGACTAAAAATGTTCATGGAAAATCGAATTCAATAGATTCTATTAATCATTGTTTTAATCACAATTTTATTTATTTTAATTTAAGAAGTAGCTAGTTAGCACTTACTTAAAAACCCTTTTGTCGTTTAGTGCCAACAAAAAAAAACAAAGTTATTCTCATGTCCATTTTCTCTAATTTCGTTTTATTTGTAATTAATTTTTTTACCCTTATTTTTATTTTGTTTTGCTATGGTGAAAAACAACAAAAGTGTCACGATAGCCGAGCGGTTGGTCATAAACTTATGTACGAAGTACATCGTTGGCTTGGACATGAAGACGGTGACGTGCTCACCACCTGTCACGTTGTCCCGAAAATATCTTCGTTGGAAGGTGGGTCAAAGGTACTTATTTGTCTAGACTAGACCTAACACTACCCCTGTATTGAGAATTGCGCGAAGATATTTAATTTTATTTTTGGTGAAAAACTAGCAATCGATTAACGGAATGGATACACAGCAGCAAACAACATCAATAAAAGAATATAACACATATCAGTGTCACAGAGGAAGGTCATATACTCCTTCTCTGCCTAGGAGTGTGGGTAACTACCATCTCTTACTATTCTTACCCATTTCTGCTGCTAAATAGCTATCTGTGTTCCAGTGGGTTTGCAATTTTTAAAAAGAGGTATCTTTTGGTATGTGTCGACACCCATTATTCGCCTCTCGTCGTTACTTCCAGATATTTCCAGACTCCTCTTATTCTTAAGTCAAAGCACAAACACGAAGAAAGGAAAAGTTTTGCTCTTACGCGGCTACAAGGAGGCTGTTAGGCTTGTAAAAGCACAATTTGCTCCCTTATTATTATTAAATACATGTTTACACTCCATTGTTTACGGTATTATTTATTACATATGTTTTTATATTATAGATTACGAGTTATATTTAATCTGCATCTTGGCTAATTGAATTTCAAGTTTTATTGCGCACAAATTCAGCAAATAATCCGATCAGGAGAGAAGATTCCCTACAACCCAGAGCTCGTTCAACATTAAATCAATTTATTTTCAATTGAAGTTTTATTTTAACGACGATATAGGTGGTTTTTTTTATTTATTTTGTCGAGTGCGCAAGTGTTTGCAATTGCAACACTTGCGCACTCGACAAAGATAAGTGCAATTTTGTAGGTGTGGTGATGTTTATAATATAGTACTTTTACCTTATACTATCCCTTAAAAGAAAAATAGATCACAAGGTAGGGGCTTGAGTTCGCCTTTTGTTTTGATTATACATATCAAATGTATAACTCACGATAGCCGTGTGATTGAGTGGTCGGAGTTTCGTGTCAAGAATTTAAGTTCGTCATTCAAGTTCGATTCCCCAGGTGGCAGGCTCGTACCAATGGCTTTTTCTTAGGACTTAATTGTATAGACCTCTGTATACCCCTGCGTGAAGATAATGTATAACTCGAAATAAGAGGACAAGCAGCAGGAGAATTCAGCATTTATCATTCGATCGTTAAAGTAATATGAATATTTTTTTTAAAAGTAATAATATAAGATTGAATGAAAAACACTACCTATTTTAAACCAGTATTTGATACTTATGAATTAATTTGGCTTATCGTTGAAATCGACTTGAAATGGCTTTATTCTGGAAATACAGTTTAAGTAACTTACATTGCTGTAATATAACAAATATAGACATTTCACCAAGTAACACTATGTTGAGTATAAAAATCCAAGGTTTTCTAACTACCAATCTGATAAAAACTCCTTTGTTTCCAGTAACTATTTATTGCAGCTGCATTTACGTAGTGAAACAGGAAAAGAAGCGGATCAGACTATACTGGACACCCCAAGATTCGGGCTGTCTGTGGGGCCACCTGAGAATTCAATTTTGCGACGGTGAATAAATTTATCCGGCTTTGTACCAAAAATTATTTTGCTTCAGTGAAAGCTCGCTATTACTTTTTTGAATGAAAGTTTGGTTGACAAAGTACTGAATAATTTTGATAAATCTAAGAATGTGTACAAACAATATTCATAATTTAATACAGATTATTTCGGTAAACAAACCGGAAAGACTAGATAAGTGATACTATTCTTAGTCTTATTATTCTTTTCAATATAGAGCTAGTGGAAAAAATGTGGTAAAATAAATAAAGTTAAGTAAATAAGTACTTAAGTAAATTAATAAATAAGTAGAAAGACTAGATGAGTGATAAAAAAGTCACGATAGCCGAGTGCTAGGGTGGTCGGAACTTCGAGTCGAGAGACCCGAGTTCGATCCCCAAGTGGCAGGCTCGAACCAATGGGTTTTTTCAAAAACTTATACAAAAGTTATGTCGTTGGCTTGGTTATAAAGACGGCGACGGGCTCACCACTTGTCACGTTGTCCCGAATTTATCTTCGGTGGAAGGTGGGTCGAAGGGACTTAATTGTCTAGACTAGACCTCTGTCTACCCCTGTATTGGGAATTGCGTGAAGATATTTAGTTATTATAATAAATAAGTAGTTAAAAAAGTAAGTAAAAAGTAATTAAGTAAATTAGTAAATTAGTTAATAAATAAATTAGTAAATAAGTAAATTAATAAATTTAAGTTTTTTTTAAAGTATTATTATTGTTATTACTTGCTCGAGTAATGCTTCTTTGCTCCTTCGTTATTTACACCCAAAAAATCACTTCTACGTCAGATAGAGCGAAAGAACTTAATTGTCTGCACGTTGGTCTACCCCAATATTGAACAGGTAATACCAATACATATAGTGTTACTTTAATTGTACTTGCATCACGTTTCATGCTTTATGTGGCGCCATCTATCTCAAGGCAATAGAAGTTCGCCAGTGACGGACAAGAAAAATATCACACGAGTACCGATACCACACTAGACTACACACCCTGGTGGATGAGATGTCCTCCCCTACTCACCAACAACCAACACAAGGTGCCCTTTTCTAGCTATCATCCGATACATTTATAAATAAACTAATTAATGAATTACATAACTAGATAATACATCATACATCAATCAGATATATACATATATGTGCGACAGCCATATTCGCTATGTATTTTTTGTTAAATATTTTAAAGTAAAGCGACGTCGTTGCTAAACTGCACACTGTTTCAGCGATTTCGCGTTCTAGCGGACTGAATGAATGGCCACGTTGTAAGGGGAATGAATGGACGAATTTTATGAACTTCGAAAATATATAGATAAAATATAGATAACTGCAATAAACGTATAGGGAGTTGGTAACCGTTACTGGAATGTCGTTTAATAGTTTTGCATTGTGCGACACGAGTTAACTGCTTCCATTATTTTGCTCTCTCAAAAACAGTTTTGTTATAATTTCAACTGTTGACTGCTCGTACTGTTTTTTATTCAAACACTGTTTGGTTAGCTTAAAAATTAAAAAAAGATTATCACATGTAACCGACATGTCTTAATCTCTTTTTATTTTTGGTTACTAACGTACGTAACACGTGTATACTTCCTAAAATGCATTATGTTTGTATCAAGCATACGTGCCTAAGACCTATCGGCCCAACCCATTCTTCGTCTTTTATTTAATTTTATTTTTACAAGCTAATATATATGAAATGCTTGTGCATATCTACCGAGAAGCGAGGTAACTGATGGACAGGCAGTGATAAAAAGAGTGGGACGGTTACTGTTTCGGTTTTTCTATTTATCATCCAAAATTGCTTTCTATATAGTATTGCATCTACAGCTCAACACAGTCATCCTGTAGTGATGCATGTAGTAAAATACGTGAATAGTATCTACAATGATTTAAATTGGACACATATTTAGTTATACATGAATAAAATATTTCACTCTCATACCCTGAATAAAGTTAAAAGTTTTATATGCAGGTGGCTCAGGTTCGTTTAATTGTCTACCCCAGTATTGGGAATAGCATTAAGATATTTGTAATTTTAACTAAGATGGAATTCCCCATATTTTCTTTATACTTTAAAAACCGTAACACTACAGTTGTTACTCTACTATTTAGCGGCAGAAATAAATAAGGTACTGACTCAGGCGAATTCTAGACTTAGATAGAGAAAGAAAGACTTTTATACCTCCTCAGAAAAGTGTCATCTTTATGGATGTTATTGTAGTTACAACAACATAATAAGGACACGTTAAAATGTCTATTCAAATAAGTTTTTAAATTCATTACAAATTTATTGAAACATACTCGTAACTGTTATTTATGCAAGTAATTGCTTTTGGTTTTATAATGTTACATTTACGTGTCCCCAATTACTAAAACGATATACTTTAATATCATCGATATATTGATAATCAATTTGTTAATATTTCAGTGAGCCTACGTTAAATTACGGATTTTAAACGAATGAATCAGACTTTATAATTGAGTGAGAGTGAAACAAATTTACCTTGTGAAGTTTATTCTCTAATTATACGAGTGCCTCGACCGAAGCTTATAACTGATTCATCTTATCAATACTGTATTCATCTAAAGACTCCCTTAAGTGGTATAATTTATATCAAGCTGTGTTCACGGTGACTAAACGTTTCAAAGGAGGCCTATCATATGTCTCGATTTGTATCTTAAACTTACTACAAAACTTTTACGTCGATTAAATGACGGGAAGGTTAGAACAAGTATTCATGATAACAGCGTGATTTTTTAATAAAAATGACAAGCCAATTGGTTTCATATTTTTAATTTTTCGGATTCGTTTTCTAGTCTTGTTGTGCCACGCGTCTGGGTCTCATATCTCTAATGCTGCGTATTGTTCGAATCTTGTTGCAATGGAAGTCAAAGATGTATGAGTGTTTTAGCTGTAAAATTATGAGCATTGAGTCAAAAGTTTTACAACTGTATACTACCCATAGATTTCGCCAACGCCCCTGATACAGGTGAGAAAAATTAACCCAGTAATTTTCATGTTTAGCACCAGAAATGCGTACAAGTATAGTACCCAAATGTACTTTATAATCATCTTCCTACCACTTCTGCGAAGGGGCTGTACGAAGCAATAAAATTTACCTCTCTACAACAATATTTTTACAATAAAAATGAAAAGTTTTAAAATTTTAATTAATGCTGGCCAACCTTCTCAGATGTATAAGAATATAATTGTTACTTTACAGTATAACAAAGCTACTAGAAGTTATTTTTGTTGTAGATTTGATTAATTAATGCTGGCCAACCTTCTCAGATGTATAAGAATATAATTGTTACTTTACAGTATAACAAAGCTACTAGAAGTTATTTTTGTTGTAGATTTAAGTGTGAAGCAAATTCTGGAGCACAGCCATGTGCTACATTACCGTCACTCGAGCATGTCTTGACACTGAACATCTTTTGGCAAAAATATTTTAAAACCGGATTCCTTATTCGAATTTTAAGATATGATATCTCGTGGACATTTGCATGGAGTGCAATTTATAATCATAAATAAGTAAACTCGATTGTAAATAAGATATTTACAATCGAGTTTACGATATTTATTAGTACCTTTAATATCAAAATCTTTGTATTATTATTTATCAACGTATAATAATAATCGTTATGAAATGTATCTCTATATAAATTAAAAAAATAATTTGAATATGTAATATACATCCACGACACACATCGGTTTTCATGGCGTCGCCAGCACGCACGAGTCGTATGAAAAGTTAGCTTTTCCTTCACTTACATCACCTAATCTGTAAAGTAAAATCATTGATTAAAAATACACTTTAAATATTTATAGTAAATCGCATTTAATAGTTAAAAATATATAATAACATAATTTTTCGTTCATGGGTATCTCAAAGAGTACGGTGTAATATTGAAGTTTTCATATAGGAGACCGTCTTATCCGTATCTAGGCACCCTCCTGGGAAATGAGGAACTACAAAATTGTATTCAATATGGAAAAAACCTGTATGTAACTTGTATAGTTTATTTTTACTAAAAATATAATATTAAAAATTGACTTCACGGCAAATATGAAATATTACAAGAGCGAATTAAATATTTTTAGTAAAAACGATGTAGTTTTTCTAGTAGTCGTTTTAATTTTATGATAACAATCAGTATACGAAAATAAATTTCCCTATAATTACATATAGCCCCTAGATTAGTGTACAATAAAATGTATATAAACGCCTAATAATTATTATTCTTTAAAAATATTACAATTTATTTCATAAACAGACATACTACACGTGTCTCTAATTATTAAAGCAAAAGTACACCTACATTGCAGACGCGAACTCGCAAATTACACCCTTTCATTCAGTTATTAAAAATAATCGTCCACTAATGCGCTTCATTACTCGCCGCTTTAATCCAACAATGTGTACATTACCTTGAAATACATTTATTACTTTTACCTAATTTTTAACCGCAGCGCAAACTGCAGCAATTATGTGAATAACATTTAAAGTTTCTGCATCAGAAGGGGCGTAAACGCCAATCCTACCTTACGGGATTGACCTGTAGTACCCTACAGTGACTTTTTCCGGCCGTTTAGTAAACAAGTAATTAAAGCAAAGACTGGGACATTGACTTTTACTTGAAGTATGATGGAGAATATGAAGAAGTATGATGTTCTAACTTAACATTACATAATAATGGAAACAACTGCTACAAAAGTTATAGTATATAGCCCTCAGGAGGTCACGTAAGGCGTTGGTTCTATTGTCTAGCATTAAGTAAGAACTAAATAAGTACATAATTAAATTTCGCTAAGTTTCAGCCCTTCTAGCTGTCACTGTCTACTTCCGGTATCATCTTTTTCCTCCATCTTATTTAAGTATCCAAACTGTTTCGAATTACATGATTTATTTACAAACAGATTCAATTGTCCTTTACTAGTGTTTAGCAAACAGCCGAAGCGTTCAATTGAAATCCTGTTGTATTTGTACAACCTGTTCAAAATGAGCGTTGATTACTTTTAAACGGTTCTTTACAATTTACGTGATCGTATGCAAACGCTACGTACACTTTTATTCGTATCTTATGATGTCAGTATTAGAGTACTCATCGACGCATCTTTAAGCAATATCTCAATGTTTTAGATTCACATTGTTGAAAAATAAAACTGTTTCCAAAGCTTTATATCTTGTATATATATATGAATGGTGGCATTTGAAAGTTTGAGTCCAAGAAAGGTCCCTACTGATTTCACTTATGCTTTTAAAAATTAAGAGGACCAGAATTTTTTTCGGAATAAAAATAACCTATACGTTAGCCTACGTAGTGATAGGATCTAAGCTATCTCCATCCAGAATTCCACTCAAAGCCATGAAGCCGTTAGCACAGTGATATAGTAGAAAAAATCTATACATATACCAGCAATAAACTGATAACATGTACTGAAGAAAAATCCCTTCTAATTTAAAAAGATCAACCGAGTAGCTATCATATATCCTAAATCAATGTCTTGTCTGTCAACAAAAATGACAGTCATTAAATTTATTACAGATGGAATAATTTTTATAAAATATTAAAAACATTTTAGAAAAAATTGATAGCTGAAAAAATAACAATATTGTATTATATTGATCTCAATATGATTGTTTCAGCCGTAAATTGAAAAGAAATAAACCGTCTTTAGCTTTGATCCTTATGACCCCATAGAATAATACATGCTGACTACAAATTTTTCGAGAGGCTATAAGTATTTTTTTTAAATATCGCAAAATAAATTAATGCCAATACCGACATTCTCAGTGATTCCTAAACTTTGTTTCCGTAGCTAAATAAGATTAGATTCGTTTTCTCGCCCATGAAAAGGAAAGTCGTAAAGCGTTCGCCTTATGCCATCGTGATTTTTAACTGCTTCTAAAAGTAACATAGTTTGTTAACGAAAATAAAGATAAAAAAAAATTCGGAAGACATGAAAAGTACAAAAAAAATTGTAATGTTTTAATTTATTTTAACAGTGCGAAACTCCGTTGAAATAAAATCCCATGGAATAAAACAGGTCAAAAGGCAGTCTAGCCATGGCCGCAGATAATTCCATATATTTCATTCACTGCAAAACTGCACAGATTAAATCATGTACTTATATTCTATAAAGTTATAACTTTCAATAAAATAGCAGATGCTGTATATAAAATAACATATTTCGTAATAAATAAATTTTCAATTCTCAAATGATATATTATAGATGTAGGAATGTTTAGAACAGGTGAATGAGATTGTATACTTGGGTAGTGCTTTTAGCCGGGATGGAAGACGTGATATAAATGTGGACGTGTCGCTGCCGGAAGCAAGGTCCACGGTGCCCTGACTGCGTTAGTTCAAAGACAAGGCGTAGTGAAAAATGTACGCCTTGCGATACATAACGCAGTGCTGGTTCCGACTTTGTTATATGGCAGCGAAACCTGGGTATGCCAAAAGAAGCATAAAAGCAGGTTGAATGCAGTGGAGATGCGATCACTTTGTAAAATGTGCGGCGTTACCTTGGTAGACCGAAAGGGAAACGAAGAGATTCGCAAGATGGTAGGTTTTGAAATATGACCTTATCATTAAAATTGAGCTAACGTTGAGCGAATGAGCAAAGACCGAATGGTGAAGAAAATATATAGCGCGAAAGTTAATATTAAAAGGGGTCGAAGTAAGCCGAGACTAACTTTCGAAGACCATGTGAGTAAATTGCTTGAAGAGGGGAGGGTCAACAGTACTCGGATACCACGGCGTGCATGTATGAAGAAAATGATGAATCTGAATGAAGCGAAAGAGGTATATAAGGATCATGACACTTGTCAATCTGTTCTCTCTGGCTACCCCGTCAGGAACCGTGCGTGAAGATAAATAAATAAATAGTAAATGTAAATAAAATGATATGTGTTATCTACATAATTTACTATTTTTTACTTTAAAAATTAAATTACCGTAGACAAGTGAATTAAAGAGACGACAGAGAGAAAAGTTTCAAAACCAAACCATAAGGTTCATTGTCACAACAGAGACAATAGTCCTCTATGCTGACAACGATGTAATGACCAATAACCGGTTATGACATTATGTCTCTCTATTATAACTATATGCCATTCACATTCAAAACAGCACAAGTTTTTTATTATTTTTTGTAAAAAAAACTTAGTCCGTGATATTTAAATTTCCTGAATTTTACTGTACCAACACTCAAATAATGATATTATGATTTTTAATCATTAATAATACTTATCCTGAGTCGGAATCGAATACTTCGACTGTGGCTTTAGAAATATGTCGCCCCTTTACTTGTCGTATAGGCAACTATGGAAAAAATCCTTTAACAACCTAAAGGCAGCAAACGGAATAACCATCTCAAAAAATACCAGATAACAGTTGAGTACACCAGTGTCGGGAGGCTTCGTTTATGTGCGTAATGTTATGCAATGTTATAAAATATATGTTATATAATAATTCCAATAAATAAAATAATTTAAAAAGTTAGTAACGATAACCGAGTTGTTGGGTGTGGTCGATTCCGACCGATTTCAGACCGTTTTCCCCAGATGGCAGGCTCGTACCAATGGGTTTTTCAAAAACTTATGTACGAATTACGTCGTTGCCTTTGACATAAAGACGGCAACGGGCTCACCACCTGTCACGTTGTCCCGAAAATATCTTCGGTGGAAGGTGGGTCGAAGGGACTTAATTGTCTAGACTAGACCTCTGTCTACCCCTGTATTGGAAATAGCGTGAAGATATTTATTTATTTATTAATGTAAAAAACCAAAGTACTTATTTTGAAATTGAATTGCACTGGCGAAAACTGAAAGGCTTGAAAGCCTACATTCCTTCAAATTCTGCAAACTTTCAATTCTTTTTGTTGCCAGCCTAAATTAAATGCGATAATAAAATTATAAATCTCTGAAATAACCTTTATAAACCTTTTATTTAAATATCCAAATAGGATAACGTTGCAATACAAAGCCTCTGCATACTTGATGGGGTCTGAAAATAGGCGGCTGTCCCACAGCGAATCGGCGGACTTTGGGAGATATATGTTTTCGCATCCATGCGATTTTCCTCGCATATTTGCTTTCATCGCCCAGCAATTTGTATATTCAGTAGCCAAAATATTACTTTTTTTTTTTCAATAAATAATAATACATAATACATCACATACATTGCTCCGATCCCAATGTAAGAAGCTAAAGCACTTGAGGTATGGGAATCGGAAACAATGAAGGCACTACAAACATCTAAGAAAATGTAGAAAAAGGGGATTTTAACATTGACAAGTCCGAGAATTGAACCCGGGACCTCGAGATGGCGACACCTTGAAAACCGGTGTTTATGCCACTCGTCCATGGAGGTCGTCATCAAGTAGGTATTGGAGCCGCAGATTACCCACCCCATCCAATCTGTCACCGCTCTGCTATCCAATACAAGAAAAATATGTTATAAAAGATATCTTCACGCCATTCTAAATACTGGGGTTGACAGAGGTCTAGACAATTAAGCCGTTTCGACCCATTTTCCGCCGATGATATTTTTTTGGACAACTTGACAGGTGGAGAGCCCATGGCCGTCTTTATGTCTCAGCCAACGATATGAATCATACATAAGTTTTGAAAAAATAAAAACCATTGGTTCGAGCCTGCCACCTAGGGATCGAACTCGGATATCTAGACTCGAATTCCGATCACCCAACCACTTGGCTATAGTAACTTTGTACCCTTTTAAATTTTATATAATATTTTTTGTATGAAATATTACATAAAATCTATTGTGTCATACTCCATACATCATGAAGCAATCTTCACGCAATAGAGGGGTAGACAGAGGTCTAGTCTATTCAATTTATACATCATGACAATGTTTGGAAACGACTTTTATACCGTCCTCTCCAATTAATGGATACAAGAATAACCTCAACAATGTTGGGTATTGTATAAATTTGATAAAGGAAGCTTATTAAACTCTGGTTAGCTTTACTCAAAAATTTTTATTAAACAAATTTCCAATAGATTTAAATAAAATATAAATATAAATATCTTCACGCAATTCCCAATACAGGTGTAGACAGAGGTCTAGTCCTAGACAATTAAGTCCCTTTCACCCACCTTTCACCGAAGATATTTTCGGGACAAAATGGTAAAAATGGTCTCCAAAGAGAATAGGCAGACTCACGTAGAGCAACAGGGCGCCACCCTCCTTGTTCGATCTCCTAATGTACCATGAGACCAAATATCATTAAATTACTAATAAGATAACAACTAGAAGGTCATGACTAAACTTCGAAAACCGAGGTTTTGAGAGGTCTACATAATGATTTCTTGTATACGCGAATACTACACATTTAAAATAAAACGATTTTCGGATTTTATCGCGTTTTTAATTAGTTTTTACAAACTAACAAAACTAATAAAAAACGCACTAAAATCCGAAAATCGTTTTATTTTAAAAGGTCACTAAAACCTTTATTGTTTGGTATTTGTTACAGGTTTTTATGGGCTGGAGATGAAACGTGTATAGTTTATTTTTGCTAAAAATATAATATTAAAAATTGACTTCACAGCAAATATGAATTATTATGAGCTAATAAATACTTTTAATAAAAACGATGTTATTTTTCTAGAAGTCGTTTTAATTTTATGATAACACAATCAGTACACGAGATTAAATTTCCATTTCATATAGCCCCTAGATTAGTGTACAATAAAAATTATATAAACACTTAATTTCCAGTATTCTTCAAAAATATTACCATTTATTTGAACAGATATACTACACGTGTCTCTAATTATTAAATCAAAAGTACACCTAAATTGCAGACGAGAGCTCGCAAATTACACCCTTTTATTCAGTAATTAAAAATAATCGTCCATTAATGCGCTTCATTACTCGCCGCTTTAATCCAACAACGTGTACATTACTTTGAAATACATTTATTACTTTTACTTAATTTTTAAACGCAGCGCAAACTGCAGCAATTATGTGCAAAACATTTAAAGTTTCTGCCTCAGAAAATGCGATTACGGCCAATTCTCCCTTACGAGATTGAACTGCAGTACCCTACAGAGACTTTTTCCAGCCGTTTAGCAAACCAGTAATTAAAGCAAAGACTGGGACATTGACTTTTACTTGAAGTCTGATGAAGAATATGAAGAAGTATGATGTTTTAACTTAACAATATATAATAAAGGAAACAACTGCTTCAAAAGTTATAGAATTTAGCCCTCATGAGGTCACGTAAAGGCGTTGGTTACATTGTCTAGCATTAAATTAGAACTTACGTAATTAATTTTCGCTAGGTTCCAGCACTTCTAGTTGCTTCATTCACTTTCTACTTCCGGTATCATCTTCTTCCTCCATCGTATTTAAATATCCAAACTGCTTCGAATTACGTGGTTTATTTACAGACAGGTTCATAGTCCTTTACTAGTATTTAGCAAACAGCCGAAGCGTTCAATTGAAATCCTGTTGTATTTGCACAACTTGTTCAATATGAGCGTTGATTACTTTGAAATGGTTCTTTACAATTTACGTAATCGTAAGCAAACGCTACGTACACTTTTATTCGTATCTCATGATGGCAGTATTATTGTACTCACCGTCGCATCTTTATGCAATATCTCAATGTTTTAGATTCACATTGTTGAAAAATAAAACTGTTTCCAAGCTTTATATCTTGTATATATGTTTGAATCGTAGCGTTTGAAGTTTTGAGGAGTCTATTGATTTCACTTATGGTTTCAAAAGTTAAGAGGAGCCGCATTTTTTTCGGAATAAAAATATACTTTACGTTAAGCTACTTAGTGATAGGATCTAAACTATCTCCATTCAGAATTCCACTCAAAGCCATGAAGCCGTTAGCACAGTGATATAGTAGGAAAAATCTATACATATACCAGCAATAAACTGATAACATGTACTGAAGAAAAATCCTTTCTAAATTAAAGATTAACCGAATAGCTGTCTGGCAATACAAATGACAGTAATTTCATTTATTACAGATGGACAAACTTTTAGGAAAAATTTATATCCTAAAAAATAATAATGTTGTATTATATTGATCTCAATATGATTGTTTCGGCCGTAAATTGAAAAGAAATTTACCGTCTTTAGCTTTGATCCGTATGACCCCATAGGATACATGCTGACTACAAATTTCTCGAGAGGCTGACTCATTTTTTTTAAATATCGCCAAAATAAATTAATGCCAATATCGACATTCACAGTGATTTCTTTAAACTTTGTTTCCGTAGCAAAATAAGATTAGATTCTTTTTCTCGCCCATGAAATATCAGAAGACATGTGAAGTATAAAAAAAATATTATTATATATTTTAATTTATTTTAACAGTGCGAAACTCTGTTGAAATAAAATCCCATGGAATAAAACGGATTAAAAGGCACTCTAGCCAAGGCTGCACATATATTTCATTTACTACAAAAGTGCACAGAGATCATGAACTTACATTCTATTAAGTTATAGCTTTCAGTAAAATAGCAGATAAAAATAAAATAAATAAATATCTTCACGCAATTCCCAATACAGGGCTAGACAGAGGTCTAAACTAAACAATTAAGTCCCTTTGACCCACCTTCCACCAACGATTTTTTCGGGACAACGTGACAAGTGGAGAGCCCGTCGCCATTTATATTATGTCTAAGCCAACGATATCAATCATACATAGGTTTTAATAGCGCTGGCGAAAACTGAGAGGCTTGAAAACCTACATTCCATCAAATTCTGCACACTTTCAATTCATTTTGTTGCCTGCCTAAATTGAATGCGATCGTAAAATTTAAATCTCTGAAAGAGATTTGTAAATAAACCTTTTATTTAAATATTAAAAGTCTCGATACAAAGTCTCCGCATACTTGATGGGATCTGAAAATAGGTTCCACAGCGGATCGAAGGACTTTGGAAGAATTATGGTTTCGCATCCATACGATTTTCCTCGCAATATTTGCTTTCATCGCTCAGCAATTTGTATATTCAGTAGCCAAAATATTAAGTTTTTTTATAAATAAAGATACATACATACATACATACATATCTTCACGCACAATCCCTGACGGGGTAGCCAGAGAGAACAGATCGCCACGTGTCACGATCCCTACATACTTCTTTCGCTTCTTTGAGATTCATCATCTTCTTCGTACATGCACGTCTAGGTATCCGAGTACTCTTGACCCTCCCTCTTCAAGCAATTTGCTCACATACTCTTCGAAAGTTAGTATCGGTCTACCTCGACACCTTTTAATATTAACTTTCGCGCTATATATTTTCTTCACCATTCGGTCTTCACTCATTCGCTCAACGTGCCCAAATCATCGTAGCACGCCCTTATCCATTTTTGAGACAAGGTCATCTTTCAAACCTGCCATATTGCGAATCTCTTCGTTTCGCTTTCGGTCGGCCATGGTAAGGCCGCACACGAAGAGATCGCATCTCCACTGCATTCAACCTGCTTTTATGCTTCTTCTGGCATACCCAGGTTTCGCTGCCATATAACAAAGTCGGTACCAACACTGCGTTATGTATTGCAAGGCGTGCACTTTTCACAACGCCTTGCCTTTTGATTAACGCAGTCAGGGCACCATTGACTTTGTTCCCGGCAGCGACACGCCTGTCCACATCTAAATCACATCTTCCATCCCGACTAAACGCACTCCCCAAGTATACAATTTCATTCACCTGTTCTAGACATTCCTGATTTACCCTAAATAAATAATAAATAAAGATACATATACATATAGATAAGGACAACATAAGAGATCTTGCTCCGATCCTAATTTAGGTAGCTAAAGCACTAGAGGTATGGGAATCGGAAACAATGAAGACACTACAAACACCAGAGAAAATGTAGTAAAAGGGGATTTTTACATTGACCAGTCCGAGAATTGAACCCGGGACCTCGAGATGGCGACACCTTGAAAACCGGTGTTTACGCCACTCGTCCACGGAGGTCGTCATCAAGTAGGTATTGGAGTCGCGGATTACCCATCCCATCCAACCTGTCACCAATCTGCTATCCAAAACTAAAAAAAGTGTTATAAAAATATCTTCACGCCATTCCCAATACTGGGGTTGACAGAGGTCTAGACAATTAAGTCGTCTCGACCTATTTTCCGCTGAAGACATTTTTTTGAACAACGTGACAGATGGAGAGCCCATCGCCGTTTATATTGTGTCTAAGCCAACGATATCAATCATACATAGGTTTTGGAAAGAAAACAATTGATACGTGCCTGCCACCAATGGATCGAACTCGGGTCTTTAGACTCGTATACCGATCACACAACCACTTGGCTACAGTCTCTTTGTACTTTTTTTGTATCAAATATTATACAAAATTTAATATGCCATACTCATTCATCATGACAATGTTTGGAAACGACCTGTATACCGTACTCTCCAATTAATGGATACAAGAATAACCTCAAAAATTTTGGGTAATGTATTAATTTGATAAAGGAAACTTATTAAGCTCCGGTTAGCTTTATTGGACGTAAGCCAGGAAGCCACTGGCGAGCCAAGCCATAATTACGCGCACTTGGCACTTTTTTATAAAACTGTAAACAAAATCAAAACAAAGAAGTTAATTCTGTTGAAACTTAGAACGATTTGTGGTATGTGACTTTCTGCGTGATTCATACTTGAACAGTATGAGGTTATATTAAACAACTCATATGCAATTTTAAGTTTTTGTAATTGGTTCATGTCACGATAGACGAATGTCATGATAGACGAGGGATCTGAATTCAAACCAGGAAACGGGGTAAATCAACATATATTGTATTATTATTTTAATATCGTATTGTACTCGAATATGTTTTATTGAACAAATTTCCAATAGATTTAATATATTATAATACTAGAGATGGTGAACAAAAAACTAATAGTTAAAAAAAAACTAAAAAACACGCTTTTTAAATAAATTTAAATTGGGAATAGCGTTAAAAATTTCAATAAATATAAATTATAATAGTGTGAATAAAATAAAATACTTTATTTTGAAAAAATCGTGGGGCGCATGGTGTCAATAGTTATAAATATTTTATTGACAGATATGAGTAGAGTGATTATCATTTTGATAATACCTTGAAAAGCATCCCACGCTTTTTTAATGTAAATTTTTTTTATTCACACTATTATTAATTTATACTTATTGAAATTTTTAACGCTATTCTTAATTTAAACTTATCAAAATTTATTTTCTATTTTTTAGTTTGGTTTTCTGTAAAAAGCGCGTTTTTTAGTTTTTATTTATTTTTTACTTTTTAGTTTTTTTATCAAATTATTTTTTTTTTTTTGTAGAAAAGGGAGGCAAACGAGCAGCTGGCGCACGTGATGGTAAGTGTTTACCACCGCCCATGAACACCCGCAATACCAGAGGCATAGCATATGCGTTGCCGGCCTTAGAGTGCCCCCAGAACTCGGGGAGGGGGGTGTGTGGGCCTCCGGTTACCTGCACACACCAGACGAAACGCAGAAGTTTGTTAGACTTCTAGGTTAAACAGCGCATGGCCGAGTTGAGGGGGCAAAGATGGGACAAGCTAATGTCGGACATCACGCCTTCGCACACTGCCTACTGGCAGTTGGCGAGGTCGATGAAGTCCGACTCTGTCTTTGCCTCCCCTGGTCAGTCCCGACGGTTCTATAGCTTTTGACGATAGGGAAAAAGCCGAATGTTTAGCCGACAGCTTCGAAAGTCAGTGCTCTCCAAGCACGCAACCCACAGATCCCGTACACATTCAGAATGTGGACGACTTCGTATCGCGGAAAATGACGCAGCCACTAACGGGTGAACCTCTCCCGCCTACCTCACTCGAAGAGGTTAAGGGTATAATTAAAAACCTTAGGGTACGTAAGGCTCCAGCAGCCGACGGCATCTCAAATAGGTTAGTTAAAACTCTCCCAAATTCGTTGCTATTACTATTAGTAGCAATCTTCAATGCCCTTCTCACAAGTTGCACCTTTCCAGACTCCTGGAAAGAAGCCCACGTAATAGGGATCCATAAACCTGGAAACTGAAAAACAGGCCTCTAGCTATAGGCCCATTAGTCTCCTCAGCGCACTGGGGAAAATCTACGAGCGCATAATTCTGATCCGCCTCAAGGACAGCGCTCAGTCACTAAATGTCATTCCTGATGAGCAGTTTGGCTTTAGAGCTAAGCACTCATGCGTTCAGCAAGTGCACCGCCTCACGGAGCACATACTCGAGCGCCTAAATGATAACCCCAAATATAAGGTAGGAGCACTCTTCTTCGATGTCGCGAAAGCGTTCGACAAAGTCTGGCACAATGGCTTGATATACAAGCTATACAACTACGGTATGTCAGACAGGCTTGTGCACATCATATAAGCCTACTTGTCGAATCGCACCTTCTGCTACAAAGTCGAGGGCACTCTGTCCTCCAGCAGAGACTTAAAAGCCGGCGTTCCGCAAGGCTCGGTCCTCTCGCCCACACTATACACGCTTTATACGAGCGATATCCCAAAAGACCCAAATAAAAGGTAGAATTGGCCTTATTCGCCAACGATACCACTCTATACTCTGTGGATCTTAACGCATCGAGAATCTATATTCGCCTCCAAGCCGCGGCCACCGCCTTAAGCGAGTGGTTTAGGAAATGGAGGATCGACATAAATCCTGAAAAGAGCAACGCGGTCTTGTTCAGCAGGAATCACAAAACTCGAATCGCCCTAACAGATTCAGTAAAATAACCCTCTTCGACAAACCCATTCCCTGGGTGTCAGAAGTAAAATATCTTGGAGTCACCTTAGACCGTAGACTGAACTTCAAGAAACATATTAAAATTGTCAGATAGAGCGGCCTTCATATCCGGCCGCCTCTTTAACCTACAAATAGCCGCAGCAAAATGCTGCTAAAACACAAAATACGCCTATACACAACTTGCGTACGACCCGTCATGTCATACGCCAGTATAGTATTCGCGCACGTCCCCAAAGTACGTTTGAACTCACCCAAGTGATTCAAAACCGATTTATGCGCCGCGCAACCGGCGCTCCCGCATTTATGCGGAATGTAGATCTGCATCGCGATCTCAAACTGCCTACAATGGCAGCGCTATTTAAAAGTTCTCCATCGACTACTTCGATAGGACGAAATTACATACAAATCCGCTAGTGGCAGCGTTAGGAATTACACACCCGCGCGCGATACTCCACCTCAATTGAGGCGCCCGAAATGCGTCATCATCGGATCGCATGGCCCCTCCCCCATGTCGGAAGTCATCTCTTTCGTTCTAGGGGACGCAGAACTTCGCAGCAGCAGCCATTATTGTCTTCAACTCTAACTTGCGAGCCTCTCCTCGCAAGTCTCCTTAGACGAAGCTGTAAAGGCCTCCGGGCCAACAGCATCCCGTGGATGGTTTTAGTCGGTATGCTTCTCCTTCTGAGATTCGAGCCCGACACTGTTAGTTTCGGTGGCCTCCCGGCCAAGGGACGTTCGTGCATAAAACATTTCCTCCATGGTTATCAAAAAAAAAAATGTTAGACTTCTACTTCATGCCGGTATACTTCCCCGTTGAGCCGGCCCATTCATGCAATAACAAAATCTGATGCGTGGCTCTACCACTGTTAAAGTCACGTAAGTCACTAAATTAGTGTATTGTCATCGGTCTTCGAAAAATCTACAAAGTTTGAATGAAATCTCGCCGTGTAAAGTGGGTCAAAATACATACATACATACATATCATCACGCCTCTTTCCCGTAGGGAGTAGGCAGAGACCACTTCTTTCCACTTGCTACGATCCTTACATACTTGTTTCGCTTCGTCCACTTTCATTATTCCTTCATACATTCTCTTCGATTCAGGGTACTCTTGACCTGGCCTTTTTCAGGACGTCCCTGATTTGGTCTTGAAACGTCAAAATCAAACGGGTCAAAATCGCGCCCATATAAGTCAGTTACAAACATACAATCATACAGATGAAGCTAATAAAAGCGTGTTAACACTGTTTATATATTTTGTACAATTCTCGCATATAATACATTAAATTAAGTTTAAATCTAAAATTTAAAACTGATTCAGAAATATTAAGAAAATCGCGCGTATCCATCAAAACTCGACAAATATTCATAAAACAATAGGTTTTTTTAAAAAAAATAATAATGCTCTCATGAAACTTACAAATACTTAATCTGCAAAATTCTATAACAACGCCTACCTACATATTGTTAACGAAGTGTTTCTTTTAGTAAGTTTCACTATTTCATCGAGTTGTATATTTATTAACGTGCCTGTCGGCTCACGTATATTTCTTATCACTTCCTCTTGTAAGTAAATATTACTTATTTCTGGATGATAAGCAGGCAAAACACGAAATGATGTAATGTAAATAATACGGTTATTTGCAGAAAGTTATTAATGATAATATTAATAATTGGAATGGACTGGAGAGATTCTTTTTTATAGAAAAGGGAGGCAAACGAACAGGTGGCTCACGTGATGGTAAGTGATTACCGCCGCAGATGAACACTCGCAATACCAGAGGCATAGCAGATGCGTTGCCTCCCTTAGAGTGGCCCCACCCCAGACGAAACGCAGAAGTTTGTTAGACTTCTACTTCACGTCGGTATTCTGTGAGGTCGTGGTACTTCCCCGGTCGAGCCGGCCCATTCATGCAACAACAAAACCTGATGCGTGGCTCTACCACTGATAAAATTCTTATAATAAACATTTGAATTTTGTTTTCTATTTGTGTTAACGTTTTGAGCAAATATATCAAAAAGTGTATGAAAAGTAAGTAAGTGTATCAAAATCATCTTCACGCAATTCCCAATACATGGGTAGACAGAGGTCTAGTCTAGGCAATTGAGTCCTTTCGACCCCGTCTTTATGTCCAAGCCAACGATATATTTAGATAAGTTTATGAATGACCCATCGGTACGATCCTACCCATGGGGATCGTACTTGGGTTTCTTGACTCAAAATTCCGACCATCCAACCACTCGGCTATCGAGACTACATCAAAATCATCTCGTATCAAAACCGGGATTTTGTTTGAAAAAATAAAAAATATCTTCACGCAAATCCCAATACAGGGGTAGACAGAGGTCTAGTCTAGACAATTAAATCCCTTTGACTCACCTTCCACCGAAGATATTTTCGGGACAACGAGACAGGTGGTGAGCCCGTCACCGTCTTTTATGTCCAAACCAACGATATAATTCGTACATAAGTTTTTGAAAAACCCATTGGTACGAGCCTGCCACTTGGGGATCGAACTCGGTTCTCTTGACTCGAAATTTCGACCACTCAAGCACTCGGCTATCGTGACTCTTAATTTTTGGAAACTCACGATGGATTTTTTTGAATTTTTGGAAACTCACGTCTTTCGCAATGCAACAAAATACAAAATCTGTTCAATTAAACCCGATAATTTTTTACATGGTTTCGTCTATCCACATGGTGAGCAATTAATTGGACCAAATGTTGACTGTGAAAGGAACACAATTAAATTAATCTGAGTGACAACTTAACAATAAAATGTTATAAAATAAAAAAATTAAATAAAAATTTTTAGACATATCATCCTTACAGTTTACATCTAACTGTTATATTAATGAACAGTCTCTCCAGGTAGCTCTCTCCAGAGCTATAGAGGACAGGCAGGCTCTCGTAGAGTAACAGGGGCCTGCCTCTTAGTTCGATCTTCTAATGTACCATGTGACCAAAAATTATTAAATTACTAATAACATAACAAGTCGAAGCTCATGACTAGATTTCCAAAACCGGAGTTTTGAGAGGTCTACATAGGAAAGTCCCTTAAACCCAAATCTCACCAGAGTTCTTCAGTATACCTAATACCTAAGCAAACTGTATATAAAAATTGTTTATAAGTTTGCAGTTGTCCTTTCACGATGCGTTAGGGATAAATGTTAACTCCATTTTAAGCGAATTAAGAAGCGAAATATGTTAACTCCATTTTTAAGATGCCAAACGATGTCTTATATCTGATCGACCTCTTTAATTATTACTATGGTCACACAATAAAGTTAACAATAAAAGGGTTACTCGAAGAGGGGAAGGTTAAAAGAGTACACGGGTACCTAGACATGCATGTATAAAGACATCATGAATTTGAAATCAATTTTGAACGAAAAGAGATATGTAAGGATCGTGATTCTTGGTGATCTGTCCTCTCTCGATAGCCTGTCAGGGACTATGCGTGAAAGTATTAATTAAAATAAAAATTTAAAAGTAACGAATATAAAAATAACATAAAATGCTGAAATAAATTAATCGCCTTCAAAAAGAATACAAAAAAGAAGGAATGACTTGTGTTTTAAATAAAATATTCTAATAAGCACTATATAAGGCAGGACCAATACATCAGCCTCCGAATCTTATCTAAACGGCATTATATTCTCATAACATCAAGTAATACATATTTATAAACATATGGTGCCGAATTCAAGTATATCATTAGGTAGTACTAATTAGAATATTTCAATTATAAATATAAGTTTTTTTTTTGCTTTTTTGTGTCTTTTAGAAGGTGGTTAGAATTTTTAAATGTTTTTTGATACATCCTGCTTTTTCGACTAACGCAGAGAGGGCACCATTAAATTAGTTCCCGGCACCTTTACATACACCTGTCCACATTCATATCACATCTTCTATTCCGTCTAAAAACGCTCTTCAAGTACAATATACAATTTAATTTGGCTGTTCTAGGCAGTGCTGATTAACAAGTTTCACACTTCTTTCCCTCTTTCTTCCTTTCAAATCCAAACCCTTTCAAAAATAAAATAAATGTTAAAGAAATGTTTGTATTACTCCTACTTGTATTACTCAGATGCGTATCATATTTGTCTTCACGCAATTCCCAATACAGGGGTACACAGAGGTCTTCCACCGAAGATATTTTCGGGACAACATGACAAGTGGTGAGTACGTCGCCGTCTTACTGTCATCAGCAATATCTAGAACATGTTAATCAGCAATGTCTAGAACATTGCTGATTAACAAGTTTCACACTTCTTTCTCTCTTCCTTCCTTTCAAATCTTAACCCTTTCAAAAATAAAATAAATGTTAAACAAATGTATGTCTTACTCCTACTTGTATTACTCGGATGCGTATCATATTTGTCTTCACGCAATTCCCAATACAGGGGTAGACAGAGGTCTAGTCTAGATAATTAACTCCCTTTGAACCATCTTCCACCGAAGATATTTTCGGGACAATATGACAAGTGGTGAGCCCGTCGCCGTCTTACTGTCCAAGTCAACGATATAATTCGTACATAAGCTTTTGAAAACGCATTGTTACGGCCTGACACCTGGGGATCGAACTCGAAATCGACTCAAAAAAATAAAAAGAAATTCACCGTACATTCTAAATAACCCTAAAGTACAAGATCAAATATATTTTCTTTGTCTCTCGCTCAATAAGTGAGGCAACCGCTAGACGATTTAAAATTATTCCGTCGTAGACTTAAGTTCGTAGAGCGAGCGTCTACGGTGCGGCAACGAACATGCTACGCCTGAGTGAACCCGCCACTTCTGTCTGTCGGTATGGATACAAATTTTACCTTTGATATAATATTCCGAATTCACAAGTGCATGATTCGTTCAATAAGTTTTATTTTAATAGGAACCATTTTTTATTTATTCATTTTTATGAACATTTCACATAATATCATGTTAAACTTTAATTCATCATTGAATTTGAGTGTTGGTATATGCATCAAGTACTGTAAGTTTAGACACTATGATGGTAATAGGCTATACTGCGTCCCTAATGTCGTTTGTTCAAAGTGCGGTCAAAAATAACCTCATTATTTGTACCTCTACTGCTGTACACCTATATATAGTATAGGTGTATTAGTAGTATATATTTATACTACTACTACGCCTTTTTTATATATATAGTACTAGTACTTCGAGGCCAAATCAGGGATGTCCTGTAAAAAGTCCAGGTCAAGAGTACACTAAATCGAAGAGCATGTATAAAGGGAATAATGAAAGTGGATGAAGCGAAAGAAGTATGTATCCTTACATACATGTTTCGCTTCGTTCGAGGCGTGATTGTATGTATGTATGCATGTATGTATGTATGTATAAATATAAGTAAGGTTTGCTTGATCTAGTATTTTTTTATTTTAGCCATTGTCTGCTTGACTAAGGGAAAATATGTCGCCTCCTTTAGCTCCCACAAAAAAAAGGTCGTGGTGGTATTTTTATTACAAGGTGTATTAATAACATGATACATTATTTATCTTAATTTTTGTAATACGTAATAAAATTTTAATTCTAAATAAAGGTCCAAAGTGCCACTTTTATGCCGATTATTTTGAATCTGCGACTGGCATACTAAATGAGCTTTTTATTCAAATAAACGTCATAACGTCTCAGCAGCATTCGCACTTACAGTCTGTTAAAAATGTTTGGGCTTAAATATAAAAGCGCCGATTTTCGTAGTACAAAAATTGCAACCTCTTTTTAAATATTTCAAAGATTATGATATTTCAAATCGATTGCCTCTGTTTAATAGATCCACAGCGCACGTTTCTGTAATGAAATATTTAGAGCCCTAATTTGTCTTCTAGTACTTGTGATGCTATTTCCCACGCTATTATGGGTAAATTTGTTATATTTTGGTTTAACTCAACTTAATTGCAACTTAATTCAGTAGGTCTACAATACAACCTGCATTAGAATAAATAAATAAATATCTTCACGCAATTCCCAATACAGGGGTAGACAGAGGTCTAGTCTAGATAATTAACTCCCTTTGAACCACCTTCCACCGAAGATATTTTCGGGACAACATGACATGTGGTGAGTACGTCGCCGTCTTACTGTCATCAGCAATATCTAGAATATGTTAATCAGCAATGTCTAGAACATTGCTGATTAACAAGTTTCACACTTCTTTCTCTCTTCCTTCCTTTCAAATCTTAACCCTTTCAAAAATAAAAGAAATTCACCGTACATTCTAAATAACCCTAAAGTACAAGATCAAATATATTTTCTTTTGTCTCTCGCTCAATAAGTGAGGCAACCGCTAGACGATTTAAAATTATTCCGTCGTAGACTTAAGTTCGTAGAGCGAGCGTCTACGGTGCGGCAACGAACATGCTACGCCTGAGTGAACCCGCCACTTCTGTCTGTCGGTATGGATACAAATTTTACCTTTGATATAATATTCCGAATTCACAAGTGCATGATTCGTTCAATAAGTTTTATTTTAATAGGAACCATTTTTTATTTATTCATTTTTGTGAACATTTCACATAATATCATGTTAAACTTTAATTCATCATTGAATTTGAGTGTTGGTATATGCATCAAGTACTGTAAGTTTAGACACTATGATGGTAATAGGCTATACTGCGTCCCTAATGTCGTTTGTTCAAAGTGCGGTCAAAAATAACCTCATTATTTGTACCTCTACTGCTGTACACCTATATATAGTATAGGTGTAGTAGTAGTATATATTTATACTACTACTACGCCTTTTTATGTATATAGTACTAGTACTTCGAGGCCAAATCAGGGATGTCCTGTAAAAGTCCAGGTCAAGAGTACACTAAATCGAAGAGCATGTATAAAGGGAATAATGAAAGTGGATGAAGCGAAAGAAGTATGTATCCTTACATACATGTTTCGCTTCGTTCGAGGCGTGATTGTATGTATGTATGCATGTATGTATGTATGTATAAATATAAGTAAGGTTTGCTTGATCTAGTATTTTTTTATTTTAGCCATTGTCTGCTTGACTAAGGGAAAATATGTCGCCTCCTTTAGCTCCCACAAAAAAAAGGTCGTGGTGGTATTTTTATTACAAGGTGTATTAATAACATGATACATTATTTATCTTAATTTTTGTAATACGTAATAAAATTTTAATTCTAAATAAAGGTCCAAAGTGCCACTTTTATGCCAATTATTTTGAATCTGCGACTGGCATACTAAATGAGCTTTTTATTCAAATAAACGTCATAACGTCTCAGCAGCATTCGCACTTACAGTCTGTTAAAAATGTTTGGGCTTAAATATAAAAGCGCCGATTTTCGTAGTACAAAAATTGCAACCTCTTTTTAAATATTTCAAAGATTATGATATTTCAAATCGATTGCCTCTGTTTAATAGATCCACAGCGCACGTTTCTGTAATGAAATATTTAGAGCCCTAATTTGTCTTCTAGTACTTGTGATGCTATTTCCCACGCTATTATGGGTAAATTTGTTATATTTTGGTTTAACTCAACTTAATTGCAACTTAATTCAGTAGGTCTACAATACAACCTGCATTAGAATAAATAAATAAATATCTTCACGCAATTCTCAATTAATTAGACATGCTAGACAATAAAGTCGCTTTGATCCAACTTCCACCGAAGATATCTTCGATAAAAGCAGGTGAAATTTTCAAAAACCTGTTTTTTTTTGTGTGACATTTAACTTCGACAGCTAGAAAAGACTTAAATAGTTATCAGTAAGTTATTTTAGGCCTTAATTTTATAAGAATTATTTCAAAAGTTATGGTCATGCACAATTCTTTTTTTACTCTTCATTAAAATCTAAAAATCAATATATATAGTATTTCATTAAAAATAATGAAGGTATAGTACTAAAGAAGTGGGGTATAAACAATCTTAACACGATTCCCAGCTTAATTGGACTCCGATATCAGACACTAAATGTATCTATTACTACAAGGTGGTCCAATTAAAATTAACCCGTGTAAAGCTCTGGTAGCCAAACAGGACGCTAGCGCTCGTATCATGTCTTCATTTTATTTTGCGCTATCTTCATTTTGTGTATTTACTTTATTTGTAATATTAAATAAAGAATTCACTACGTGGAAAAAATCATCATGAGGATATCGGCATATTTAGAAAATTATAGCAATTTTTAATCAAAGGACATATTGAAGTTTCTATAATGCAATTTTATTGACTTTTAAAGCATATTTATGCTGAACTTTTATGTGATTAAATTAAAGAGAGAAAAGTTAAAATTTCAACGGACACGGGCGGGATTCGAACCCACGATCTTCGCCGATCCGTGGCGAAGTTTTTTCTCTTTAATTTAATGGTGAATTTTCGCTAGGTCCATTGCTTACTGGAAGTCAGTATGTGTATAAATTTGTTAGAAGAATTTTGCGAATCAGTTCAACAAATAGCTTCAATATATGATATACACATAAAATTTACTGCATTAGTGCTGTAATAATATTGCAACCCACTATATTATCCACTCAGAGGGTTTCTTAGTTTAAATCTATATTTTTTTTATCTATATTCTTTTTCTAGTTATTATGAAATATATAAAAGCTTAAAATGTCAGGTATCTGACATTTTAGGGAGGAAATAAATCCGTGAACTCCGCCTACCCCATCAGTCCTTAAGTTGAAAATATAAATCTCTTTATTAATATCAGCGTTCTGTTTGGGATCTTTGATATTATTAAATTATATTCTTTTACAGATGTTTTACTGCTATTCATTTATAGAGAAAGATATCTGTTTACGTGTATATGTCACGATAGCCGAGTTGTTGGGTGGTCGGAATTTCGAGTCGAGAGACCCGAGTTCGATCCCCAGGTGGCAGTACCAATGAGTTTTCAAAACTTATGTACGAATTTCATCGTTGGCTTGGACATAAAGGCGGCGACGGCTCACCACCTGTCACGTTGTCCCGAAAATATCTTCGGTGGAAGGTGGGTCAAAGGGACTTAATTGTCTAGACTGGACCTCTGGCTACCCCTGTATTGGGAATTGCGTGAAGATATTTTTTTATATCTGTTTACGCCATTTCTAATACCGGGGTAAACAGAGATGTAAACAATTGAGTCCTTTTGACCCACTTTTAACCGAAGACATTTTTTTGGGACATCGAGACAGGTGGTGAGACTATCACCATCTTTATGTTCAAGACAACGACATAAATCATACATAAGTTTTTGAAAAAAACCATTGATATCCGAGTCTGTTGACTCGAATTCCGAACACCTAACTACTCGGCTATGGTAAAGATACCTTTTCAATACAAAATAATTGCTTATATACACAATAATTCAAAAGAACAATCACTTCAGTCTTGACCTATTTTAAGACGCATTTATGAAATGTTGCCGTGCTTTATTTCGCCAAAATGTATTCCGGGGTAGAGCGCTTGACACATTTTTTCTTGAATCACACGTTCATTGGTTTCTATTTGATTTGAATTTTCTGTGGTCACGTTCTTCGATACCTTTTTGAATAATTGGGTTGTAGCTTTGAATAATGTGGTCTCATTTATCCTTAGGTCATACCCACAGACACTTAATAAAAGCATACATAGATAAGGAACACATAACTTCAATTGGCCAGATGCCATAGAAAGTGTCTAAAGCATTGTATAAAAAAAATCAATTAAACTTGTTCTGCTCGAGAATATCGCGTCCATAACTTTCAAATACTCTGCCTTGATATACCATTCACATTATTGTGATGTCAAAGTTACATAACAAAGTTCACTTAAATTAGGCGATGAGATAATAAAATATTTAAAATTAAAATAATCATTCGTTTCAAATTACGTTTTCAATTAAATATTAATAAACAAAAAGAACGCATGAAATAAATTTAATCAGTGGAGTTAGCTGAAAGCTCGTTGTATCCTTATTGTTCAAAGTTAACTGTGCAGGAAACATTGACGATTAACAAGTGATTGTGAAGTGCAGCTTTAAAGACACCGACTGGTCTATAACTTCCTGTATCCGATGAACCATTTAAGCAGTAACAATGGTTCAGATGCAGTAAACAGTCATAAAATCGATAATTTGTACATGAATTCTATCAACAATACAAGTACTTTGAAAACTTCAAATATTTTGTTAAAGAGATATTAGATTTTGGAAAAAAATCAAAGAATTGTGCTGCCATTACCACGGCAACTCATTAATACAAATACGCAGTAACTTACATACATTTATACATTCAAAACGGCCTGTTAAAATCCAATGTAGGACATAAACCTATCACATAAGGCAATTGCAGTACCAGATACGGCAGATAGAAAAAAAAAGAACCGGAAAAATATCTATAAGGTCTATGCTTTTTCTTCTTTAAGCTATATTGCGCATTATTTTTATACATTTTTTCTAAATAATATATATTTGTTTATTCATAAGTTATTCTTATTATTTGCACACCCTTATTCAATCTGAATCTGGTCACATAACATTTACTTTTAAATGATTTGATATTCTGTGAATCAATTCGTTTATATTCTTTGATTTTGGAAATAATAATATTGGGTACTAGTAAATTTCTCATTAGATACCAATAGCTGGATTATATATGACAAACGAAAAGCAACACACTACATTACGCTAGGTCAACAATATGCTTATCACCTTCTTATTATTTTATATCTCATTAAAATTGGGTGTATAGCGATCAAAGGTTTTCTTTTTCAAACCACTGTATCACATAATAACAATATTATTGAAAAATGAGGCTCTTCACTAATGACCAGCTAGAATATACGTAGGATCTCTGTACTAGAAGCACTTTTAAATTAAACAACAAATCGGTCGTTGTATTACGAGTGCTTATATAGCTTCAAAAGCATTTTAGGTTCATTTTCTCTGCAGCTCGCAGTTGATCGTGTTTCGAATTTTCTTGCGCACTATTTCAGCAAATAATCCGATCGTGAGAGAAAATCTCTTAACGTGTATACGTCTCTAGAAATGGCGTCTATATATTTAAGCTTTTTAAAAATGGATGCTTTTGTAGAGTTATTACTAAATCCCGATAGAGAAATCTAAACCGAAAATCTCTTTGTTTTATATATTAAAGTTTTTCTCGACAATGTATTTTGCACATACATTTTCAGCCACACAAACCAAAAAAATATTTGCTTCGGTTTTACAGAACCATTTAACTACGTACATTTTTCAACATGTAGCTCACATAAGGAAATGCTTACTCATAAAAATACTGTGTTAAATAAGAAAGGAGATTAGATGTATACTAGATTAAGTATCTAAATAATTCAATTTGCATTTTTATTTTTAATATAAATATGCAATAAATAGAAGAGAATAGAATTTAAGCACCCTGGTGTATGCTATTTGCTGATGACATTGTGCTTGTCGGAGAAAATGCACTTGAGGTACAGAGCAAGCTGGGAAAATGGCAAGAAAAACTGGAAAGTGTCGGATTAAAAATAAGCAGAACCAAAACTGAACACATGTTCTGTGACTTCAGTAGTCCATCCAGTTTTTCTCATATTGCCTTGGATGGTGTTCTCCTACCAGTCTGCTCCGAATTCCGTTACCTTGGGTCAGTGATCCAAAATGACGGCAATGTCGACCGGGACGTAAAGAATAGAATAAATGCGGGATGGATGAAATGGCGACAGGTCTCGGGAATAACTTGCGATCCACGCATGCCTCTTAAACTAAAGGGCAAAAGTTTACAAAACGAACGTGAGACCTGTCGTATTGTACGGATCAGAATGCTAGGCAACGAAAGTGACGGATGAAAGAAGAGTGCATGCTGCAGAGATTAGAATGTTGAGATGGATGTGTGGAGTGACTAGAAAAGATCGCATAAAGAATGAGTATATAAGGGGAAGCTTGAAAGTAGCACCAGTGACAGAGAAAATGAAGAGTGGTAGGTTAGCATGGTTCGGGCATGTAATGAGGAGGGAAGAATGTAATATAGGCAAAAGAATGTTAGAGATGAATGTGGATGGACGAAGAGCTATGGGGAGACCAAAAAAACGATGGATGGATTGTGTGAAAGAAGACATGAGAAAGAAAGGAGTGAGTATTGACATGACGGGAAATAGAGGAGAGTGGAAGAAGAAGACATGTTGTGCCGACTCCACATAGCATGGGATAAGGGCAGGAAGAAGAAGAAGAAGAAGAATAGAATTTCCCGTTCTGTTACACTTAACGAATGTATCAGGAAATAATTATATCGCAAGTAGAACTCTTATTCCGCGATATTTCTTTCGCTTCGTAGCGTTTTCAATTACCTTGTTGATTTGCACGTAGCAGTAGTGGTTTACTTAGTAACTAAAATATTACAAATTTACATTTAATGAACGAAGGCCATATTAAACGTATCGCGAAACATTTGGCATTAGTTTTTCTAAACAAAACTCATATAGTAGTAATTAATCATTGGAACAAAATTAAATAGTAGTTATCATAGCGACCTGCAAAAATTCACTACAGGACTTGACTTTCCCCGTGCGATTACGTTTGGTGATCGCTGTACCAGATACCTTGAAACTTAGACAACGTAGCTTCCCGGCACCAGGCTGCTGAATTTTGACCTGGTATTTTTCTAGTTGATTATCCCTATCCGTCTGAAGCCAGTTTAATTCTTAGTCGTCTCTTAGGACACCTACGGAAAGGAAGAGGGAAGTACGCCATACGCCGATACCACACGGAAAATTATTACTTATTATTTTTTATAGGGAAGCAAACGAGCAGGTGACTCACGTGATGGTAAGTCATTACCGCCCCCCATAAATGTCCGCAAAATCAGAGTCATAGCAGGTGCGATGCCGGACTTTGAGATAGGTATAGGCTGTTTTCTTGAAGGTCCCTAAGTCGAATCGGTCCGGAAATTCCGCTGACGGTAGCACATTCCATAAAGTGCAAGTGTGTGGCAGAAAATTCCGCGAAAAACGCACTGTTGTGGAATGCCTAGCATCAAGATGGTGTTGATGGAATTTTTGGCTATGCCGTAAGGTACGATGGTGAAATTCAGCGGCTGGGATTAATCCGAACAATTCTTCGGAGCACTCTCCGTAGTAAATCTTGTAAAAAATGCAAAGAACTTTCTTTGCCTTCGCAGATAGAATAGATATAAATAATTGATTATTTTTTTTTATAGAAAAGGGAGGAAAACGAGCAAGTGGCACACGTGATGGTAAGTGATTACCACCGCCCATGAACATTCGCAATACCAGTGGAATAGCAGATGCGTTGCCGGCCTTTGTGAAAGGTATAGGCTCTTTTCTTGAAGGTCCCTAAGTCGTATCGGTCCGGAAAAAGCGCTGACGGCAGCACATTCCATAAAGAGTAAGGGCGTGGCAGAAAATTACGCGAAAAACGCACTGTGGAGGAATGCCAAGCATCAAGGTGTTTTATTATTATAGTTACATTATTCTAGATGCATAACAATAACTCCACCCCTTATGTTTATCCGTTTATTACTGATAAGTACAAACTTAGCAACCGAATATACCGTCGAATGTAAGAATGGTTAGGTAGTCATAGGTACAGAAAGTTTAGTTCTTTCGATCCAAATATTAGCAAAGATAATTTGGGACAACGTGACAGTTGGTCAGTCAATCTTCGACTTAGTATCTAAGTCAACAAACAACAGCATACAAATCATATACAAGCTTAAAAAAGTCAAAAGTACAAGCACTACTACTGAGGATCAAACTTAATTCACAATAAAAAAAGGATTACTTTAAAAACATTCCGGAATTGCCACCCAACGGGTTCAATTGTCACATTTCTAGAAGTGAAAAACATTTCTGTATTAATAGTGTTTTGTTTTCTAAACAAGAAAAACATGAAACCGGCCTTATTAAAGAATAGAGGATTATTTTTAAGTGCGTGATAGCCTAAGGCCTTACGTATAATGGTGGTAGTTCCGATGCAGAATATTCTAGCTCCCCTTTATTTATATTGCAATGACAAAAATACAAATATAGAGCCATAATTTCATAAAAAAATTGTCTGTTATCAGGATCAATAACCCGTTGGTGAAATAAAATAAAACATTCTATGGAAAGGTTACCTTAATAAAACATTTCTTTATATAAAAAATATAAAAGAAATAACAATAAGAATTCATTCAAAGGTTAAGCCTAACCTTACAACGTGGTAATGCAGCCCTCGTTCTTCTTTGCATGCCACGAGGAGTAGGGACCTATTTTAGTTAATACATGCATACATACATACATACTAAACTACCTGTTAAGGTCCACTGCAGGACATAGGCCTTTCCCACGTGGAGGATTTGCCATAATCACCACTAAGCAAGTGGATTGGCGATCGCAGTACCGGACCACTCGCACCGCAGACGCTGCTGCCCATCTTCGATCTGATTACTTTTGGCTGATATTTTTTTAGAGATGGTTATATTCATCATTAGGTTCATTAGGTTCATCCGATACATTTATAAATAAATTAATTAATGAATTACAAACTTGATAATATAAAGACACAACAATCAGATATATACTAATATATGAGACAGCCATATTCGCTACGTATTTTTTGTTAAATATTTTAAAGTAAAGCGACGTCGATGCTAAATTGGACACAGTTTCAGCGATTTCGCGTTCTAGCGGACTGAATGAATGGCTACGTTGTACGGGGAATGAATGGACGAATTTTATGAACTTCGAAAATATAAAGCTGCAATAATCGTATAGGGAGTTGGTAATCGTTACTGGAATGTCGTTGAATAGTTTTGCATTGTGCAACACGAGTTATTTTGATCTCTAAAAACAGTTTTGTTATAATTTCAACTGTTGACTGCTCGTACTGTTTTTTATTCAAACACTGTTTGGTTAGCTTAAAAATTAAAAAGAGATCACCACATGTACCCGGCATGTCTTAATCTCTTTTTTTTTTTGGTTACTAACGGTAACGTAATACGTGCGTACTTCCTAAAATGCATTATGTTTGTATCAAGCATACGTGCCGTGACGATGTCGGCCTAAGACCAATCGGCCCATTCTTCCCGTGAGTGTCGTAAAAGACGACTTGGTAAAATATCATGGTAATGGCTGCTGATAGATGGCGGTAAAATTATCACGAAATGTACCAGATGAAATTAAGCAGATCAGTGATACGCAGCAGCGTCTAAAGTAGGTAGTGTATGGCACTACGATCGCCAAACCGCTCGTCAGCGAAACGATTATGGCTTTCGGGAGAGGCCTGTGTACATTAGTGTACTTTTAGACTTGTTTATTTTTTTTTTTTGGTTACTAACGATAACGTAATACGTGCGTACTTCTAAAATGCATTATGTTTGTATCAAGCATACGTGCCGTGACGATGTCGGCCTAAGACCAATCGGCCCATTCTTCCCGTGAGTGTCGTAAAAGACGACTTGGTAAAATACCATGAAAATGGTAATGGCCGCTGATAGATGGCGGTAAAATTATCACGAAATGTACCAGATGAAATTAAGCAGATCAGTGATACGCAGCAGCGTCTAAAGTAGGTAGTGTATGGCATTACGATCGCCAAACCGCTCGTCAGCGAAACGATTATGGCTTTCGGGAGAGGCCTGTGTACATTAGTGTACTTTTAGACTGGTTTATTTTTATTTATTTTTTCACTTTTATACCACTCACTTTCACTCTTATACCCTAAATAAAGTTAAGGGTCTCAGGTTCGCTTAATTGTCTACCTCAGTATTGGGAATAGCATGAAGATATTTGTAATTTTAACTAATATGGAATTCCTCATATTCTCTTTATACTTTAAAAACCGTAACACTACCTTGGTTACTCTACTACTTAGCGGCAGAAATAAATAAGGAACTGACTCAGACGAATTCCATACTTAGAAAGAGTATACCTCCTCAGAAATGTGTCATATTTGTTGATGTTATTGTAGTTACAAAAACATAATAAGGACACATTAAAATGTCTATTCACCTGATGGTAAACTATGCCGATACCAAGGTAGAAAACAAAACCGCCAATTAGCTCCACCACATACAACCATATATAACCCTTTACGGAAGTTGTTGCTGTGACAGTTTTGTGAGGGAAAATCTACTATTTTACTATGGAAAGAAAACATGATAAGTATATGCCAAAATCGCCACACTTTCGTGCAAGAGGATTGGCGATCGCAGAACCTGACACCTCGTACTTTACAAATTTCCATCTAACGCCGATCTGCCGAATTTTGGTTTGGAGTTTTTCTAGATGATTATTTCTTCGGCAAATTGCATTTTCAAGGAATTGCCTTTTGTTGCCTCACTCCTCGGACGATAGTGAGTGGTTTATACATATTCCGACACCACGCAGTTATATACGATATTAAGAATACAAAAATTGTAAAAAATATTAAATCGTTTTAAATTATTTATGAATTAATCTCAATTTTGAATTGCGACATCCAGCTGCGATTCCAGTGAGAAATACTTGTAAGTCACGTTGTCACGCTACACTAAAAAAAACTCTGCTGAAATGTGAGTTTTTGGATCTAAACTTTTTAAGCTTTCTAGATTATTTTATTCTTCTAGGTATACGGTTATGAGCTTGATTTTAATTTGGATATTACAACTTTATCGCATTGTGATCGTTCTTGGAACGTTTCTAGGAAATGTGTTCCATGTTAAACTTTAATACTCAAATAAATAGAGAAGCTATTTACGTATAGCAAAGTCGAGAACTTTCTAACTTCTGCACTGTTGAGTTAAAAAACTTTTTTATTGTATTGGATTGAAAGTAAATCGAGCTAATAGTCCATTGATGCGGGTAAAACATAGTGGCATGGAGGAAGGAGCGTCGCGACGGTACGGGGAAGGTTGTGGGGTCTTATTCCACCTAAAATCTCCGCATGCATTAAACCACATAAGCACAGAAATTCATAAAAATGTATGTTATGCATACATGGTCATATTGCACGTCAATAGATAGCTGCAAAATTATGAGCATTGAGTCAAAAGTTTTACAACTATATACTACCCATAGATTTCGCCAACGCCCTGATACAGGTGAGAACAGGTGAGAAAAATTAACCCAGTAATTTTCATGTTTAGCACCAGAAATGCGTACAAGTGTAGTACCCAAATGTACTTTATAATCATCTTTCTACAACTTCTGCGAAGGGCTGTACGAAGCAATGAAATATAATTCTCTAAAACAATATTTTTAAAATAAAAATGAAAAGTTTTAACATTTTAATTAATGCTGGCCAACTTTCTCAGACGGATTAAAATATAATTGTTACTTTACAGTATAACAAAGCTGCAAGAAGTTACTTTTGTTGTAGATTTAAGTGTGAAGCAAATTCTAGAGCACAGCCAAGTGCTACATTACCGTCGCTCGAGCATGTCTTGACACTGAACATCTTTTGGCAAAAATATTTTAAACCCGGATTCCTTATTCGAATTCTAAGATATGATATCTCGTGGAAATTTGCATGGAGTGCAATTTCTGTGTGCAAAATAGAAAAAATATTTATTTTCTATTATTATCAAAAAATTGATTTATTTTCGGTCTGACAGCCTTTTAAGCTTAAGGACTCTTGCTAGGGGTATGTAATGAACATAAATATTTACAATCGAGTTTATGTTATTTATTAATCTTATCAATATCAACATCTTTGTATTATTATTTATCTATACATAATAATTATCGTCATAAAATTTATCTCTTAATAAATTTAAAAAAATAATTGGTAATATACGTCCACGACATACATCGTTTTTCAAGGTTCAAGGTTCAATTCATGGACAGGTCAATGTAGAAAACCACTTTTCTACATTGTCTCGAGTCTGTTTGTGGTACACAAGTGTTTTAGTTACTTTCTTTGGTATCAGGTAATGCATGTAATGTTGTCTCCATCTATTTATTTATTTGTAATAAGGTAGAAATAGATTAGAGAGTAATGTTTTAGGATTTATCTATATCTGTAAAGGGTAACAATACATACGTAACCTTTATTTTTGTTATTTGATCAGATGTTCATGGTCTAGATCGTATGAAATGTTGGCTTTTTTCCGCATACACTTACATTATCTAATCTGTAAATTAAAATCTTTGTTTAAATATACACTTCAAAATATTTATAGTAAATCGCATTGAATAGTTAAGAATATATATTTAACATTATTTTTCGTCCATGGATATCTCAAACTGTACGGAGTAATATTGAAGTTTTCATATAGGACACCGTCTTATCCGTATCTAGGCACCCTCCTGGGAAATGAGGAACTGCAAAATTGTATTCAATATGGAAAGAACCTGTATGTAACGTGTATGGTTTATTTTTACTAAAAATAAAATATTAAAAATTGACTTCACAGCACATTTGATAACATTATAAGACCGAATTGAATACTATTTGTAACACCAATGTTGTTTTTCCAGTAGCAGTTTTAATGTAGTAGTATGTTGTATGTTTTAGTGTAGTAGTAGTAGTATGATAACACAATCAGTACACAAAAATAATTTTTCATTTCATACAGCCCTAGATTAGAGTACAAATAACGTGTAGTAACGGAGTAAGAATATTGCCACTCCATTTCTTCCCGTCGGACACCCACTTAGAGGACCCACGTAAGAGATATATATATATATATATATATATATATATATATATATATATATATATATATATATATATATATATATATATATATATATATATATATATATATATATATATATATATATATATATATATATATATATATATATATATATATATATATATATATATATATATATATATATATATATATATATATATATATATATATATATATATATATATATATGTATATATATATATATATATATATATATATATATACATATATATATATATCTCTTACGTGGGTCCTCCAAGGGTGTCCGACGGGAAGAAATGGAGTGGCAATATTCTTACCCGTTACTACACGTTATTTGTACTCTAATCTAGGGCTGTATGAATAAAGGATCTTTTATTTATAAATAATCATTAAACTGTAATTCACATGCTACTGTGACATTAAAATCATATTTCTTATTTAATTGTAATTTTTTATGTGTAATGTAATTTTGTAATGAATTGTATAATCATTGTTATCAATAATTTCTTATAAATATAAGTACAATAAATGAATAACATTAAACTGATGAAATCTTGTAATAACAATAATTGACATACTGACAATTCTATTACATTTTGCATGCCCATTGCGGTAGAACATATAGATATAAATCAAATTATCAACACCTGTAAATGTACTATGTTCTTGCAAATAAATAGATAATTAAAAGGCGGTGACGGTCTCACCACCTGTCATGTTGTTCCGAAAATATCTTCGGTGGAAGGTTGGTCGGAAGGACTTAATTGTTCAGACTAGACCTCTGTCTACCCCTGTATTGGGAATTGCGTGAAGATATTTAATTATAATTTAGAAACGATATATGGCGGATAACCATCTCTAAAAATATCAGTCCAAAATAATCAGACAGAAGATGGGCAGAAGCGTCTGAGGTGCGAGTGGTCTAGTACTGCGCTCGCCAATCCGCTTGCCAATCGTGGTGATTATGGCAAATCCGCTCTATGACAGAGGTCTGTTTCCGCAGTGGACTTTTACAGGCCGTTATGTATGTATGTATGTATGTAAACACTTAATAATTTCCGGAATTCTTCAAAAATATTACCAGTTATTTTATAAACAGACATACTACACGTGTCTCTAATTATTAAAGCAAAAGTACACCTAAATTGCAGACGCGCGTTCGCAAATTACACCCTTTCATTCGGTAATTAAAAATAATCGCCCATTAATACGCTTCATTACTCGCCGCTTTAATCCAACTACGTGTACATTACTTTGAAATACCATTATTACTTTTACTTAATTTTTAACCGCAGCGCAAACTGCAGAAATTATGTGCATAACATTTAAAGTTTCTGCATCAGAAGTGGCGATTATGGCCAATTCTCCCTTACGGGATTGACCTGTAGTACCCTACAGTGACTTATTCCGGCCGTCTAGTAAACAAGTAATTTACACAAAAACTGGAACCTTGTTTATAATATGACATTGGCTTTACTTGAAGTGTGATGACGAATATGAAGAAGTATGATGTTTTACTTAACCTTAAATAATAAAGGAAACAAAAAGTTATAGTATTTAGCCCTCATGAAGTCACGTAAGACGTTGGTGTTATTATCTAGCATTAAGTAAGAACTTACATAATTAAATCACGCTAAGTTCCAGCCTCCTAGTTTTTTCATTCACTTTCTACTTCCGGTATCATCATTTTCCTCCATCGGATTTAAATATCCAAACTGCTTCGAATTACATGATTTATTTACAGACAGATTCAATTGTCCTTTACTAGTGTTTAGCTAACAGCCGAAGCGTTCAATTGAAATCCTGTTGTATTTGCACAACTTGTTCAATATGACCATTGATTACTTTTAAACGGTTCTTTACAATTTACGTGATCGTAAGCAAACGCTACGTATACTTTTATTCGAATCTTATGATGGCAGTATTAGAGTATGCACAGTCGCATTTTATGCAATACCTCAATGTTTAAGATTCACATGGTTGAAAACTAAAACTGTTTCCAAGCTTTTTGTCTTGTATATATATTTGAATCGTGGCGTTTGAATTTTTGAGTAGTTCAGAAGTTCCTTCTTTTTGACTGATTTGACTTATGGTTTAAAAGTTAAGAGGACCAGCTATTTTGTTCGCAATAAAAATAACCTATACGTTAAGCGACGTAGGATCTAAACTATCGCCATTCGGAATTCCACTCAAAGACATGAAGCCGTTAGCATAGTGATAAAGTAAAAAAAATCTATACATATACCAGCAAATATTAAAAAAAAATCTGATAACACGAACTAAATAAAAATCCCTTCTAATTTAAAAATATCAACTGAATAGCTTTCATATTCCTAAATTGATATCTTGTCTGTCAACAAAAATGACAGTCATTTAATTTATTACAGATGGAATAATTTTAATAATAATATAAATATCCTCACGCAATTCCCAATACAGGGGTAGTCAGAGGTCTAATCTAGACAGTTAAGTCCCTTTGAATCACCTTCCACCAAAGATATTTTCGGGACAACGTGACAGGTAGAGAGCCCGTCGCCGTCTTAATATCCAAGCCAACGACATAATTCGTACATAGGTTTTTGGAAAAAACCCAATGATACGTGCCTGCCACCTGGGGATCGAACTCGGGTCTCTTGACTCGAAATTCCGACCACCCAACCACTGGCTATCATGACTTTTAAATAGCAGATACTGTATATAAAATAACATATCTCGTAAGAAATTAATTTTCAATTTTAAAATGTATCAGTAAAAATAGTAAATTATGTAGATATCACATATGTATCTACATAATTTTACTGTAAAATCACTATTTTTACTGTAAAAATCAATTATTAATAATTATTTATTATTAATTAATAATTACATATAATTACTGTAAACAAGTAACGTAAAGAGATGACTGAGGGGAAAGTTTCAAAACCAAGCCATAAGATTCTTTGTCACAATAGAGAAAATAGTCCTCTATGTAATGTAATGCCTCATACCGGTTATGACATTATGTCTCTCTATTATAACTCTATATGCCTTTCAAATCGCAACAAGACAATAGGCACACTCCTATTTTACAGGAGAAATCGGACACAGCGTACTTTTTCTTAGTTCAGATATACTTTTTGATTATTAGTATCAATTTAATAGTTAACAATGTATAAATTTCTATGTATACACGATGAGCTCGTTTAAAGTGTTAATATAATAGTAAGATATATAAATGAAATTGCTGTATCATTTTTCTTCTATAATAAAATAAATTACATTGTTAAATAAATCAAAACCTACGTTTGTTATAATTAATTTCAAAGCAAGCCATTACAGCTGTTGATTATTAATCACGTTATTTTAATTGCAGTGTAATGCAAGCTTATTTGTACTTTACAGCAAACTTTTGCAGGAAATAAAATACTGCGGCTCAATTGCAGCGGCGGTTCCATGACGCCTCTTTAATTTGTTCTCACTCTATTTGTCACTGGTGCATTTGCAATTAGTGGCCATTATTTTTGCATTAAGTGCTTTAATGCTGTCCATAAAAAATCATATTATAAAACTATTAACTGTTAAAATGATTTAATGTTCAAGACTCTATTGTTACAAAACATAAGGTATGTAACATAGTATCACAATACATGCACATATCATATAGATAAATTCTACTATTTTCGACATTCAAAACTGCACTAGTTTTTTATAATTTTTTGTGAAAAAAACTTAGTCTATTTAAATTTCCTGAATTGTACTGTACAAACATTCAAATAATGAAATTACTATTTTTATTCAATGATAATACTTATCCAGAGTCAGAATCCAAAACTTTGACTGCAGCTTTAGAAATATGTCGCCCCTTTAACTTGTAAAGGCAACTATGGAAAAATCCTTGAATAACATATAGGCGGCAAACGGGATACCCATCTCAAAAAATGCCAGATCACAGTTGAGTACACCGTGACGGAGGCTTCGTATATGTGCGTAATGTTATATAATGTTATAATATATATGTCATATAATTATTCCAATAAATAAATTAATGTAAAAATAAAAGGATTTATTTTGAAATTTAATTGCACTGGTGAAAACTGAAAGGCTTGAAAGCTTACATTCCATCAAATTCTGCACACTTTCAATTCATTTTATTGCCTGCCTAAATTGTTTGCGATAGTAAAATTTAAATCTCTGAAATACATTTGTAAATAAACCTTTATTTAAATATCCAAACAGGATAACCATCTCAAAATGACAGATCACAGTTGAGTACACCGTGACAGGAGGCTTCGTATATGTGCGTAATGTTATATAATGTTATAATATATATGTCATATAATTATTCAATAAATAAATTAATGTAAAAATAAAAGGATTTATTTTGAAATTTAATTGCACTGGTGAAAACTGAAAGGCTTGAAAGCTTACATTCCATCAAATTCTGCACACTTTCAATTCATTTTATTGCCTGCCTAAATTGTTTGCGATAGTAAAATTTAAATCTCTGAAATACATTTGTAAATAAACCTTTATTTAAATATCCAAACAGGATAACGTTGCAAGACAAAGCCTCCGCATACTTGATGGGATCTGAAAATAGGCGGCTGTTCCACAGCGGATCGACGGACTTTGGAAGAAATATGTTTTCGCATCCATGCGATTTTCCTCGCAATATTTGCTTTAATCGCCCAGCAATTTATATATTCAGTAGCCAAAATATTACGTTTTTTATAAATAATGATACATATATAGATTAGAACAACATAACTTACTTTGCTCCGATCCCAATGTAAGAAGCTAAAGCACTTGACGTATGAAATGAAAGCGCCACAAACACCTGAGCAAATGTAAAAAAAAAGATTTTTTACATTGACCAGTCCGAGAATCGAACCCAAGACCTCGAGATGGCGACACCTTGAAAACCGGTGTTTACGCCACTCGTCCATGAAGGTTATCATCAAGTGGGTCGCGAATTACCCACCCCATCCAACCTGTCACCGCTCTGCTATCCGATACTAAAAAAAAAATGTTATAAAAAATATCTTCACGCCATTCCCAATACTGGGGTTGACAGAGGTCTAGACAATTAAATCATTTCTACCCATTTTCCGACGAAGACATTTTTTTGGACAACGTGACAGGTGAAGAGCCCACCGCCGTCTTTATGTCTAAGCCAACGATATAAATCATATATAACTTTTGGAAAAAAAAAAACAATTGGTACGAGCCTGCCACCTAGGGACCGAACTCGTGTCTCTAGACGGAAATTCCAACCACCAAACATTCGGATATCCTAACTTTTTTTTTTTTCTTTTATTATGTTTATTTCTTATTTCTGGGACACTATTTTTAGTTAAATAATAATCATACATCATGACAATGTTTGGAAACATCTTGTATACCGTCCTCTCAATTAATGGATACAAGTATTACCTCAACAATTTTGGGTATTGTATTAATTTGATCAAGGAAGCTTATTAAGCTCCAGTTAGCTTTATTGGACGTAAGCCAAGAAACCACAGGCGAGCCAAAGCCATAATTACGCGCACTTGGCACTTTTTCATAAAACTGTAAACAAAATCAAGACAAAGAAGCTGACTCTGCTGAAACTTAGAACGTTTCGTGGTTTGTGACTTTCTGCGTGTTTCGCACTTGAACAGAAAGAGATTATATTAAACAGATCATGAGCAATTTTAAGTTTTTATTATTTTTTCATGACATGATAGAAGAGGGATCTAAATTCGAACCAGGAAACGGGTTCAATTTTCGTAGATTGTATTATTATTGTAATATCGTATGGTACTCGAATATGATTTGTTGAACAAATTTCCAATAGATTAATATATTATAATACTATAGATGGTGAACAAAAACTTACAAATAAGAATTTGTTTGTATATTTTGTACAATTCTCGAACATAATACTCGTACATATATTTAAGTTTAAATCTACAATTTAAATCTAATTCAGAAATATTAAGAAAACATTGCGCATAAACATCAAAACTCGCCAAGCATTCACAAACCAATAGATTTTTTCAAAACTAATAATGCTCTCATAGAACTTACAAATATATAACCTGCAAAATTCTACAACAACGCCGCCCTACTTATTGTTTACGAAGTGTTTCGTTTAGTACGTTTCACTATTTCAACGAGTTGTTATTAACGTGCCTATCGGCTCACGTATATTTCTTATCACTTCATCTTGTAAGTAAATATTACTTATTTCTGGATGATAATAGTAAGAACGTATTATTTACACTACATGTGTAAATAATACGTTAATTTGTAGAAGGTTATTAGAGATAATATTAGTAATAGTAGCTGGATAAGTAATTGGAATGGACTGGAGAGATTCTTCTAATAAACATTTGAATTGTGTTTTCCGTTTGTGTTAACGTTTTGAGCAAATATATGAAAAGTGGGTGAAAAGTAAGTAAGTTTTTTCAGTGGTAGAGCCACGCATCAGCTTTGTTGATGCATGAATGGGCCGGCTCGATCGGGGAAGTACCACGACCTCACAGAATACCGGCGTGAAGTAGAAGTCTAACAAACTTCTGCTGGTAAGTGCGGGTAACTGGTGGTTTTACCACACCCCCTTCCTCCAATTCTGGGGTAGGGGGCACTCTAAGGAGGCAACGCATCTGCTAAGCCTCTGATATTGCGGGTATTTATGGGCGGTGGTATTCACTTACCATCACATGAGCCACCTGCTTGTTTGCCTACCTTTTCTATAAAAAAGGCGTTGCCCGCGTGGGATTGCAGACTAAGTAGTAGTAGTAGTAGTAGTAGTAGAGCGCTAAGAAGTATGATAGGAGTTAAACTGAGTGACAGGATAATTAATAGTGAGATAAAGAAACATTGTGGTCTGAAAGAAAATGTAGTGACTAATAAAATGACTAATAAAATGAGAAAGTTATGCTAAGATGGTTTGGCCATTACGAGAGAATAATTGAAGAACGATTGACGAAAAAGTATATAAGGCGAGTGTGAATGGAAGTGTAGGAATGGGTAAATCTAGACGGAAATTTCGAGGCCAAATCAGGGATGTCCTGTAAAAATTCCAGGTCAAGAGTACTCTAAATCGTAGAGCATGTATGAAGGGAATAATGAAAGTGGATGAAGCGAAACAAGTATGTATCCTTACATACTTGTTTCGCTTCGCAATAAGTGAAAACAAATGGTCTCTGCCTACCCCTACGGGAAGGAGGCGTGATTGTATGTATGCATGTATGTATGTACAAACATAAGTAAGGTTTGCTTGATCTAGTAAATTTTTTATTTTAGCCATTGTCTGTTTGACTTTGGGAAAATATGTCGCCTCCTTTAGCTCCCACAAAAAGAAAGGTCGTGGTGGTATTTTTATTACAAGGTTTACTAATAACATGATACATTTATCTTAATTTTTGTGATATGTAATAAAATTTTAATTCTAAATAAAGGTCCAAAGTGCCACTTTTATGCCGATTATTTTGAATCTGCGACTGGCATACTAAATGAGCTTTTTACTCAAATGAACGTCATAACGTCTCAGGAGCATTCGCACTTACTGTCTGTTAAAAATGTTTGGGCTTAAATATAAAAGCGCCGATTTTTGTAGTACAAAAATTGCAACCTCTTTTTAAATATTTCCAAGATTATGATATTTCAAATTGATTGCCTCTATTTAATAGATCCACAGTGCACGTTTCTGTAATGCAATATTGAAAGCCCTAATTTGCCCTCTAGTACTTGTCATACTATTTCCCAGCTATTATGGGTAAATTTGTTATATTTTGATTTAACTCAACTTAATTCACTAGGTCTACAATACAACCTGCATTAGAATAAATAAATAAATATCTTCACGCAATTCTCAATTAATTAGACAGAGGATGCTAGACAATAAAGTCACTTTGACCCAACTTCCACCGAAGATATCTTTGGGGCATCGTGACAGGTGGTGAGCCCGTCGCCGAGCGTATTGTATATTGGAGACAGAATATTTTCTCTAACATCCTAAAAGTTTAAAGATGGTGAAATTTTCAGAAACCTGTTTTTATGTGTGACATTTAACATCGACAGCCTGTAAATACTTAAATGATATTAAAATAAACATTAAGTTGCTATGTTAGGTAAGGCCTAAATTTTATAAGAATTATTTCAAATTTATGGTCTGCACAATTCTTTTACTCTTCATTAAAATCTAAAAATCAATATATATACTGTTTAATTAAAAATAATGAAGGTATAGTACTAAAGAAGTTGGGTATAAACAATCTTAACACGATTCCCAGCTTAATTGGACTCCGATATCAGACACTAGATGTACCTATTACTACAAGGTGGTCCAATTAAAATGTTAGTTGCTATTAATATATATGCCGTGTAAAGCTCTGATAGCCAACCAAGATGCTAGCGCTCGTACCATATCTTCATTTTATTTTGCGCTATTTTCATTTTGTGTATTTATTTTATTTGCAATAAAGAATCCACTACGTGAAAGAAATGATCATGAGGATATCGGCATATTTAGAAAATTATAGCAATTTTTAATCTAAGGACATGTTGAAGTTTCTATTATGCAATTTTATTGATTTTTAAAGCATATTATATGCTGAACTTTTATGTGATTAATTTAAAGAGAAAAAAGTTAAAATTTCAACTGACACGGCCGGGATTCGAATCACGACCTTCGCCGATCCGTGGCGAAGTTTTTCTCTTTAATTTAATGGTGAAGTTTCACTAGGTTATCATAAGACATCATGAGGATATCGGCATATTTAGAAAATTAAAGCATTTTTTAATCAGATCATCAGACATGGTGAAGTTTCGCTAGGCCCATTGCTTACTGGAGATCAGTATGTGTATAAATTTGTGAGAAGGCTTTTGCGAGTCAGTTCTTATTTTTATTTAATTAAGTACAATAAACAGCTTCAATACATGATATAGACTTAAAATTTGCTGCGTTAAGGCTACTTACAGAATAATATTGAACCCACTACATTATCCAATAAGGGGGTTTCTTAGTTTAAACCTATAGTGATTCTTTTTCTAGTCATTATGAAATATATAAAAGCTTAAAATGTCAGATACCGGGAGGAAATTAATCCGTGAACTCCGCCTACCCCATCAGTCCCTGTCAGTTGAAAATATAAATCTCTTTATTAATATCAGCGTTCTGTTTGGGATCCTTGATTCAATTAAATTATAATCTTGTAAAGTTGTTTTACTAGCATTGATTTATAGAGAAAGATACATTTATACGCCATTCCCAATACCGGGGTAGACAGAGGTGTAGATAATTAAGTACTTTCGACCCACTTTTAACCGAAGACATTTTTTGGGACATCGAGACAGGTGGTGAGACTGTCACCATCTTTATGTTCAAGAAAACGACATAAATCGTACATAAGATTTTGAAAAAACCATTGGTATCCGAGTCTGTTGACTCGAATTCTGATCACCCAACCTTGCTATTTGGCCACCAACTTGGCTATGGTAAAGATATCTTTTCAATATAAAATAATTTCTGATAAACGCAATAATTGAAAAGAACAATCACTCCGGGCCTGACCTATTTTAAGACGCATTTATGAATTGTTGCCGTGCTTTATTTCGCCAAATGTATTCCGGGGTAGAGCGCTTGACACATTTTTTAAATCACACGTTCTTTGGATTCTATTTGATTTGAATTTTCCTTTTTGAATAATTAGGTAGTAGCTATGAATAATGTGGTCTCATTTATCGTTAGACATATTTTTTAAAATAAATGCACACAAAGATAAGGAACACATGACATAAATTTCCCTGATCCCATAGAAGGAAGCTAAAGCATTTTTATGACATAGGAAACAACGAAAGTACGACAAAACTAAGACCTGAGACAATGCAAGTAAATTGGTTTTCGAATACTATGCCTTTAAATTATAATGGGTTAAATTATAATGGTTGGGTGGTTGCAATTTCGTGTCAAGAGACCCAAGTTCGATCCCCAGGTGGCGGGCCCGTACCATTGGATTTTTAAAAACTTATGTACGAATTATATTAATGGCTTATATATAAAGACGGCGACGGGCTCACCATCAGTCACGTTGTCCCGAAAATATCTTCTGTGGAAGGTGAGTCGAAGGGACTTAATTGTCTAGACTAGACCTCTGCTTCCGTGTGCAATATTGTGACGTCACAGTTGCATAACAATCTTCAGTCAAATCAAGCGATGAGAAAATAAAATATTTAAAATTAAAATAATCAATCGTTTAAAATAACGTTTTAAATTATATATTAATAAACAAAAGATCGCATGAAATAAATATAATCAGTGGAGTTAGCTGAAAGCTCGTTGTATTCTTATTTGACAAAGCTTACTATGCAGGAAACATTGACGATTAATAAGTGAATGTGAAGTGCAGCTTTAAAGACACTGACTGGTCTATGTCTTCCTGTATTCGATGAATCATTTAGACAATATCAATGATTTGACAAATCAACATTTTCTTTTCTAAATATTATATTGTATTCATAAGTCATTCTTATTATTTACAAAGATATTTACTTTATTCAATCTAAACCTCATCACACACCATCAATTTTAAAAGATTTGATGTTCTGTGAAGCATTTTTTTATTGGTCGTTTTGGAAGTAATAATAATAATACATATCGGCTTGCTAAAGTCCACTGCAGGACGTAGGACTCTCTCATAGGAGATTTTCCATAATCGCCACGCTTGCCGGATTGGCGACCGCAGTACCAGACCACTCGCATCTCAGACGCTGCTGCCCATCTTCGGTTTGATTATTTTGGTCTGATATTTTTAGAGGTGGTTATCCCGCTATCTATCGGTTGCCATAACGATATTCAAGGCTGTTTCCCTTAGTCGCTTTTACGACACCCAGGGGCAGAAAGGAGTGGCAATATTTTACACCGTTACCACTACTAGGTACTAATACTAGTAAAGTTCTCATTAGATACCAACAGCTGGATTAGATGTTCAGATATCACAAACATAAAAGCAACACACTGCATTATCCAATAGGCTAATCAGCCCTTTTCTCCTTATTATTCTTGTATCTCATTTAATGAATTCTGATGAAAATTGGGTGTATGGCAATCAAAGGTTTTCTTTTCAAATAACGGTATCACATACTAATTATATTCTTCACTAATGACCGTCTAGCATATACGTAGGATCTCTGTACTAGAAGCACTTTTAAAATCATCAAATCGGTCGTTGTATTACGAATGCTTATATAGCTTTAAAAGCATTCTTGGTTTATTTTCCTGCAGCTTGCAGTTGATCGCTTTTAGAATTTTATTGCGCACTATTTCAGCAAATAAACCGATCGCGAGAGAAAATCTCTTTACGTGTATACGTCTCTACAAATGGCGTCTATATATTTAAGCTTTTTAAAAATGGATGCTTTTGTAGAATTATTACTAAATCCCGATAGAGAAATCTAAACAGAAAATCTCTTTATTTTTATATTAAAGTTTTCTTTAAATAAATAAATATCTTCACGCAATTCCCAATACAGGGGTAGACAGAGGTCAACTCTAGACAATTAAGTCCCTTTGACCCACCTTCCACCGAAGATATTTTCAGGACAACGTGACAGGTGGTGAGCCCGTCGCCGCCTTTTATGTCCAAGCCAACGATTAAATTCGTACATAAGTTTTGAAAACTCATTGGTACTGCCACCTGGGGATCGAACTCGGGTCTCTCGACTCGAAATTCCGACCACCCAACAACTCGGCTATCGTGACTTGAAGTTTTTCTCGACAATGTATTTTGCACATATATTTGCAACCACACAAACCGCAAAATTTTTGCTTCGGTTTTACAGAACCATTTAACTACGTACATTTTTTCGACATGAGAGCTTAAGGAAATGTTTACTCATAAAAATACTCTGTTAAAAGAAAGGAGATTAGATGTATACTAGGTTACGAATCTAAATTAGTCAATTAGCATTTTTATTTATAATATAAATGTGCAATAAATACTTATTAATGAATTTCCCGTTGTGTTATTCCAGATACACTACGAATACACTGCGATCTAATTATTTCCTGATACACTACGAATGTATAATTAGATCGCAAGTAGAACTCTTATTCTGCGTTATTTCTTTCACTTCGAAACGTTTTCAATTACCTCGTTGATTTGTACGTAGCAGCAATGGTTTACTTAATAACTAAAATATTACAGATTTACATTTAATGAACGAAGAACACATTAAAAGAATCGCGAAACATTGCGCATGAGTTTTACTATACAAAATTCATAAGTGTATTAGTAATTAATCATTACAACAAAATTAAATAATATTTATTATTCATCATAGCGACCCGCAAAAATCCAATGCCCACATATGTTCCTCTTCCGTAGGGAGAGTTTGTCGTTATCACCACCCTCGGCAAGCTAATTGGTGATCACTGTACCAGATAACTTGTCTTAGACGAAATTGCTTCACGGCACCAGGCTGCTGAATTTTAACCTTGTATTTATCTAGTTGGTTATGTCGCTATCTATCGGAAGGCAGTTGAATCTTTATGTCTTTTTTCTTAGCCGTCTCTGAGGACACCTACGGGAAGCTCTTTCTTCCTGTGCACCATACACCGCTACCATACGAAAAATTATTATTTATTAAGTGGTAATAATAAAAATATTACTTCTACTAAGTTCAAGAAAGAGAAGAAAATGGAGTAAAGAAGGGTTGGGATTAGGTACTTTGGGAAGGGTAGCATTTAAACCTTTTTCCTCTGTTACAGATAACGACCCAAGTCTAGCCAAATGTGTATGAGAGTGATTATAGGAAATATGAACACAAGTATATTGGTTATCATGACCCTGCTAAGTTCAAAGCTTACCGTAGCCTGAAATTTGAATCCATCCATTTTAACCTCATCCTCTCTTAAAATTAAACTGTAGCAATAAGTCGGGATTTCATATCGAAGCAGAAGTAAAATTAAAATTTCATGATGAGACTTAGAAGGACCACAATTCAGGGTAGTTTTTTGCCTACGCAGATAGAATTAATATTATTACATTATATTAATACAGATAGATATACAACAATAACTCGCCCCTTTTGTTATCCGTTCATTACTGATAAGTACAATATTAACCATCGAATATACTGTCGAATGTAAGAATGGTTAGGTGCTCAGATGTATAGAAAGTTCAGTTGTTTCGACCCAAGTTTTACCAAAGATGATTTAGGACAACGTCACAGATAATCAGTCTATCTTTAGACACTAATGTGTAAGTCAACAAACAACAACATACAAATCATATATAAGCTTAAAAAGTCTAAGGTATGAGCCCTACTCCTGAGGATCAAACTTAATTCTCAATGAAAAAAAATCACCTTAAAAAAATTCTGGAACTGCCACCCAACGGGTCCAATTGTCACATTTCTAAAAGTGAAAATCATTTCTGTATTAATAGCCTGTTTTGTTTTCTAAACATAAGAAAACCATAAAACCGGTCTTATTATGAATAATAAAAATATTACTTCTACTAAGTTCAAGAAAGAGAAGAAAATGGAGTAAAGAAGGGTTGGGATTAGGTACTTTGGGAAGGGGTAGCATTTAAACCTTTTTCCTCTGTTACAGATAACGACCCAAGTCTAGCCAAATGTGTATGAGAGTGATTATAGGAAATATGAACACAAGTATATTGGTTATCATGACCCTGCTAAGTTCAAAGCTTACCGTAGCCTGAAATTTGAATCCATCCATTTTAACCTCATCCTATCTTAAAATTAAACTGTAGCAATAAGTCGGGATTTCATATCGAAGCAGAAGTAAAATTAAAATTTCATGATGAGACTTAGAAGGACCACAATTCAGGGTAGTTTTTTGCCTACGCAAATAGAATTAATATTATTACATTATATTAATACAGATAGATATACAACAATAACTCGCCCCTTTTGTTATCCGTTCATTACTGATAAGTACAATATTAACCATCGAATATACTGTCGAATGTAAGAATGGTTAGGTGCTCAGATGTATAGAAAGTTCAGTTGTTTCGACCCAAGTTTTACCAAAGATGATTTAGGACAACGTCACAGATAATCAGTCTATCTTTAGACACTAATGTGTAAGTCAACAAACAACAACATACAAATCATATATAAGCTTAAAAAGTCTAAGGTATGAGCCCTACTCCTGAGGATCAAACTTAATTCTCAATGAAAAAAATCACCTTAAAAAATTCTGTTGTCATGATCACATAATCGCCATGCTTGTCAAGCGGATTGGCGATCGCAGTATCAAACTACTCCCACCGCAGACGCTGCTGCCCATCTTCAATCTATTTTGGTGTGATATTTTTTAGAGATTCTCTACTATTTAGTATGATTAATTTTATCCCGCTATCTATCGGTTGCCATAACGATATTCAAGGCTGTTGCCCTTTGTAGCTTCTTACGATACCCACGGGACGAAAGGAAGTAGCAGAGCAAGTGGCAAGACAACCGTGTTTCAGGGCTATAACCTAATACTTAATTTCCTTCCTTTCGTGGATTTCGTAATATGCAACTAAAGGAAAAGTCGTAAAATATTACATGCATTTTATCTACGCAAATTGCATCTATTAACTGGTGCCTACATGGACACACAGAGATTGCGTACATTGTGTTAAAGTTCGCATCGCTGGCAGCTCTTACTGCACTACGCAAATTGACCAGAACTACCGGTCCCGCTGAATACCGGGGTAAAATAGTCATTATGACTTTTTAATGCTTTTTTTTGTTGTTGTTTGATAATACATCGTTACAAACAATGTTTATAAAACGCTACTTGAATTTTTCAAGACGTAGAGATGTCGAACTATATTTACATCATCACATTAGTTAGTCTAAAACTATAAAATATTACGATCCACGTTTTTTACATGTTTTCTCTGCGCTTAAGCGATACTAAATACACATAGTTTTCGCGACTATTGTAAATTAAAAGTAAACTTTGATCTTTTCAAGTCGAGGCTATTGACTTATCGAGCTCTAAATGTTTTAAAATGTGTTTTAACGAAAATTCATCGCTCGGCACAAATTCATTTATGTAACTATACGTAGTTATTTGAAAAATACATTTTATCCCCCATCTGTAATAACAGAGTAACATTTGTATTGGCCCATACAGTATGTGAACTTAATAAAAGTCAAGTAACCATCAACTTTCTTTCGCAACATAAATTACGTACAGTACTAATTAGCCACAGATCAAAAATCCAGTATAGATACCATTTATAATAAACTTTAATTTTATCCAAGAATAACTAACGAATGCGGGAAGCATTAACTCAGCCCTCGGTATAACTTTTTCAATATGATTTTAAACATAAATCAATTGACAGACACCCTCGCGAATGTTATAAATAGCAAGTGAGAACAGAGTTAATCTCCTTTGCTTACGTATTTTTAAGCTAGAAAACAGGCCAAGTCTTGTCCCTACATAGTGTTGGGACCATACATTTATAATCAAGTCAACAAACCAACATACATATGTCCACATAATATAACCGATTGAATCCAAACTTTAAGATATGATGCTACCGAAAAACTATTCTCTATTACAATATGACTCATAAATATACTCAACACAAACGCCAGGCTGGTAAAACTAAAATAGGTAAAATGCACTATCGCTGAAATACAGCTTTATTCCTAAGCCTAGTACAGCCACAAAAGGTAAAAGTGCTTTGTTTATTTAACATTTATCTACCTCAAAACTTTGTAAATATTACGTTTTAAACTTTTTTCTTCGAATCAATAGATAAATAAATGAAAAAAGTGTGTTAAAAATAACCACGTAAATATTCAGTATGTAAAAATAATCGCAGAGTTGGCTTAAAATCGGTGACACTATTTAAACACGTATGCTACATAGTATGGAATCACTGCAAGCCAAATTGTCTAGGTCAAATGTATGTTCTTACCGATTTGGGTTTGTTCTATTTATTAAAACATTGTTTTTACGAAACTACATAAATGATAAAACGCTGTGCCAATGAAGTAAATAATATTGCTACAGTTATTTAACAATTGTTTTGACGAAACAAGACGCCGTCACAATTGACGAATAAATTAATACAACGTAATTGACGACCAGGGTTGTATTACATGTCTCGTATAAGTATTAATTAATTACCGATATGGAATGATCAAATTAAGAGTATAAACCTACCTACTACCCCACTTACCGTTTGAATGTTTATAATACTATGGTTCTGATATTTAAAATGAGAGTACGTAAGAGAGTGGGAAATATGAGGAAATCAGGAATGTCTAGAACAGGTGAATGAAATCATATAATTGGGGAGCGCTTTTAGACGGCATGATTAATATGTGAACAGGCACGTAGCTTCCGGGAACAAAGTCAACAGTAGCCAGAATGCGTTAGTAAAAAGGCAGGGTGTATATGTATGCCTATGCATAATCGATGCATACCGAAGTGCTAGTACATTGTTATACAGCAACAAACCTGGGTCTGCCAGAAGAAGCATAAATGCAAGTTGAATGCAGTGGAGATGCGATTTCTTCGTAAAATGTGCGGCGTCACTTTGGTCGACCGAAAAGAAAACGAAGAGATTCGCGATATGTCAGGTTAGAAAGATGATTTTGTCACAAAAATATAAAGGTCTGCTTCGATGGGTTGCGCATGTTGTACGAATGACTGAGGACCGAATAGTAAAGAAAATATACAGTGCGAAAATAAAAATAACGAGAGGAGAGAATAGGTTGAGGTTACTTTTGAAGAGCACGTGAACATATCCGCGGGAAGAAACATGGTAATTTCTTCTCGTAGATATGGTAAAACGTAACTAAAAGATCAAGGCTTCACACTGGTCGTAAGATTACCAAAAAATAACAGTCCAAACTAAACAATATTATTTTAGAAAAATCACCGCATCCATTGTGTTTCCTATTTTCAATTTTTTTATTAGTCTATTAAGAAACAATTCAAAGGCAATTTCAAAATAATAGTGGTGGGAGTAGATTCTTTCGGGAAAAGACAACCTATCAGACTACACAATATAATAAGGTCGTTCCATTGTGGTTGCATTTGTTTTCAGTTCATAATAGCTAAACTCACTAGTTCAAAAAATTTTGCATAGCGAGTTCTTTGCTCTTAGTAAAATTTTCTCATTGAATAAAAACATTTGGAAGGTAAATATTAATTAAAGGCTGAATAGCTTAATTAACATACATAATTTAATCACAGAGAGCTGGTGCATTGCAGCTTAGTTTTTAATTTGTGGCCATTTCCTCTGAATTGAATTAACAGTCTGCAATTTACTTTTCTGGGTTTCAAAAATTTTAGTTTTAAATGTGTTCCTGCATTATTTGAAATTATTACCTACAAACATGTTTAAACAGAAGTAATTATTAAGCAGTCATCATAATCAACAAAAGGAAAATTTGTAAGATTTCATAAAAAAACTTATATCTCTATGAAGAAGAAATGTGGTACGGCCAAGAGCAGGTTTTTGTTGAGTAAATATAGAAAAAAGAAAAAAAGGTCTTTTTATTGGAATATAAATTAATGATAATAATAGTAAAAAAAAACATAACATGAACAAATATAAAAAATTTATAGTTTTTAGTAAAAACTTATCTCGTGCTTTTGTTTTCTCCCTTTCTTCTATTCTGCTTTTTCCAATTCCCCCTAGAGCCCCTTCGGTATTGTAGATCCTCATAAGACATGTGCTTATCACCTACCACTAACCTTTTAAAAATCATAATAGATAGATACATTACCTACCTTTTTACTATTTCATTCCATTAGCCAGCATTGCGGCGGATTCTTTTTAAAAAAATTTTGCGCTATTTCGGCAAATAATCCGATCCACTGTGGATATTTCCTTCAATTCAGAGTTTTATTACGGCCGCATCAAATTATTTTTCAATTTTACGATCGTTATAATTTACAAACCTTTTTATTATTTACTACTACCTATTTATATTAAAATATTTTGTTACAATTAAGGTTATCAGTATACTAAGGCTATGAATAATACTACAAACAATACTACAAACTTATCTGAATCTGCGGTCTTATAACCAGATTAATCAGATCGAATGTAATGCTTTCTATCAAATATTACCTAAAAGTATCTGCATACTATAACGTATGATACAAATTAAGAAGAAAATGTTAGTGAAAATTACATAGAATTTTCCATCGTTTATGTGCCATGGACTGAAATGTATAAATTTTATTACACACTTAATTACACACGATTGAAGCATTCAAGGAATAAAATTTTATACACAAATTAATCTAATCAAGACATCTTGTTTCTTAAAGTTAAGTCTACTAAAAGTGCTAGACGCTAATTTATTATGTAAGAAAATAAATATTTATTTCTTTTAATGCCAAAGTAGTAAATTCTTTCATTGAATAAAAACATTTGGAAGGTAAATATTAATTAAAGGCTGAATAGCTTAATTAACATACATAATTTAATCACAGAGAGCTGGTGCATTGCAGCTTAGTTTTTAATTTGTGGCCATTTCCTCTGAATAGAATTAACAGTCTGCAATTTACTTTTCTGGGTTTCAAAATTTTAGTTTTAAATGTGTTCCTGCATTATTTTAAATTATTACCTACAAACATGTTTAAACAGAAGTAATTATTAAGCAGTCATCATAATCAACAAAAGGAAAATTTGTAAGATTTCATAAAAACTTATATCTCTATGAAGAAGAAATGTGGTACGGCCAAGAGCAGGTTTTGTTGAGTAAATATAGAAAAAAGAAAAAAAGGTCTTTTTATTGGAATATAAATTAATGATAATAATAGTAAAAAAAAACATAACATGAACAAATATAAAAAATTTATAGTTTTTAGTAAAAACTTATCTCGTGCTTTTGTTTTCTCCCTTTCTTCTATTCTGCTTTTTCCAATTCCCCCTAGAGCCCCTTCGGTATTGTAGATCCTCATAAGACATGTGCTTATCACCTACCACTAACCTTTTAAAAATCATAATAGATAGATACATTACCTACCTTTTTACTATTTCATTCCATTAGCCAGCATTGCGGCGGATTCTTTTTAAAAAAATTTTGCGCTATTTCGGCAAATAATCCGATCCACTGTGGATATTTCCTTCAATTCAGAGTTTTATTACGGCCGCATCAAATTATTTTTCAATTTTACGATCGTTATAATTTACAAACCTTTTTATTATTTACTACTACCTATTTATATTAAAATATTTTGTTACAATTAAGGTTATCAGTATACTAAGGCTATGAATAATACTACAAACAATACTACAAACTTATCTGAATCTGCGGTCTTATAACCAGATTAATCAGATCGAATGTAATGCTTTCTATCAAATATTACCTAAAAGTATCTGCATACTATAACGTATGATACAAATTAAGAAGAAAATGTTAGTGAAAATAACATAGAATTTTCCATCGTTTATGTGCCATGGACTGAAATCTATAAATTTTATTACACACTTAATTACACACGATTGAAGCATTCAAGGAATAAAATTTTATACACAAATTAATCTAATCAAGACATCTTGTTTCTTAAAGTTAAGTCTACTAAAAGTGCTAGACGCTAATTTATTATGTAAGAAAATAAATATTTATTTCTTTTAATGCCAAAGTAGTAAATTCTTTCATTGTGCATTTGTTTTATCCTATTCTTTGCTAGCATGAATATAACTGGCCTATGTTTATTGGTGGAACCACAAGCCCTTTCATGAAAGCGCCAATAAAAGACGGTATGCCCTGTAAAATAAAAGCAATGGTAAACCGATTTTGTAATTAATATTTAAAGTATACAAACCGACTGCCATCGGTAAATGTATATGAGTGTATACTTTTTCCGATGGCAGTCGATCGTCAGTCTTCTTCGTTAATCTGGTATTTTTTTAATTACATTTTTACCTAATACCAAATTACGTACTTTAACTTAGATATAGCACACATTTTATATTTTTCTTTAGAGGAAAGATTTTAACAGTGGTAGAGCCAGGCATCAGCTTTTGTTGTTGTAAGAATGGGCCAGCTCGACCGGTCGATGGAAGTACCACGACCTCACAGAATACCGGCGTAAAGTAGAAGTCTAACACACTTCTGCGTTTCGTCAGGTGAGTGCAGGTAACCGAAGGCCCACACACCCCATTCCCCCAATTGTGGATGGTAGAGCGGCACTCTAAGGCCGGCAACGCATCTGCTATGCCTCTGGTATTGCGGGTGTTCATGGGCGGTGGTAACCACATACCAACACGTGAGCCACCTGCTCGTTTGCCTCTCTTTTCTATACAAAAAAACTTTCTAAGAAACGGTCACTGTAAAGGTCTCTCTTACATTTCTAACAGGTTAAAAAAATTCTGGGTCCTATCACCGACATGCTAAATTTGAAGTATCTGTAGCCATAATTAATAATGTGTTGTGCGTACGATCAATAAAAAATATTTAAATTATGAAATTATTGTTAAATTATTTGTTATTATATATTTAATTAACTTCATTTTAGCACTAAAAATATCCAAATAAAACACTGTTATTTTATAGTTTTGAGTTTTCTCTTCCATCGATAATTCTAAATGAACGTTTATTATGATTTATAATTATATGTATGTTTTTAGGACTATACCACTTAAGATGGCCAGTTACCTCATTCGACACCTTATTAAAAAAGAAAGAACACAACGTTGTTAGAGTTAATGTTAACGCCTTTAATATGTCGTAATATTCAGAGTCTAAAACGTTAAGAATGCCGCTGTTAAAGTTGATTGCATCCATACATACAAACTGCATAAAATTGCCTCAATATTGCCTATGCAACGAAACCGTTCAGTTAAAAGCAAATTTCTAGAAATACTGTTCAAAATTTAAAACATGAGTTATGCCTTATACACGCATTTGTTTTTAAAGTTTACGTTCTTACACGAACTTCACAACCTTGAGCCTCTCGTTAGGTACAAACTCTGGCTAAGGGCTACTCTGCACATTTTTGGCTGTTAAGATTTTTGAAAGTGTTAAGATAACATGTAACCTAAGCAAAACGTTATCATCTAACAGTATAAAGAGATTATGACATGCTTTAGAGCAAAATAGTATATGTGCATAACTATCTATTATGTTTTAAGTACATTAAAATATATGACATGTAAATAGTTTATTTAATAGACGATAAATATTTAATGGTTTGTCTTGCATAACAAATTCAGATGAGAATATTGTCTAGTTTTTTTAAAATTACTTTTCACTACTTTATTCATTTTTATTAAATGGATTTCTTTACTAAATTTTGCACCATGAAATCTTGTGGATTCCATTTCCCAGCAGTCTCGCTGATCGCTTTTAAAAATTCTGCACTATTTCGGAAAATAACCTGAACCAGAGCGGATTGAATGCAGAACTCTATTAACGCGCATCAATTTATTTTTCAATTTTACGTCCGTTATCACGAAGTTTTTTCAATTTTTTTTAACGCAGGCCTACTTTTAACAATTGATATTTTGTTATATGTGTCACATTGATTGTCAGTTACTCATTATATATTTATTATACATTGGTTTGCATTAAAAAGTGACACATAATATTAAAAAAATTTGAACAAAGATAACTTAAATTTTATACTACATCGTCGACTAAAAATCCACGTTTCTGACGGGTAAATATAAAAAAATATTAGTCTAGCTTAGCGATTATAGCACAATATAATAGGAAAGGAAAAAATATTATATGAGTTTATACGAATTAATTAATATTGTAAGAAGCCCTAAATTTGTTACCGCTTCCTCACTGAGGTCCTGTTTTTGCGAACTGGTATTTTTATTAGAACTTTATAAACATAAAATGACTAAAAATTTTGGTTTTCGACTTTTGGTTCAGGCCTATACGTTACTTAACAACCTGCTAACACAACGATGTACAAATTTTTCCTACTTGCAAAACGAGTTAAATACATTAACATAATAAAAAATAACGAAAGTTAACAATAAAAGGGCCAAAGTAGACGGAGAGTAACTGCGAAGACCATGTACACAAATTGCTCTGAGAGGAAGAGAACACTGATTTCTAGACGTGTATGTTTGAAGAAAATGAGGAATTTGACAGATGCGAACGATCTAAGTATCTAAGACTCGTAATACTTGACGATTCCTGTGGCTACGGATATTACAGGGCTAAGGGTGTAGATATTCATTTATTTTAAAAACTTTTTTTTTAAATTTAGTGCAAAAAACATTTTCAAATAAATGATTCTTGTTAAACTAAAAAACAAATGCGAATTGAAATATCGTTGATGCAGCGTTGATAGATCTCTTGATTGAAGTATGTTTTCGTTCTGAATTGAATTTTTTACTATAACTGAGCGTACCTAGTTAAATTTGTAAACTCTTATCTAAGCTATGAAGTTAATAAAAATCAATTTTTCATGCAGAAATTACATCAGGACTAATAGTCCTGCCAAAATTTTACAATAAATTAAACACTTTATTTTATTACGTCAATATTTATTACCGTTTAGAGTCATGATAGCCGAGAGGTTGGGTGATCGGAATTTCGAGTTTAGAGACTCAAGTTTGATCCCCAGGTGGCAGGCTCGTACCAATGGGTTTTGCAAAACTTATGTACGAATTATATCGATGGCTTGGACATAAAGACGGCGCCAGGCTCACCACCTGCCACGTCGTCCCGAAAATATCTTCGGTAGAAGGGACTTAAATCTCTAGACTAGACCTCTGTCTACCCCAGTATTGAGAATTGCGTGAAGATATTTAATTTTTTTTTGGTGAAAAACAAGCAATCGATTAACGGAATGGATACACAGCAGCAAACAACATCAATAAAAGAATATAACACATATCAGTGTCACAGAGAGAAGACAAAAGTTGGTATACTCCTTCTCTGCCTAGGAGTGTGGGTAACTACCATCTCTTACCATTCTTACCCATTTCTGCTGCCAAATAGCTATGTAACAACTGCTGTGTTCCAGTGGGTTTGCAATTTATAAAAGAGGTATCTTTGGTAGGTGTCGACACCCACTATTCGCCTCTCGTCGTTACTTCCATAGATTTCAGACTCCTCTTATTCTTAAGTCGCAGCACAAACATGAGGAAAGAAAAAGTTTTGCTCTTACGCGGCTACAAGGCGGCTGTTAGGCTTGTAATAGCACAATTTTTCCCTTATTATTATTAAGTACATGTTTACGCTACATTGTTTACGGTATTATTTATTACATATATTTTATCTTCACGATTACGAATTATATTTAATCTGCACCGTGGCTGATTGAATTTCATGTTTTATTGCGCACAAATTCAGCAAATAATCCGATCCGGAGAGAAGATTCCCTACAACCCAGAGCTCGTTCAACATTAAATTAATTTATTTTCAATTGGAGTTTTATTTTAACAACGATATAGGTAAATAAATAAATAAATAAATATATAAATATCTTCACGCAATTCCCAATACAGGGGTAGACAGAGGTCAAGTCTAGGCAATTAAGTCCCTTTGACCCACCTTCCACCGAAGATATTTTCGGGACAACGTGACAGGTGGTGAGCCCGTCGCCGCCTTTATGTCCAAGCCAACGATGAAATTCGTACATAAGTTTTTGAAAAACTCATTGGTACTGCCACCTGGGGATCGAACTCGGGCCTCTCGACTCGAAATTCCGACCACCCAACCACTCGGCTATCGTGACGATATAGGTGGTTTTTTTATTTATTTTTTAGAGTGCGCAATTGTAGGTTAATGTTATGTGTGGTGATGTTTGTAATATAGTACTTATACCTCATACTTAAAAGATAAAAAGATCACAAGGTCGCCTTTTGTTTTTATTATTCATATCAAATGTATAACTCACGATAGCCGAGTGGTTGAGTGGTCGGAGTTTCGAGTCAAGAATTCAAGTTCGTCATTCAAGTTCGAAACCCAGGTGGCAGGCTCGTACCATTGGATTTTTCCTAGGACTTAATTGTCTAGACCTCTGTGTACCCCTGCGTGAAGATAAATGTATAACTCGTAATAAGAGGGCAAGCAGCAGGAGAATTCAGCATTTATCATTCGATCGTTAATTTAATATGAATATTTTCTTTATTTATAAAAAGTAATAATATAAGATTGAATGAAAACACTATCTATTTTAAACCAGTATTTGATACTTATGAATTAATTTGGCTTAGTCGTTGAAATCGACTTGAAATGGCTATATTTTGGAAATACAGTTTAAGTAACTTATATTGCTGTAATATAACAAATATAGACATTTCACCAAGTAACACGATGTCGAGAATAAAATCCAAGATTTTCTAACCACCAATTTGATAAAACTCCTTTTTCCAGTAACTATTTATTGTAGCTGCCTTTACGTAGTGAAACATAAATGAAGCGGATCAAACTATACTGGACACCCCAAGATTCGGGCTGTCAGTAAAGCCACCTGAGAATTCAATTTTGCGACGGTGAATAAATTTATCCGGCTTTGTACCAAAAATTATTTTGCTTAAGTGAAAGCTCGCTATTACTTTTTTGAATAAATTTTTTGTTGACAAAGTACTGAATAATTTTGATAAATCCAAAAATGTGTACAAACAATAATATTCAAAATTTAATACAGCTTATTTCAGTAAGCAAAACGGAAAGACTAAATAAGTGATGCTATTCTTATTCTTATTATTCTTTTCGATATAAATATAGAGCTAATGGAAAAATGTGGTGGATAAATTTAAGTTTTTTTTAGTAACGAATAATAATATATTGTTATTACTAGCCCGAGTACTGCTTCTTTGCTTCTTCGTTATTTACATCCAAAAATCACTTCGGCGTAAGGAAGAGCGATAGGACTTAATTGTCTACACGTCGGTCTACCCCAGTATTGAGCAGATAATACCAATATTTATAGTGTGGCTTTAATCAAACTTACAGTATTATGCGGTATTCAGTGAGTAATATACAAACTGTACACTTTTTAACAATAATTATAAATCATGCTTTATGTGGCCTTCTATGTCAAGGCAACAGAAGTTCGCCAGTGACGGACAAGAAACATATTATAAATAAATTAATAAATGAATAACAAACTTGATAATATAAAGACACAACAATCAGATATGTACAAATATGTGAGACAGCCATATTCGCTACGTATTTTTTGTTAAGTATTTTAAAGTAAAGCGACGTCGTTGCTAAACTGCACTCAGTTTCAGCGATTTCGCGTTCTAGCGGACTGAATGAATGGCTACGTTGTAAGGGGAATTAATGGACGAATTTTATGAACTTCGAAAATATATAGCTGCAAATAAACGTATAGGGAATTGGTAACCGTTACTGGAATGTCGTTGAATAGTTTTGCATTGTGCGACACGAGTTACTTGCTTCAATTATTTTGCTCTCTCAAAAACAGTTTTGTTATAATTTCAACTGTTGACTGCTCGTACTGTTTTTTATTCAAACACTGTTTGGTTAGCTTAAGAATTAAAAAGAGATCATCACATGTACCCGACATGTCTTAATCTATTTTATTTTGGTTACTAACGATAACGTAATACGTGCGTACATCCTAAAATGCATTATGTTTGTATCAAGCATACGTGCCGTGACGATATCGGCCTAAGACCTATCGGCCCGTTCTTCCCGTGAGTGTCGTAAAAGACGACTTAGTAAAATACCATGAAAATGGTAAAGGCTGCAGACAGATGGCGGTAAAATTATCACGAAACGTACCAGATGATATTAAGCAGATCAGTGACACGCAGCAGCGTCTAAAGTAGGTAGTGTCTGATACTACGATCGCCAAACCGCTCGTCAGCGAAGCGATTATGGCTTACGGGAGAGGCCTGGGTACATTAGTGTACTTTTAGACTGGTTTATTTTTTTTTTCACTTTTATACCACTAACTTTCACTCTTATACCCTAAATAAAGTTAAAAGTTTTATACGCAGGAGGCTCAGGTTCGCTTAATTGTCTACCCCAGTATTGGGAATAGCATGAAGATATTTGTAATTTTAACTAAGATTGAATTCCCCATATTCTCTTTATACCTTAAAAACCGTAACACTACAGTGGTTACTCTACTATTTAGCGGCAGAAATAAATAAGGTACTGACTCAGGCAAATTCTAGACTTAGACAGAGTATACCTCCTCAGAAAAGTGTCATATTTATTGATGTTACAGTAGTTACAACAACATAATAAGGACATGATAAAATGTCTATTCAAATAAGTTTTTAAATTCTTTACAAATTTATTGAAACATACTCGTAACTGTTATTTATGCAAGTAATTGCTTTTGGTTTAATAATATTACATTTACGTGTCCCCAATTACTAAAACGATATACTTTAATAATATTGATAATCAATTTCTTAATATTTCAGTGAGCCTATGTTAAATTACGGATTTTAAACGAATGAATCAGACTTTATAATTGAGTGAGAGTGAAACAAATTTACCTTGTGAAGTTTAATCTCTAATTATACGAGTGCCTCGACCGAAGCTTATATAACTGATTCATCTTATCAATACTGTATTCATCTAAAGACTCCCTTAATAAATATATTTATATCAAGCTGTGTTCACGGTGACTAAACGTTTCAAAGGAGGCCTATCTATGTCACGATTTGTATCTTAAACTTACTACAATACTTTTACGTCGATTAGATGACGGGAAGGTTAGAACAAGTATTCACGATAACAGCGTGATTTGTCAATGAAAATGTCAAGCCAATTGGTTTACCGTTTTTAATTTATAGGATTTGTTTTCGCATCTTGTTGTGCCACGTGTCTGGGTCTAATGTCTCTAATGCTGCGTATTATTCGGATCTTGTTGCAATGGAAGTCAAAGACGAAAGAGTGTTTACCTTCTGTTCATCCGCTAATGGTGCAATCCGTAAATGGTGAGGTGTTTGGTTATGCAATCGCCAATCTGCTTGACAAAGGGGGCGATTATAGCATATAGGGACTGTTATAAAGCAATGGCACACACTAGTAAGTAAAGTAATGAATACCCATTACCTAATACACATTTATAAATAGGATAGAAAAGCCTGGAAACGAGAAATCGGCTCACCTGATGGAAAAATATGCCGATACCAATGTAGAAAATAAAAACTGCCAATTAACTCCACCACATATAACCATATATAACCCTTTACGGAGGTTGTTGCAGTGATAGTTTTGTGAGGGAAAATCTACTATTTTACTATGCAAAGAAAACATGATATGTATATGCCAAAATCGCCACACTTTTGTGCAAGGGGATTGGCGGTTCCAGAACCTTCCAGAAGTTTCCATCTAACGCCGATCTGCCGAATTTTGGTTTGGAGTTTTCTAGATGATTATTTCTTCGGGAAATTGCAGTTTCAAGGAATTGCCTTTGTTGCCTCACTCCACGGACGATAGTGAGTGGTTTATACATATTCCGACACCACGCAGTTATATACGATATTAAGAATACAAAAATTGTAAAAAATATCATCGTATTAAATTATTTATGAATTAATCTCAATTTGAATTGCGACATCCAGCTTCAATTCCAGTAAGAAATACTTGTACGTCACGTTGTCACGTTACACTAAAGAAACTCTTCTGAAATGTGGTTTTTGGATCTAACTTTCGAAGCTTTCTAGATTATTGGTATACGGTTATGAGCTTGATCTTAATTTGGATATTACAACTTTATCGCATTGTGAGTGTTCTTGGAACGTTTCTAGGAAATGTGTTCCATGTTAAACTTTAATACTCAAATAAATAGAGAAGCTATTTACGTATAGCAAAGTCGAGAACTTTCTAACTTCTGCACTGTTGAGTTAAAAAACTTTTTTATTGTATTGGATTGAAAGTAAATCGAGCTAATAGTCCATTGATGCGGGTAAAACATAGTGGCATGGAGGAAGGAGCGTCGCGACGGTACGGGGAAGGTTGTGGGGTCTTATTCCACCTAAAATCTCCGCATGCATTAAACCACATAAGCACAGAAATTCATAAAAATGTATGTTATGCATACATGGTCATATTGCACGTCAATAGATAGCTGTAAAATTATGAGCATTGAGTCAAAAGTTTTACAACTATATACTACCCATAGATTTCGCCAACGCCCCTGATACAGGTGAGAACAGGTGAGAAAAATTAACCCAGTAATTTTCATGTTTAGCACCAGAAATGCGTACAAGTGTAGTACCCAAATGTACTTTATAATCATCTTTCTACAACTTCTGCGAAGGGGCTGTACGAAGCAATGAAATATAATTCTCTAAAACAATATTTTTAAAATAAAAATGAAAAGTTTTAAAATTTTAATTAATGCTGGCCAACTTTCTCAGACGGATTAAAATATAATTGTTACTTTACAGTATAACAAAGCTGCAAGAAGTTACTTTTGTTGTAGATTTAAGTGTGAAGCAAATTCTAGAGCACAGCCAATTGCTACATTACCGTCGCTCGAGCATGTCTTGACACTGAACATCTTTTGGCAAAAATATTTTAAAACCGGATTCCTTATTCGAATTCTAAGATATGATATCTCGTGGAAATTTGCATGGAGTGCAATTTCTATGTGCAAAATAGAAAAAAAATATTTATTTTCTATTATTATCAAAAAATTGATTTATTTTCGGTCTGACAGCCTTTTAAGCTTAAGGACTCTTGCTAGGGGTATGTAATGAACATAAATATTTACAATCGAGTTTATGTTATTTATTAATCTTATCAATATCAACATCTTTGTATTATTATTTATCTATACATAATAATTATCGTCATAAAATTTATCTCTTAATAAATTTAAAAAAATAATTGGTAATATACGTCCACGACATACATCGTTTTTCAAGGTTCAAGGTTCAATTCATGGACAGGTCAATGTAGAAAACCACTTTTTCTACATTGTCTCGAGTCTGTTTGTGGTACACAAGTGTTTTAGTTACTTTCTTTGGTATCAGGTAATGCATGTAATGTTGTCTCCATCTATTTATTTATTTGTAATAAGGTAGAAATAGATTAGGAGAGTAATGTTTTTAGGATTTATCTATATCTGTAAAGGGTAACAATACATACGTAACCTTTATTTTTTGTTATTTGATCAGATGTTCATGGTCTAGATCGTATGAAATGTTGGCTTTTTTTCCGCATACACTCACATTATCTAATCTGTAAATTAAAATCTTTGTTTAAATATACACTTCAAAATATTTATAGTAAATCGCATTGAATAGTTAAGAATATATATTTAACATTATTTTTCGTCCATGGATATCTCAAACTGTACGGAGTAATATTGAAGTTTTCATATAGGACACCGTCTTATCCGTATCTAGGCACCCTCCTGGGAAATGAGGAACTGCAAAATTGTATTCAATATGGAAAGAACCTGTATGTAACGTGTATGGTTTATTTTTACTAAAAATAAAATATTAAAAATTGACTTCACAGCACATTTGATAACATTATAAGACCGAATTGAATACTATTTGTAACACCAATGTTGTTTTTCCAGTAGCAGTTTTAATGTAGTAGTATGTTGTATGTTTTAGTGTAGTAGTAGTAGTATGATAACACAATCAGTACACAAAAATAATTTTTCATTTCATACAGCCCTAGATTAGAGTACAAATAACGTGTAGTAACGGAGTAAGAATATTGCCACTCCATTTCTTCCCGTCGGACACCCACTTAGAGGACCCACGTAAGAGGCGACTAAGAGAAACAGCCTTGAATATCGTAAATGCATATATATATATATATATATATATATATATATATATATATATATATATATATATATATATATATATATATATATATATATATATATATATATATATATATATATATATATATATATATATATATATATATATATATATATATATATATATATATATATATATATATATATATATATATATATATATATATATATATATATATATATATATATATATATATATATATATATATATATATATATATATATATATATATATATATATATATATATATATATATATATATATATATATATATATATATATATATATATATATATATATATATATATATATATATATATATATATATATATATATATATATATATATATATATATATAAAGGATCTTTTATTTATAAATAATCATTAAACTGTAATTCACATGCTACTGTGACATTAAAATCATATTTCTTATTTAATTGTAATTTTTTATGTGTAATTTAATTTTGTAATGAATTGTATAATCATTGTTAATGTATAAAACAATAATTGATGACATACTGACAATTCTATTACATTTTGCATGCCCATTGCGGTAGAACATAAAGATATAAATCAAATTATCATCACCTGTAAATGTACTATGTTCTTGCAAATAAATAAATAAATAAATAATTAAAAGGCGGTGACGGTCTCACCACCTGTCATGTTGTCCCGAAAATATCTTCGGTGGCAGGTTGGTCGGAAGGACTTAATTGTCTAGACTAGACCTCTGTCTACCCCTGTATTGGGAATTGCGTGAAGATATTTAATTATAATTTACAAACGATATATGGCGGGATAACCATCTCTAAAAATATCAGTCCAAAATAATCAAACAGAAGATGGGCAGAAGCGTCTGAGGTGCGAGTGGTCTAGTACTGCGATCGCCAATCCGCTTGCCAATCGTGGTGATTATGGCAAATCCGCCCTATGACAGAGGTCTGTTTCCCGCAGTGGACTTTAACAGGCCGTTATGTATGTATGTATGTATGTAAACACTTAATAATTTCCGGAATTCTTCAAAAATATTACCAGTTATTTTATAAACAGACATACTACACGTGTCTCTAATTATTAAAGCAAAAGTACACCTAAATTGCAGACGCGCGTTCGCAAATTACACCCTTTCATTCGGTAATTAAAAATAATCGCCCATTAATACGCTTCATTACTCGCCGCTTTAATCCAACTACGTGTACATTACTTTGAAATACCATTATTACTTTTACTTAATTTTTAACCGCAGCGCAAACTGCAGAAATTATGTGCATAACATTTAAAGTTTCTGCATCAGAAGTGGCGATTATGGCCAATCCTCCCTTACGGGATTGACCTGTAGTACCCTACAGTGACTTATTCCGGCCGTCTAGTAAACAAGTAATTTACACAAAAACTGGAACCTTGTTTATAATATGACATTGGCTTTACTTGAAGTGTGATGACGAATATTAAGAAGTATGATGTTTTACTTAACCTTAAATAATAAAGGAAACAAAAAGTTATAGTATTTAGCCCTCATGAAGTCACGTAAGACGTTGGTGTTATTATCTAGCATTAAGTAAGAACTTACATAATTAAATCACGCTAAGTTCCAGCCTCCTAGTTTTTTCATTCACTTTCTACTTCCGGTATCATCATTTTCCTCCATCGGATTTAAATATCCAAACTGCTTCGAATTACATGATTTATTTACAGACAGATTCAATTGTCCTTTACTAGTGTTTAGCAAACAGCCGAAGCGTTCAATTGAAATCCTGTTGTATTTGCACAACTTGTTCAATATGAGCATTGATTACTTTTAAACGGTTCTTTACAATTTACGTGATCGTAAGCAAACGCTACGTATACTTTTATTCGAATCTTATGATGGCAGTATTAGAGTATGCACAGTCGCATTTTTATGCAATACCTCAATGTTTAAGATTCACATGGTTGAAAACTAAAACTGTTTCCAAGCTTTTTGTCTTGTATATATATTTGAATCGTGGCGTTTGAATTTTTGAGTAGTTCAGAAGTTCCTTCTTTTTGACTGATTTGACTTTAGTTTAAAAGTTAAGAGGACCAGCTATTTTGTTCGCAATAAAAATAACCTATACGTTAAGCGACGTAGGATCTAAACTATCGCCATTCGGAATTCCACTCAAAGACATGAAGCCGTTAGCATAGTGATAAAGTAGAAAAAATCTATACATATACCAGCAAATATTAAAAAAAAATCTGATAACACGAACTAAATAAAAATCCCTTCTAATTTAAAAATATCAACTGAATAGCTTTCATATTCCTAAATTGATATCTTGTCTGTCAACAAAAATGACAGTCATTTAATTTATTACAGATGGAATAATTTTAATAATAATATAAATATCCTCACGCAATTCCCAATACAGGGGTAGTCAGAGGTCTAATCTAGACAGTTAAGTCCCTTTGAATCACCTTCCACCAAAGATATTTTCGGGACAACGTGACAGGTGGAGAGCCCGTCGCCGTCTTAATATCCAAGCCAACGACATAATTCGTACATAGGTTTTTGGAAAAAACCCAATGATACGTGCCTGCCACCTGGGGATCGAACTCGGGTCTCTTGACTCGAAATTCCGACCACCCAACTACTCGGCTATCATGACTTTTTAAATAGCAGATACTGTATATAAAATAACATATCTCGTAAGAAATTAATTTTCAATTTTAAAATGTATCAGTAAAAATAGTAAATTATGTAGATATCACATATGTATCTACATAATGTTACTGTAAAATCACTATTTTTACTGTAAAAATCAGTTATTAATAATTATTTATTATTTATTAATAATTACATATAATTACTGTAAACAAGTAACGTAAAGAGATGACTGAGGGGAAAGTTTCAAAACCAAGCCATAAGATTCTTTGTCACAATAGAGAAAATAGTCCTCTATGTAATGTAATGCCTCATACCGGTTATGACATTATGTCTCTCTATTATAACTCTATATGCCTTTCAAATCGCAACAAGACAATAGGCACACTCCTATTTTACAGGAGAAATCGGACACAGCGTACTTTTTCTTAGTTCAGATATACTTTTTTGATTATTAGTATCAATTTAATAGTTAACAATGTATAAATTTCTATGTATACACGATGAGCTCGTTTAAAGTGTTAATATAATAGTAAGATATATAAATGAAATTGCTGTATCATTTTTCTTCTATAATAAAATAAATTACATTGTTAAATAAATCAAAACCTACGTTTGTTATAATTAATTTCAAAGCAAGCCATTACAGCTGTTGATTATTTATCACGTTATTTTAATTGCAGTGTAATGCAAGCTTATTTGTACTTTGAAGCAAACTTTTGCAGGAAATAAAATACTGCGGCTCAATTGCAGCGGCGGTTCCATGACGCCTCTTTAATTTGTTCTCACTTTATTTATCACTGGCGCATTTGCAATTAGTGGCCATTATTTTTGCGTTAAGCGCTTTAATGCTGCCCATAAAGAAATCATATTATATAACTATTAACTGTCAAACGTATTTAACGTTCAAGACTCTATAGTTACAAAAGATCATGTATGTAACATAGTATCACAATACATGCAAATATGTATATGATAAATGTTACTACATTTAACATCCAAAACAGCACAAGTTTATATCATTTTTTGTGAAAAAAAAAACTTAGTGTGTGGTATTTAAATTTCTTGAATTGTACTGTACAAATATTCAAATTATGAAATGACTATTTTTATTCAATAATAATAGTTATCCTGCGTCGTAATTAAATACTTCGACTTTACTTTAGAAATATGTCGCCCCATTTACTTGTCGGAAAAGCAACTATGGAAAAAATCCTTGAATAACATAAAGGCAGCAAACGGGGTAACCATCTCAAAAAATGACAGATCACAGTTGAGTACACCGTGACGGGAGGCTTCGTATATGTGCGTAATGTTATACAATGTTATAATATATATGTTATATAATTATTCCAATAAATAAATTAATGTAAAAATAAAAGGATTTATTTTGAAATTTAATTGCACTGGCGAAAACTGAAAGGCTTGAAAGCTTACATTCCATCAAATTCTGCACACTTTCAATTCATTTTATTGCCTGCCTAAATTGTTTGCGATAGTAAAATTTAAATCTCTGAAATACATTTGTAAATAAACCTTTTATTTAAATATCCAAACAGGATAACGTTGCAAGACAAAGCCTCCGCATACTTGATGGGATCTGAAAATAGGCGGCTGTTCCACAGCGGATCGACGGACTTTGGAAGAAATATGTTTTCGCATCCATGCGATTTTCCTCGCAATATTTGCTTTAATCGCCCAGCAATTTATATATTCAGTAGCGAAAATATTACGTTTTTTTTATAAATAATGATACATAATACATATATAGATTAGAACAACATAACTTACTTTGCTCCGATCCCAATGTAAGAAGCTAAAGCACTTGACGTATGAAAATGAAAGCGCCACAAACACCTGAGCAAATGTAAAAAAAAAGATTTTTTACATTGACCAGTCCGAGAATCGAACCCAAGACCTCGAGATGGCGACACCTTGAAAACCGGTGTTTACGCCACTCGTCCATGAAGGTTATCATCAAGTGGGTCGCGAATTACCCACCCCATCCAACCTGTCACCGCTCTGCTATCCGATACTAAAAAAAAAATGTTATAAAAAATATCTTCATGCCATTCCCAATACTGGGGTTGACAGAGGTCTAGACAATTAAGTCATTTCTACCCATTTTCCGACGAAGACATTTTTTTGGACAACGTGACAGGTGAAGAGCCCACCGCCGTCTTTATGTCTAAGCCAACGATATAAATCATATATAACTTTTGGAAAAAAAAAAAACAATTGGTACGAGCCTGCCACCTAGGGACCGAACTCGTGTCTCTAGACAGAAATTCCAACCACCAAACATTCGGATATCGTAACTTTTTTTTTCTTTTTATTATGTTTATTTCTTATTTCTAGGACACTATTTTTTAGTTAAATAATAATCATACATCATGACAATGTTTGGAAACATCTTGTATACCGTCCTCTCCAATTAATGGATACAAGTATTACCTCAACAATTTTGGGTATTGTATTAATTTGATCAAGGAAGCTTATTAAGCTCCGGTTAGCTTTATTGGACGTAAGCCAAGAAACCACAGGCGAGCCAAAGCCATAATTACGCGCACTTGGCACTTTTTCATAAAACTGTAAACAAAATCAAGACAAAGAAGCTGACTCTGCTGAAACTTAGAACGTTTCGTGGTTTGTGACTTTCTGCGTGTTTCGCACTTGAACAGAAAGAGATTAAATTAAACAGATCATGAGCAATTTTAAGTTATTATTATTTTTTCATGACATGATAGAAGAGGGATCTAAATTCGAACCAGGAAACGGGTTCAATTTTCGTAGATTGTATTATTATTGTAATATCGTATGGTACTCGAATATGATTTGTTGAACAAATTTCCAATAGATTAATATATTATAATACTATAGATGGTGAACAAAAACTTACAAATAAGAATTCTGTTTGTATATTTTGTACAATTCTCGAACATAATACTCGTACATAAATTTAAGTTTAAATCTACAATTTAAATCTAATTCAGAAATATTAAGAAAACATTGCGCATAAACATCAAAACTCGCCAAGCATTCACAAAACAATAGATTTTTTCAAAAACTAATAATGCTCTCATAGAACTTACAAATATATAACCTGCAAAATTCTACAACAACGCCGCCCTACTTATTGTTTACGAAGTGTTTCTTTTAGTACGTTTCACTATTTCAACGAGTTGTTATTAACGTGCCTATCGGCTCACGTATATTTCTTATCACTTCATCTTGTAAGTAAATATTACTTATTTCTGGCATAGGCAAGAACGTATTATTTACACTACATGTGTAAATAATACGTTAATTTGTAGAAGGTTATTAGAGATAATATTAGTAATTGGAACACGCTGGATAAGTAATTGGAATGGACTGGAGAGATTCTTCTAATAAACATTTGAATTGTGTTTTCCGTTTGTGTTAACGTTTTGAGCAAATATATGAAAAGTGGGTGAAAAGTAAGTAAGTTTTTTTCAGTGGTAGAGCCACGCATCAGCTTTTGTTAATGCATGAATGGGCCGGCTCGATCGGGGAAGTACCACGACCTCACAGAATACCGGCGTGAAGTAGAAGTCTAACAAACTTCTGCTGGTGAGTGCGGGTAACCGGTGGCCCACACACCCCCTTCCTCCAATTCTGGGGTAGGGGGGCACTCTAAGGGAGGCAACGCATCTGCTAAGCCTCTGATATTGCGGGTATTTATGGGCGGTGTTATTCACTTACCATCACGTGAGCCACCTGCTTGTTTGCCTACCTTTTCTATAAAAAAAGGCGTTGCCCGCGTGGGATTGCAGACTAAGTAGTAGTAGTAGTAGTAGTAGTAGAGCGCTAAGAAGTATGATAGGAGTTAAACTGAGTGACAGGATAATTAATAGTGAGATAAAGAAACATTGTGGTCTGAAAGAAAATGTAGTGACTAATAAAATGACTAATAAAATGAGAAAGTTATGCTAAGATGGTTTGGCCATTACGAGAGAATAATTGAAGAACGATTGACGAAAAAAGTATATAAGGCGAGTGTGAATGGAAGTGTAGGAATGGGTAAATCTAGACGGAAATTTCGAGGCCAAATCAGGGATGTCCTGTAAAAATTCCAGGTCAAGAGTACTCTAAATCGTAGAGCATGTATGAAGGGAATAATGAAAGTGGATGAAGCGAAACAAGTATGTATCCTTACATACTTGTTTCGCTTCGCAATAAGTGAAAACAAATGGTCTCTGCCTACCCCTACGGGAAGGAGGCGTGATTGTATGTATGCATGTATGTATGTACAAACATAAGTAAGGTTTGCTTGATCTAGTAAATTTTTTATTTTAGCCATTGTCTGTTTGACTTTGGGAAAATATGTCGCCTCCTTTAGCTCCCACAAAAAGAAAGGTCGTGGTGGTATTTTTATTACAAAGTTTACTAATAACATGATACATTTATCTTAATTTTTGTGATATGTAATAAAATTTTAATTCTAAATAAAGGTCCAAAGTGCCACTTTTATGCCGATTATTTTGAATCTGCGACTGGCATACTAAATGAGCTTTTTACTCAAATGAACGTCATAACGTCTCAGGAGCATTCGCACTTACTGTCTGTTAAAAATGTTTGGGCTTAAATATCAAAGCGCCGATTTTTGTAGTACAAAAATTGCAACCTCTTTTTAAATATTTCCAAGATTATGATATTTCAAATTGATTGCCTCTATTTAATAGATCCACAGTGCACGTTTCTGTAATGCAATATTGAGAGCCCTAATTTGCCCTCTAGTACTTGTCATACTATTTCCCAGCTATTATGGGTAAATTTGTTATATTTTGATTTAACTCAACTTAATTCACTAGGTCTACAATACAACCTGCATTAGAATAAATAAATAAATATCTTCACGCAATTCTCAATTAATTAGACAGAGGATGCTAGACAATAAAGTCACTTTGACCCAACTTCCACCTTTGGGGCAACCTTTGGGAAGATATCTTTGGGGCAACGTGACAGGTGGTGAGCCCGTCGCCGAGCGTATTGTATATTGGAGACAGAATATTTCCTCTAACATCCTAAAAGTTTAAAGATGGTGAAATTTTCAGAAACCTGTTTTTTTATGTGTGACATTTAACATCGACAGCCTGTAAATACTTAAATAATATTAAAATAAACATTTAGTTGCTATGTTAGGTAAGGCCTAAATTTTATAAGAATCATTTCAAATTTATGGTCTGCACAATTCTTTTTTACTCTTCATTAAAATCTAAAAATCAATATATATACTGTTTAATAAAAAAATGATGAAGGTATAGTACTAAAGAAGTTGGGTATAAACAATCTTAACACGATTCCCAGCTTAATTGGACTCCGATATCAGACACTAGATGTACCTATTACTACAAGGTGGTCCAATTAAAATGTTAGTTGCTATTAATATATATGCCGTGTAAAGCTCTGATAGCCAACCAAGATGCTAGCGCTCGTACCATATCTTCATTTTATTTTGCGCTATTTTCATTTTGTGTATTTATTTTATTTGCAATAAAGAATCCACTACGTGAAAGAAATGATCATGAGGATATCGGCATATTTAGAAAATTATAGCAATTTTTAATCTAAGGACATGTTGAAGTTTCTATTATGCAATTTTATTGATTTTTAAAGCATATTATATGCTGAACTTTTATGTGATTAATTTAAAGAGAAAAAAGTTAAAATTTCAACTGACACGGCCGGGATTCGAACCCACGACCTTCGCCGATCCGTGGCGAAGTTTTTTCTCTTTAATTTAATGGTGAAGTTTCACTAGGTTATCATAAGACATCATGAGGATATCGGCATATTTAGAAAATTAAAGCATTTTTTAATCAGATCATCAGACATGGTGAAGTTTCGCTAGGCCCATTGCTTACTGGAAATCAGTATGTGTATAAATTTGTGAGAAGGCTTTTGCGAATCAGTTCTTATTTTTATTTAATTAAGTACAATAAACAGCTTCAATACATGATATAGACTTAAAATTTGCTGCGTTAAGGCTACTTACAGAATAATATTGAACCCACTACATTATCCAATAAGGGGGTTTCTTAGTTTAAACCTATAGTAATTCTTTTTCTAGTCATTATGAAATATATAAAAGCTTAAAATGTCAGATACCGGGAGGAAATTAATCCGTGAACTCCGCCTACCCCATCAGTCCCTGTCAGTTGAAAATATAAATCTCTTTATTAATATCAGCGTTCTGTTTGGGATCCTTGATTCAATTAAATTATAATCTTGTAAAGTTGTTTTACTAGCATTGATTTATAGAGAAAGATACATTTATACGCCATTCCCAATACCGGGGTAGACAGAGGTGTAGATAATTAAGTACTTTCGACCCACTTTTAACCGAAGACATTTTTTGGGACATCGAGACAGGTGGTGAGACTGTCACCATCTTTATGTTCAAGAAAACGACATAAATCGTACATAAGATTTTGAAAAAACCATTGGTATCCGAGTCTGTTGACTCGAATTCTGATCACCCAACCTTGCTACTTGGCCACCAACTTGGCTATGGTAAAGATATCTTTTCAATATAAAATAATTTCTGATAAACGCAATAATTGAAAAGAACAATCACTCCGGGACTGACCTATTTTAAGACGCATTTATGAATTGTTGCCGTGCTTTATTTCGCCAAAATGTATTCCGGGGTAGAGCGCATGACACATTTTTTTTAAATCACACGTTCTTTGGATTCTATTTGATTTGAATTTTCCTTTTTGAATAATTAGGTAGTAGCTATGAATAATGTGGTCTCATTTATCGTTAGACATATTTTTTAAAATAAATGCACACAAAGATAAGGAACACATGACATAAATTTCCCTGATCCCATAGAAGGAAGCTAAAGCATTTTTATGACATAGGAAACAACGAAAGTACGACAAAACTAAGACCCGAGACAATGCAAGTAAATTGGTTTTCGAATACTATGCCTTTAAATTATAATGGGTTAAATAATGGGTTAAATTATAGTGGTTGGGTGGTTGCAATTTCGTGTCAAGAGACCCAAGTTCGATCCCCAGGTGGCGGGCCCGTACCATTGGATTTTTAAAAACTTATGTACAAATTATATTAATGGCTTATATATAAAGACGGCGACGGGCTCACCACCAGTCACGTTGTCCCGAAAATATCTTCTGTGGAAGGTGAGTCGAAGGGACTTAATTGTCTAGACTAGACCTCTGCTTCCGTGTGCAATATTGTGACGTCACAGTTGCATAACAATCTTCAGTCAAATCAAGCGATGAGAAAATAAAATACTTAAAATTAAAATAATCAATCGTTTAAAATAACGTTTTAAATTATATATTAATAAACAAAAAGATCGCATGAAATAAATATAATCAGTGGAGTTAGCTGAAAGCTCGTTGTATTCTTATTTGACAAAGCTAACTATGCAGGAAACATTGACGATTAATAAGTGAATGTGAAGTGCAGCTTTAAAGACACTGACTGGTCTATGTCTTCCTGTATTCGATGAATCATTTAGACAATATCAATGATTTGACAAATCAACATTTTCTTTTCTAAATATTATATTGTATTCATAAGTCATTCTTATTATTTACAAAGATATTTACTTTATTCAATCTAAACCTCATCACATACCATCAATTTTTAAAAGATTTGATGTTCTGTGAAGCATTTTTTTTATTGGTTGTTTTTGGAAGTATTAATAATAATACATATCAGCTTGCTAAAGTCCACTGCAGGACGTAGGACTCTCTCATAGGGAGATTTTCCATAATCGCCACGCTTGCCGGTTTGGCGATCGCAGTACTAGACCACTCGCATCTCAGACGCTGCTGCCCATCTTCGGTTTGATTATTTTGGTCTGATATTTTTAGAGGTGGTTATCCCGCTATCTAACGGTTGCCATAACGATATTCAAGGCTGTTTCCCTTAGTCGCTTTTTACGACACCCAGGGGCAGAAAGGGAGTGGCAATATTTTACACCGTTACCACTACTAGGTACTAATACTAGTAAAGTTCTCATTAGATACCAACAGCTGGATTAGATGTTCAGATATTACAAACATAAAAGCAACACACTGCATTATGCAATAGGCTAATCAGCCCTTTTCTCCTTATTATTCTTGTATCTCATTTAATGAATTCTGATGAAAATTGGGTGTATGGTAATCAAAGGTTTTCTTTTTCAAATAACGGTATCACATACTAATTATATTCTTCACTAATGACCGTCTAGCATATACGTAGGATCTCTGTACTAGAAGCACTTTTAAAATCATCAAATCGGTCGTTGTATTACGAATGCTTATATAGCTTTAAAAGCATTCTTGGTTTATTTTCCCTGCAGCTAGCAGTTGATCGCTTTTAGAATTTTATTGCGCACTATTTCAGCAAATAAACCGATCGCGAGAGAAAATCTCTTTACGTGTATACGTCTCTACAAATGGCGTCTATATATTTAAGCTTTTTAAAAATGGATGCTTTTGTAGAATTATTACTAAATCCCGATAGAGAAATCTAAACAGAAAATCTCTTTATTTTTATATTAAAGTTTTTCTCGACAATGTATTTTGCACATATATTTGCAACCACACAAACCGCAAAAATGTTTGCTTCGGTTTTACAGAACGATTTAACTACGTACATTTTTTCGACATGAGAGCTTAAGGAAATGTTTACTTATAAAAATACTCTGTTAAAAGAAAGGAGATTAGATGTATACTAGGTTACGAATCTAAATTAGTCAATTAGCATTTTTATTTATAATATAAATGTGCAATAAATACTTATTAATGAATTTCCCGTTGTGTTATTCCAGATACACTACGAATACACTGCGATCTAATTATTTCCTGATACACTACGAATGTATAATTAGATCGCAAGTAGAACTCTTATTCTGCGTTATTTCTTTCACTTCGAAACGTTTTCAATTACCTCGTTGATTTGTACGTAGCAGCAATGGTTTACTTAATAACTAAAATATTACAGATTTACATTTAATGAACGAAGAACACATTAAAAGAATCGCGAAACATTGCGCATGAGTTTTACTATACAAAATTCATAAGTGTATTAGTAATTAATCATTACAACAAAATTAAATAATATTTATTATTCATCATAGCGACCCGCAAAAATCCAATGCCCACATATGTTCCTCTTCCGTAGGGAGAGTTTGTCGTTATCACCACCCTCGGCAAGCTAATTGGTGATCACTGTACCAGATAACTTGTCTTAGACGAAATTGCTTCCCGGCACCAGGCTGCTGAATTTTAACCTTGTATTTATCTAGTTGGTTATGTCGCTATCTATCGGAAGGCAGTTGAATCTTTATGTCTTTTTTCTTAGCCGTCTCTGAGGACACCTACGGGAAGCTCTTTCTTCCCGTGCACCATACACCGCTACCATACGAAAAATTATTATTTATTAAGTGGTAATAATAAAAAATATTACTTCTACTAAGTTCAAGAAAGAGAAGAAAATGGAGTAAAGAAGGGTTGGGATTAGGTACTTTGGGAAGGGGTAGCATTTAAACCTTTTTCCTCTGTTACAGATAACGACCCAAGTCTAGCCAAATGTGTATGAGAGTGATTATAGGAAATATGAACACAAGTATATTGGTTATCATGACCCTGCTAAGTTCAAAGCTTACCGTAGCCTGAAATTTGAATCCATCCATTTTAACCTCATCCTCTCTTAAAATTAAACTGTAGCAATAAGTCGGGATTTCATATCGAAGCAGAAGTAAAATTAAAATTTCATGATGAGACTTAGAAGGACCACAATTCAGGGTAGTTTTTTGCCTACGCAGATAGAATTAATATTATTACATTATATTAATACAGATAGATATACAACAATAACTCGCCCCTTTTGTTATCCGTTCATTACTGATAAGTACAATATTAACCATCGAATATACTGTCGAATGTAAGAATGGTTAGGTGCTCAGATGTATAGAAAGTTCAGTTGTTTCGACCCAAGTTTTACCAAAGATGATTTAGGACAACGTCACAGATAATCAGTCTATCTTTAGACACTAATGTGTAAGTCAACAAACAACAACATACAAATCATATATAAGCTTAAAAAGTCTAAGGTATGAGCCCTACTCCTGAGGATCAAACTTAATTCTCAATGAAAAAATCACATTAAAAGAATCGCGAAACATTGCGCATGAGTTTTACTATACAAAATTCATAAGTGTATTAGTAATTAATCATTACAACAAAATTAAATAATATTTATTATTCATCATAGCGACCCGCAAAAATCCAATGCCCACATATGTTCCTCTTCCGTAGGGAGAGTTTGTCGTTATCACCACCCTCGGCAAGCTAATTGGTGATCACTGTACCAGATAACTTGTCTTAGACGAAATTGCTTCCCGGCACCAGGCTGCTGAATTTTAACCTTGTATCTAGTTGGTTATCCCGCTATCTATCGGAAGGCAGTTGAATCTTTATGTCTTTTTTCTTAGCCGTCTCTGAGGACACCTACGGGAAGCTCTTTCTTCCCGTGCACCATACACCGCTACCATACGAAAAATTATTATTTATTAAGTGGTAATAATAAAAAATATTACTTCTACTAAGTTCAAGAAAGAGAAGAAAATGGAGTAAAGAAGGGTTGGGATTAGGTACTTTGGGAAGGGGTAGCATTTAAACCTTTTTCCTCTGTTACAGATAACGACCCAAGTCTAGCCAAATGTGTATGAGAGTGATTATAGGAAATATGAACACAAGTATATTGGTTATCATGACCCTGCTAAGTTCAAAGCTTACCGTAGCCTGAAATTTGAATCCATCCATTTTAACCTCATCCTCTCTTAAAATTAAACTGTAGCAATAAGTCGGGATTTCATATCGAAGCAGAAGTAAAATTAAAATTTCATGATGAGACTTAGAAGGACCACAATTCAGGGTAGTTTTTTGCCTACGCAGATAGAATTAATATTATTACATTATATTAATACAGATAGATATACAACAATAACTCGCCCCTTTTGTTATCCGTTCATTACTGATAAGTACAATATTAACCATCGAATATACTGTCGAATGTAAGAATGGTTAGGTGCTCAGATGTATAGAAAGTTCAGTTGTTTCGACCCAAGTTTTACCAAAGATGATTTAGGACAACGTCACAGATAATCAGTCTATCTTTAGACACTAATGTGTAAGTCAACAAACAACAACATACAAATCATATATAAGCTTAAAAAGTCTAAGGTATGAGCCCTACTCCTGAGGATCAAACTTAATTCTCAATGAAAAAAAATCACCTTAAAAAAATTCTGGAACTGCCACCCAACGGGTCCAATTGTCACATTTCTAAAAGTGAAAATCATTTCTGTATTAATAGCCTGTTTTGTTTTCTAAACATAAGAAAACCATAAAACCGGTCTTATTATAGAATAGAGGACACAATGCATAACAATGTTTGGACATGCGATTCATTTTTTACTGTCATACCATGAGCTTACAAACTAACAGCAGTTATTTCTAAGTGCGTGATAGCCTAAGGGCTAACGTATAATGGTGGTAGTTCCTATGTAGAATATTCTAGCTTCCCTTTATATTGTAAAGACAAAACTACAGATATAGAGCCATAATTTCTTTAAAAAATTCTGTTGTCATGATCACATAATCGCCACGCTTGTCAAGCGGATTGGCGATCGCAGTATCAAACTACTCCCACCGCAGACGCTGCTGCCCATCTTCAATCTAATTATTTTGGTGTGATATTTTTTAGAGATTCTCTACTATTTAGTATGATTAATTTTATCCCGCTATCTATCGGTTGCCATAACGATATTCAAGGCTGCTGCCCTTTGTAGCTTCTTACGATATCCACGGGACGAAAGGAAGTAGCAGAGCAAGTGGCAAGACAACCGTGTTTCAGGGCTATAACCTAATACTTAATTTCCTTCCTTTCGTGGATTTCGTAATATGCAACTAAAGGAAAAGTCGTAAAATATTACATGCATTTTATCTACGCAAATTGCATCTATTAACTGGTGCCTACATGGACACACAGAGATTGCGTACATTGTGTTAAAGTTCGCATCGCTGGCAGCTCTTACTGCACTACGCAAATTGACCAGAACTACCGGTCCCGCTGAATACCGGGGTAAAATAGTCATTATGACTTTTAATGCTTTTTGTTGTTGTTTGATAATACATCGTTACAAACAATGTTTATAAAACGCTACTTGAATTTTTCAAGACGTAGAGATGTCGAACTATATTTACATCATCACATTAGTTAGTCTAAAACTATAAAATATTACGATCCACGTTTTTTACATGTTTTCTCTGCGCTTAAGCGATACTAAATACACATAGTTTTCGCGACTATTGTAAATTAAAAGTAAACTTTGATCTTTTCAAGTCGAGGCTATTGACTTATCGAGCTCTAAATGTTTTAAAATGTGTTTTAACGAAAATTCCTCGCTCGGCACAAATTCATTTATGTAACTATACGTAGTTATTTGAAAAATACATTTTATCCCCCATCTGTAATAACAGAGTAACATTTGTATTGGCCCATACAGTATGTGAACTTAATAAAAGTCAAGTAACCATCAACTTTCTTTCGCAACATAAATTACGTACAGTACTAATTAGCCACAGATCAAAAAAATCCAGTATAGATACCATTTATAATAAACTTTAATTTTATCCAAGAATAACTAACGAATGCGGGAAGCATTAACTCAGCCCTCGGTATAACTTTTTAAATATGATTTTAAACATAAATCAATTGACAGACACCCTCGCGAATGTTATAAATAGCAAGTGAGAACAGAGTTAATCTCCTTTGCTTACGTATTTTTAAGCTAGAAAACAGGCCAAGTCTTGTCCCTACATAGTGTTGGGACCATACATTTATAATCAAGTCAACAAACCAACATACATATGTCCACATAATATAACCGATTGAATCCAAACTTTAAGATATGATGCTACCGAAAAACTATTCTCTATTACAATATGACTCATAAATATACTCAACACAAACGCCAGGCTGGTAAAACTAAAAATAGGTAAAATGCACTATCGCTGAAATACAGCTTTATTCCTAAGCCTAGTACAGCCACAAAAGGTAAAAGTGCTTTGTTTATTTAACATTTATCTACCTCAAAACTTTGTAAATATTACGTTTTAAACTTTTTTCTTCGAATCAATAGATAAATAAATGAAAGTAGTGTGTTAAAAATAACCACGTAAATATTCTGTATGTAAAAATAATCGCAGAGTTGGCTTAAAAATCGGTGACACTATTTAAACACGTATGCTACATAGTATGGAATCACTGCAAGCCAAATTGTCTAGGTCAAATGTATGTTCTTACCGATTTGGGTTTGTTCTATTTATTAAAACATTGTTTTTTACGAAACTACATAAATGATAAAACGCTGTGCCAATGAAGTAAATAATATTGCTACAGTTATTTAACAATTGTTTTGGACGAAACAAGACGCCGTCACAATTGACGAATAAATTAATACAACGTAATTGACGACCAGGGTTGTATTACATGTCTCGTATAAGTATTAATTAATTACCGATATGGAATGATCAAATTAAGAGTATAAACCTACCTACTACCCCACTTACCGTTTGAATGTTTATAATACTATGGTTCTGATATTTAAAATGAGAGTACGTAAGAGAGTGGGAAATATGAGGAAATCAGGAATGTCTAGAACAGGTGAATGAAATCATATAATTGGGGAGCGCTTTTAGACGGCATGATTAATATGTGAACAGGCACGTAGCTTCCGGGAACAAAGTCAACAGTAGCCAGAATGCGTTAGTAAAAAGGCAGGGTGTATATGTATGCCTATGCATAATCGATGCATACCGAAGTGCTAGTACATTGTTATACAGCAACAAACCTGGGTCTGCCAGAAGAAGCATAAATGCAAGTTGAATGCAGTGGAGATGCGATTTCTTCGTAAAATGTGCGGCGTCACTTTGGTCGACCGAAAAGAAAACGAAGAGATTCGCGATATGTCAGGTTAGAAAGATGATTTTGTCACAAAATATAAAGGTCTGCTTCGATGGGTTGCGCATGTTGTACGAATGACTGAGGACCGAATAGTAAAGAAAATATACAGTGCGAAAATAAAAATAACGAGAGGAGAGAATAGGTTGAGGTTACTTTTGAAGAGCACGTGAACATATCCGCGGAAAAACATGGTAATTTCTTCTCGTAGATATGGTAAAACGTAACTAAAAGATCAAGGCTTCACACTGGTCGTAAGATTACCAAAAATAACAGTCCAAACTAAACAATATTATTTTAGAAAAATCACCGCATCCATTGTGTTTCCTATTTTCAATTTTTTTATTAGTCTATTAAGAAACAATTCAAAGGCAATTTCAAAATAATAGTGGTGGGAGTAGATTCTTTCGGGAAAAGACAACCTATCAGACTACACAATATAATAAGGTCGTTCCATTGTGGTTGCATTTGTTGTCAGTTCATAATAGCTAAACTCACTAGTTCAAAAATTTTGCATAGCGAGTTCTTTGCTCTTAGTAAAATTTTCTCATTGAATAAAAACATTTGGAAGGTAAATATTAATTAAAGGCTGAATAGCTTAATTAACATACATAATTTAATCACAGAGAGCTGGTGCATTGCAGCTTAGTTTTTAATTTGTGGCCATTTCCTCTGAATAGAATTAACAGTCTGCAATTTACTTTTCTGGGTTTCAAAAATTTTAGTTTTAAATGTGTTCCTGCATTATTTTAAATTATTACCTACAAACATGTTTAAACAGAAGTAATTATTAAGCAGTCAACAAAAGGAAAATTTGTAAGATTTCATAAAAAAACTTATATCTCTATGAAGAAGAAATGTGGTACGGCCAAGAGCAGGTTTTTGTTGAGTAAATATAGAAAAAGAAAAAGGTCTTTTTATTGGAATATAAATTAATGATAATAATAGTAAAAAAACATAACATGAACAAATATAAAAATTTATAGTTTTAGTAAAACTTATCTCGTGCTTTTGTTTTCTCCCTTTCTTCTATTCTGCTTTTTCCAATTCCCCCTAGAGCCCCTTCGGTATTGTAGATCCTCATAAGACATGTGCTTATCACCTACCACTAACCTTTTAAAAATCATAATAGATAGATACATTACCTACCTTTTTACTATTTCATTCCATTAGCCAGCATTGCGGCGGATTCTTTTTAAAAAAATTTTGCGCTATTTCGGCAAATGATCCGATCCACTGTGGATATTTCCTTCAATTCAGAGTTTTATTACGGCCGCATCAAATTATTTTTCAATTTTACGATCGTTATAATTTACAAACCTTTTATTATTTACTACTACCTATTTATATTAAAATATTTTGTTACAATTAAGGTTATCAGTATACTAAGGCTATGAATAATACTACAAACAATACTACAAACTTATCTGAATCTGCGGTCTTATAACCAGATTAATCAGATCGAATGTAATGCTTTCTATCAAATATTACCTAAAAGTATCTGCATACTATAACGTATGATACAAATTAAGAAGAAAATGTTAGTGAAAATAACATAGAATTTTCCATCGTTTATGTGCCATGGACTGAAATCTATAAATTTTATTACACACTTAATTACACACGATTGAAGCATTCAAGGAATAAAATTTTATACACAAATTAATCTAATCAAGACATCTTGTTTCTTAAAGTTAAGTCTACTAAAAGTGCTAGACGCTAATTTATTATGTAAGAAAATAAATATTTATTTCTTTTTTAATGCCAAAGTAGTAAATTCTTTCATTGTGCATTTGTTTTATCCTATTCTTTGCTAGCATGAATATAACTGGCCTATGTTTATTGCGGAACCACAAGCCCTTTCATGAAAGCGCCAATAAAAGACGGTATGCCCTGTAAAATAAAAGCAATGGTAAACCGATTTTGTAATTAATATTTAAAGTATACAAACCGACTGCCATCGGTAAATGTATATGAGTGTATACTTTTTCCGATGGCAGTCGATCGTCAGTCTTCTTCGTTAATCTGGTATTTTTTTAATTACATTTTTACCTAATACCAAATTACGTACTTTAACTTAGATATAGCACACATTTTATATTTTTCTTTAGAGGAAAGATTTTAACAGTGGTAGAGCCAGGCATCAGCTTTTGTTGTTGTAAGAATGGGCCAGCTCGACCGGTCGATGGAAGTACCACGACCTCACAGAATACCGGCGTAAAGTAGAAGTCTAACACACTTCTGCGTTTCGTCAGGTGAGTGCAGGTAACCGAAGGCCCACACACCCCATTCCCCCAATTGTGGATGGTAGAGCGGCACTCTAAGGCCGGCAACGCATCTGCTATGCCTCTGGTATTGCGGGTGTTCATGGGCGGTGGTAACCACATACCAACACGTGAGCCACCTGCTCGTTTGCCTCTCTTTTCTATACAAAAACTTTCTAAGAAACGGTCACTGTAAAGGTCTCTCTTACATTTCTAACAGGTTAAAAATTCTGGGTCCTATCACCGACATGCTAAATTTGAAGTATCTGTAGCCATAATTAATAATGTGTTGTGCGTACGATCAATAAAAAATATTTAAATTATGAAATTATTGTTAAATTATTTAATTAACTTCATTTTAGCACTAAAAATATCCAAATAAAACACTGTTATTTTATAGTTTTGAGTTTTCTCTTCCATCGATAATTCTAAATGAACGTTTATTATGATTTATAATTATATGTATGTTTTTAGGACTATACCACTTAAGATGGCCAGTTACCTCATTCGACACCTTATTAAAAAAGAAAGAACACAACGTTGTTAGAGTTAATGTTAACGCCTTTAATATGTCGTAATATTCAGAGTCTAAAACGTTAAGAATGCCGCTGTTAAAGTTGATTGCATCCATACATACAAACTGCATAAAATTGCCTCAATATTGCCTATGCAACGAAACCGTTCAGTTAAAAGCAAATTTCTAGAAATACTGTTCAAAATTTAAAACATGAGTTATGCCTTATACACGCATTTGTTTTTAAAGTTTACGTTCTTACACGAACTTCACAACCTTGAGCCTCTCGTCAGGTACAAACTCTGGCTAAGGGCTACTCTGCACATTTTTGGCTGTTAAGATTTTTGAAAGTGTTAAGATAACATGTAACCTAAGCAAAACGATATCATCTAACAGTATAAAGAGATTATGACATGCTTTAGAGCAAAATAGTATATGTGCATAACTATCTATTATGTTTTAAGTACATTAAAATATATGACATGTAAATAGTTTATTTAATAGACGATAAATATTTAATGGTTTGTCTTGCATAACAAATTCAGATGAGAATATTGTCTAGTTTTTTTAAAATTACTTTTCACTACTTTATTCATTTTTATTAAATGGATTTCTTTACTAAATTTTGCACCATGAAATCTTGTGGATTCCATTTCCCAGCAGTCTCGCTGATCGCTTTTTAAAAATTCTGCACTATTTCGGAAAATAACCTGAACCAGAGCGGATTGAATGCAGAACTCTATTAACGCGCATCAATTTATTTTTCAATTTTACGTCCGTTATCACGAAGTTTTTTCAATTTTTTTTAACGCAGGCCTACTTTTAACAATTGATATTTTGTTATATGTGTCACATTGATTGTCAGTTACTCATTATATATTTATTATACATTGGTTTGCATTAAAAAGTGACACATAATATTAAAAAAATTTGAACAAAGATAACTTAAATTTTATACTACATCGTCGACTAAAAATCCACGTTTCTGACGGGTAAATATAAAAAAATATTAGTGTAGCTTAGCGATTATAGCACAATATAATAGGAAAGGAAAAAATATTATATGAGTTTATACGAATTAATTAATATTGTAAGAAGCCCTAAATTTGTTACCGCTTCCTCACTGAGGTCCTGTTTTTGCGAACTGGTATTTTTATTAGAACTTTATAAACATAAAATGACTAAAAATTTTGGTTTTCGACTTTTGGTTCAGGCCTATACGTTACTTAACAACCTGCTAACACAACGATGTACAAATTTTTCCTACTTGCAAAACGAGTTAAATACATTAACATAATAAAAAATAACGAAAGTTAACAATAAAAAGGGCCAAAGTAGACGGAGAGTAACTGCGAAGACCATGTACACAAATTGCTCTGAGAGGGAAGAGAACACTGATTTCTAGACGTGTATGTTTGAAGAAAATGAGGAATTTGACAGATGCGAACGATCTAAGTATCTAAGACTCGTAATACTTGACGATTCCTGTGGCTACGGATATTACAGGGCTAAGGGTGTAGATATTCATTTATTTTAAAAACTTTTTTTTTAAATTTAGTGCAAAAACATTTTCAAATAAATGATTCTTGTTAAACTAAAAAACAAATGCGAATTGAAATATCGTTGATGCAGCGTTGATAGATCTCTTGATTGAAGTATGTTTTCGTTCTGAATTGAATTTTTTACTATAACTGAGCGTACCTAGTTAAATTTGTAAACTCTTATCTAAGCTATGAAGTTAATAAAAAAATCAATTTTTTCATGCAGAAAATTACATCAGGACTAATAGTCCTGCCAAAATTTTACAATAAATTAAACACTTTATTTTATTACGTCAATATTTATTACCGTTTAGAGTCATGATAGCCGAGAGGTTGGGTGATCGGAATTTCGAGTTTAGAGACTCAAGTTTGATCCCCAGGTGGCAGGCTCGTACCAATGGGTTTTTGCAAAAACTTATGTACGAATTATATCGATGGCTTAGACATAAAGACGGCGCCAGGCTCACCACCTGCCACGTCGTCCCGAAAATATCTTCGGTGGAAGGGACTTAAATCTCTAGACTAGACCTCTGTCTACCCCAGTATTGAGAATTGCGTGAAGATATTTAATTTTATTTTTGGTGAAAAACAAGCAATCGATTAACGGAATGGATACACAGCAGCAAACAACATCAATAAAAGAATATAACACATATCAGTGTCACAGAGAGAAGACAAAAGTTGGTATACTCCTTCTCTGCCTAGGAGTGTGGGTAACTACCATCTCTTACCATTCTTACCCATTTCTGCTGCCAAATAGCTATGTAACAACTGCTGTGTTCCAGTGGGTTTGCAATTTATAAAAAGAGGTATCTTTTGGTAGGTGTCGACACCCACTATTCGCCTCTCGTCGTTACTTCCATAGATTTCCAGACTCCTCTTATTCTTAAGTCGCAGCACAAACATGAGGAAAGAAAAAGTTTTGCTCTTACGCGGCTACAAGGCGGCTGTTAGGCTTGTAATAGCACAATTTTTCCCTTATTATTATTAAGTACATGTTTACGCTACATTGTTTACGGTATTATTTATTACATATATTTTTATCTTCACGATTACGAATTATATTTAATCTGCACCGTGGCTGATTGAATTTCATGTTTTATTGCGCACAAATTCAGCAAATAATCCGATCCGGAGAGAAGATTCCCTACAACCCAGAGCTCGTTCAACATTAAATTAATTTATTTTCAATTGGAGTTTTATTTTAACAACGATATAGGTAAATAAATAAATAAATAAATATATAAATATCTTCACGCAATTCCCAATACAGGGGTAGACAGAGGTCAAGTCTAGGCAATTAAGTCCCTTTGACCCACCTTCCACCGAAGATATTTTCGGGAAAACGTGACAGGTGGTGAGCCCGTCGCCGCCTTTATGTCCAAGCCAACGATGAAATTCGTACATAAGTTTTGAAAACTCATTGGTACTGCCACCTGGGGATCGAACTCGGGCCTCTCGACTCGAAATTCCGACCACCCAACCACTCGGCTATCGTGACGATATAGGTGGTTTTTTTATTTATTTTGTAGAGTGCGCAATTGTAGGTTAATGTTATGTGTGGTGATGTTTGTAATATAGTACTTATACCTTATACTTAAAAGATAAAAAGATCACAAGGTCGCCTTTTGTTTTTATTATTCATATCAAATGTATAACTCACGATAGCCGAGTGGTTGAGTGGTCGGAGTTTCGAGTCAAGAATTCAAGTTCGTCATTCAAGTTCGAAACCCAGGTGGCAGGCTCGTACCATTGGATTTTTCCTAGGACTTAATTGTCTAGACCTCTGTGTACCCCTGCGTGAAGATAAATGTATAACTCGTAATAAGAGGGCAAGCAGCAGGAGAATTCAGCATTTATCATTCGATCGTTAATTTAATATGAATATTTTCTTTATTTATAAAAAGTAATAATATAAGATTGAATGAAAAACACTATCTATTTTAAACCAGTATTTGATACTTATGAATTAATTTGGCTTAGTCGTTGAAATCGACTTGAAATGGCTATATTTTGGAAATACAGTTTAAGTAACTTATATTGCTGTAATATAACAAATATAGACATTTCACCAAGTAACACGATGTCGAGAATAAAAATCCAAGATTTTCTAACCACCAATTTGATAAAAACTCCTTTTTTCCAGTAACTATTTATTGTAGCTGCCTTTACGTAGTGAAACATAAAATGAAGCGGATCAAACTATACTGGACACCCCAAGATTCGGGCTGTCAGTAAAGCCACCTGAGAATTCAATTTTGCGACGGTGAATAAATTTATCCGGCTTTGTACCAAAAATTATTTTGCTTAAGTGAAAGCTCGCTATTACTTTTTTGAATAAATTTTTTGTTGACAAAGTACTGAATAATTTTGATAAATCCAAAAATGTGTACAAACAATAATATTCAAAATTTAATACAGCTTATTTCAGTAAGCAAAACGGAAAGACTAAATAAGTGATGCTATTCTTATTCTTATTATTCTTTTCGATATAAATATAGAGCTAATGGAAAAATGTGGTGGATAAATTTAAGTTTTTTTTTAGTAACGAATAATAATATATTGTTATTACTAGCCCGAGTACTGGTTCTTTGCTTCTTCGTTATTTACATCCAAAAATCACTTCGGCGTAAGGAAGAGCGATAGGACTTAATTGTCTACACGTCGGTCTACCCCAGTATTGAGCAGATAATACCAATATTTATAGTGTGGCTTTAATCAAACTTACAGTATTATGCGGTATTCAGTGAGTAATATACAAACTGTACACTTTTAACAATAATTATAAATCATGCTTTATGTGGCCTTCTATGTCAAGGCAACAGAAGTTCGCCAGTGACGGACAAGAAACATATTATAAATAAATTAATAAATGAATAACAAACTTGATAATATAAAGACACAACAATCAGATATGTACAAATATGTGAGACAGCCATATTCGCTACGTATTTTTTGTTAAGTATTTTAAAGTAAAGCGACGTCGTTGCTAAACTGCACTCAGTTTCAGCGATTTCGCGTTCTAGCGGACTGAATGAATGGCTACGTTGTAAGGGGAATTAATGGACGAATTTTATGAACTTCGAAAATATATAGCTGCAAATAAACGTATAGGGAATTGGTAACCGTTACTGGAATGTCGTTGAATAGTTTTGCATTGTGCGACACGAGTTACTTGCTTCAATTATTTTGCTCTCTCAAAAACAGTTTTGTTATAATTTCAACTGTTGACTGCTCGTACTGTTTTTTATTCAAACACTGTTTGGTTAGCTTAAGAATTAAAAAGAGATCATCACATGTACCCGACATGTCTTAATCTATTTTTATTTTTGGTTACTAACTATAACGTAATACGTGCGTACATCCTAAAATGCATTATGTTTGTATCAAGCATACGTGCCGTGACGATATCGGCCTAAGACCTATCGGCCCGTTCTTCCCGTGAGTGTCGTAAAAGACGACTTAGTAAAATACCATGAAAATGGTAAAGGCTGCAGACAGATGGCGGTAAAATTATCACGAAACGTACCAGATGATATTAAGCAGATCAGTGACACGCAGCAGCGTCTAAAGTAGGTAGTGTCTGATACTACGATCGCCAAACCGCTCGTCAGCGAAGCGATTATGGCTTACGGGAGAGGCCTGGGTACATTAGTGTACTTTTAGACTGGTTTATTTTTTTTTTCACTTTTATACCACTAACTTTCACTCTTATACCCTAAATAAAGTTAAAAGTTTTATACGCAGGAGGCTCAGGTTCGCTTAATTGTCTACCCCAGTATTGGGAATAGCATGAAGATATTTGTAATTTTAACTAAGATTGAATTCCCCATATTCTCTTTATACCTTAAAAACCGTAACACTACAGTGGTTACTCTACTATTTAGCGGCAGAAATAAATAAGGTACTGACTCAGGCAAATTCTAGACTTAGACAGAGTATACCTCCTCAGAAAAGTGTCATATTTATTGATGTTACAGTAGTTACAACAACATAATAAGGACATGATAAAATGTCTATTCAAATAAGTTTTAAATTCTTTACAAATTTATTGAAACATACTGTAACTGTTATTTATGCAAGTAATTGCTTTTGGTTTAATAATATTACATTTACGTGTCCCCAATTACTAAAACGATATACTTTAATAATATTGATAATCAATTTGTTAATATTTCAGTGAGCCTATGTTAAATTACGGATTTTAAACGAATGAATCAGACTTTATAATTGAGTGAGAGTGAAACAAATTTACCTTGTGAAGTTTAATCTCTAATTATACGAGTGCCTCGACCGAAGCTTATATAACTGATTCATCTTATCAATACTGTATTCATCTAAAGACTCCTTAATAAATATATTTATATCAAGCTGTGTTCACGGTGACTAAACGTTTCAAAGGAGGCCTATCTATGTCACGATTTGTATCTTAAACTTACTACAATACTTTTACGTCGATTAGATGACGGGAAGGTTAGAACAAGTATTCACGATAACAGCGTGATTTGTCAATGAAAATGTCAAGCCAATTGGTTTACCGTTTTTAATTTATAGGATTTGTTTTCGCATCTTGTTGTGCCACGTGTCTGGGTCTAATGTCTCTAATGCTGCGTATTATTCGGATCTTGTTGCAATGGAAGTCAAAGACGAAAGAGTGTTTACCTTCTGTTCATCCGCTAATGGTGCAATCCGTAAATGGTGAGGTGTTTGGTTATGCAATCGCCAATCTGCTTGACAAAGGGGGCGATTATAGCATATAGGGACTGTTATAAAGCACACACTAGTAAGTAAAGTAATGAATACCCATTACCTAATACACATTTATAAATAGGATAGAAAAGCCTGGAAACGAGAAATCGGCTCACCTGATGGTAAAATATGCCGATACCAATGTAGAAAATAAAAACCGCCAATTAACTCCACCATATATAACCATATATAACCCTTTACGGAAGTTGTTGCAGTGATAGTTTTGTGAGGGAAAATCTACTATTTTACTATGCAAAGAAAACATGATATGTATATGCCAAAATCGCCACACTTTTGTGCAAGGGGATTGGCGGTTCCAGAACCTTCCAGAAGTTTCCATCTAACGCCGATCTGCCGAATTTTGGTTTGGAGTTTTTCTAGATGATTATTTCTTCGGCAAATTGCATTTTCAAGGAATTGCCTTTTGTTGCCTCACTCCACGGACGATAGTGAGTGGTTTATACTTATTTCGACACCACGCAGGTATATATGATATTAAGAATACAAAAATTGTAAAAAATATCATCGTATTAAATTATTTATGAATTAATCTCAATTTGAATTGCGACATCCAGCTTCAATTCCAGTAAGAAATACTTGTACGTCACGTTGTCACGTTACACTAAAGAAACTCTTCTGAAATGTGGTTTTTGGATCTAACTTTCGAAGCTTTCTAGATTATTGGTATACGGTTATGAGCTTGATCTTAATTTGGATATTACAACTTTATCGCATTGTGAGTGTTCTTGGAACGTTTCTAGGAAATGTGTTCCATGTTAAACTTTAATACTCAAATAAATAGAGAAGCTCTTTACGTATAGCAAAGTCGAGAACTTCTGCACTGTTGAGTTAAAAAACTTTTTTATTGTATTGGGTTAAAATTAAATCGAGCTAACAGTCCATTGGTGCGGGTAAAACATAGTGGCATGGAGGAAGGAGCGTCTCGACAGAACAGGGAAGGTCGCGGGCTCTTATACTAAAATCTACGCATGCATTTAACATGTCATACTGCGTGTCAATACATAGCTGTAAATTATGAGCATTAAGTCAAAAGTTTTACAACTCCGTCAAAGTAACTCGAAGTACAAAGTCGCTCGAGCATGTCTTGACACTGAACATCTTTTGGCAAAAATCTTTTAAAACCGGATTACTTATTCGAATTCTAAGATATGATATCTCGTGGGAATTTTCATGTAGTGCAATTCATATGCGCAAAATAGAAAAAAAAATTATATTATTTTATGACGGTCTGACAGCATTTAAAGCTTAAGGACTTGCTAGGAGTATCTAATAAACATAAATATTTACAATCGAGTTTATGATATTTATTACTACCTCAATATCAAAATCTTTGTATTATTATTTATCTATATATAATATATATATATATATATAGATAAATAATAATACAAAGATAGGGGGCCATTGTAGAAGCGTGCTCGTCGCGACCCCTGCCAGCCCTTTTCAGGGCTGCAATTATACACAGCTGCGCACCCATGCCAACGAGAGTTAGGGCGTCCCCCCAAGGCGACGCACACCAGTTCGTCCCCATTGGTGTGAAATGCAGCGCGCAAAGCGGCGATGGGGACCGCCACCCGTCACGCACAGCCCGACACGGCGGAAGGTGGAGGACGGAGTGCAGAGTTGGCACGTGGAATGTTAGAGGAGGCATGAGAGATAAGACGAATGAGTTAGATAGTTAGAAGTCACGATAGCCGAGTGGTTGGGTGGTCGGAATTTTGAGTCAATAGACCCGAGTTCGATCCCCAGTTGGTAGGCTCGTACCAATGAGTTTTTCAAAAACTTATGTACGAATATCGTTGGCTTGGACATAAAGACGGCGATGGGCTCACCACCTGTCAAGTTGTCCCGAAAATATCTTCGGTGAAAGGTGGGTCGAAGGGACTTAATTGTCTAGACTCGACCTCTGTCTACCCCTGTATTGGGAATTGCGTGAAGATATTTATTATTTATTATTTACGAATGAGTTGATTGAAATAATGAAAGAAAGAGAATTAGATGTCGTGTGTTTGTCGGAGACCAAGCGGAAGGGCAGCGGTACTGAAGAGCTCCCTGGCGGGGCGTTAGCTCTATGGTCCGGAGTCCCGGAGAGCGAGAGCGCCTGCCAGGGAGTGGGGGTGCTGCTGTCGTCTCGGTTGGTCGATGTTATGACTGAATATAAGGTTGTGAACTCGAGACTTCTCTGGGTTCGCTTTAAATTGGGACTGACGAAGTTATTCCTTTTGGCTGTTTATGCGCCGGTGGCTTCGTCGTCCAGAGCTGAGCTGGAGGAGTTTTGGGAGAATGTAAGAGAAGTTCTAGACTTGGTTAGAGGAAACTAAAGAATTGTTTTATGTGGTGATTTGAATGGATGGGTTGGTACCGCTCGGCCAGGGTACGAGTCGGTGCTTGGAATGTTTGGCGATAAAAGGGTTAACGATGCTGGTAAGCTTATACTGGCTGTATGCAAGGAAAAGGTGTTCTTGTGACAAACACTATGTTTAGTCACAAGAAAATCCAAATGTATACTAGAACAAGAGAGAATGAGAGAAGTATGATCGATTTATTCCTGGTGGATGACCGACTGCGAAAACAGGTGATGGATACGCGAGTGTTCCGAGATGCTGACCTGGGAACGGATCACTATCTAGTGATTACTAGATTTAGGGGTCTGTTCGCGGGTTGGCGCCACCGGACGGCGATACCAGAACCACAGTCGGTCGGTAGCATCCGAAGCTGGAAGCTTTAGGAAGCGGACACTAGGAATAAATATCAAGCAAGGGTAGCCGAAAAGCTGGACAGCATTGGTGTCAGGAAAGAATGTGTGGAAGAAATATGGCAGAGCCTTAGAGATGGAATGGTTAGTGCAGCGGAAGACGTGTGTGGAACTGTGAAAAGAGGTAGTAGTAAAAAGGGTGATGCATGGTGGAATGACGAAGTGAAAGAAGCTGTAAATAAGAAGAAGAAAGCATGGTTAGACTACTTGGCCTCTAGTAATGATAAGGATATGAGAGAGAAGAGGAAAGAAAGATATAAGCTCCAGAAAGTTCACACGAAAGCATTGATTCAGGAAGTGCGTGAAAGGAGTAGAATGGAAGCGGACGAAAGGTTGTCGCACAACTTCAAGGAGAACTCCAAACTCTTCTGGAAAGAGGTTGGAAGGAACCGGAGTGGTGCGACAGCCTTAAGAATGAATAAAGTGCTTTCGGGAACCAATGACGTCCTCTCAGAAAAATCGGACGTCATGCAGCGATGGAGCGAATTTTATAGAGAGATGTATGCGTGTGATGATCTTAGTGAGGGATCCGGGGTGACGCCGTGATTGGTACGCCAGACTCGGACCTCGATGACACTAAGGTCATCAGTATGAAAGAGATTGAATGTGCGATTAGAAGTTTGAAATGTGGTAAGGCTGAGGGACTAGACAGAGTTACTGCTGAAATGGTCAAGTATGGTGGGCCACGCGTCTGGGACAGCTTTCATCTGCTGTGCAATATGTGCTGGCGAACGGGGGCTGTTCCGGATGATTGGCGATCCGCGGTCATTGTGCCTTTATATAAAGGTAAAGGTTCACATTATGACTGCGGGTGCTACCGGGCGATCAGCTTGACCAGTTTAGCAAGTAAAGTTTACTCGAAGGTTTTGACACGTAGGATGCAAGATATATCGGAAAGATTTCTATGGGAGGCACAATGCGGATTTAGACCTGGAAGAGGATGCACGGATCAAATGTTTTCTCTCCGCATGATCATGGAGAAGCTTCTGGCTGCTAACCAGAAGATTTTCTGTGCTTTTGTGGATCTTGAGAATGCATTTGATAAGGTTGTAAGGAAGAAAATGTGGGAACTGTTGCCGAGGTATGGTGTGGATGGTCGATTGCTAAGGGCTGTGCAGTCACTTAACTGTGACTGTAAAGCCTGTGTGCGGGTAGGGCATGACCTGTCACCCATGTTTAGCGTCCAAACGGGCGTAAAACAGGGTTGTGTCATGTCTTCCTGGCTATTCATACTGTATCTCGACAGCTGTTTACAGAAGCTGAAAGATAGCTGTTTGGGTGTGAAATTGGGTGACATAAAAGTAAATTGTCTGCTTTATGCTGATGATGCAGTGCTTATAGCACCATCAGAGGCAGAACTGCAGGCATTAGGCACGTGTATGAAAGAAGAATGTGAAATTAATGGTCTCCGTTTGAATGCTATTAAAAATAAGGTTCTGGTATTTGAAAGGGACGAAGAAAGAACGAAGTGCGAAATTTGGGTAAATCAGGAATGTCTAGAACAGGTGAATGAAATTGTATACTTGGGGAGTGCGTTTAGCCGGGATGGAAGATGTGATTTAGATGTGGACAGGCGTGTCGCTGCCGGGATCAAAGTCAATGGTGCCCTGACTGCGTTAATCAAAAGGCAAGGCGTTGTGAAAAGTGCACGCCTTGCAATACATAACGCAGTGTTGGTACCGACTTTGTTATATGGCAGCGAAACCTGGGTATGCCAGAAGAAGCATAAAAGCAGGTTGAATGCAGTGGAGATGCGATCTCTTCGTAAAATGTGCGGCCTTACCATGGCCGACCGAAAGCGAAACGAAGAGATTCGCAATATGGCAGGTTTGAAAGATGACCTTGTCTCAAAAATGGATAAGGGCGTGCTTCGATGGTTTGGGCACGCTGAGCGAATGAGTGAAGACCGAATGGTGAAGAAAATATATAGCGCGAAAGTTAAAATTCGAAAGTTAATTTCGAAGACCATGTGAGCAAATTGCTCGAAGAGAGGAGGGTCAAGAGTACTCGGATACCTAGACGTGCATGTATGAAGAAGATGATGAATCTGAAAGAAGCGAAAGAAGTATGTAGGGATCGTAACACTTGGCGATCTGTTCTCTCTGGCTACCCTGTCAGGGATTGTGCGTGAAGATAATATATATATATATATATATATATATATATATATATATATATATATATATATATATATATATATATATATATATATATATATATATATATATATATATATATATATATATATATATATATATATATATATATATATATATATATATATATATATATATATATATATATATATATATATATATATATATATATATATATATATATATATATATATATATATATATAATAATTATCGTTATGAAATGTATCTCTATATTAATTTAAAAAAATAATTTTAATATGTAATATACATCCACGACACACATCGGTTTTCAAGACGTCTCCAGCACTGGGGTTCAAGGTTCAATTCATGGACAGGTCAATATAGAAAATCACTTATTCTACATCGTCTCGAGTCTGTTTGTGGTACACAAATGCTTTAGTTACTTTCTTTGGTATCAGGTAATGCATGTAATGTTGTCCCTATCTATTTATTTATTTATAATAAGGTAGAAATAAATTAGGAGGGTAATGTTTTTAGGATTTAACTATATCTATAATCTATATATATAAAGGGTAACCATACATACGTAAACTTTATTTTTTGAAATTTGTTACAGGTCTTCAAGGGCAGGAGTCGAATGAAATTTTAGCTTTTTTTCCGCCTACACTTACATTACCTAATCTGAAAAGTGAAATCTTTGTTAAAAAATGCTCTCCAAAATATTTATAGTAAATCGCATTCAATCGTTAAAAAATCTATAATAACATTATTTCTCGTTCATGGATATCTCAAACAGTACGGTGTAATACTGAAGTTTGCATATAGGACACCGTCATATCCGTATCTAGGCACCCTCCTGGGAAATGAGGAACTGCAAAAATGTATTCAATATTGAATGAACCTGCATGTAATGTGTATAGTTTATTTTTACTAAAAAATAAAGTGCTAAAAAACTATAAATAAAAATTGACTTCCCTGCCTAAATGACCGAATTAAATACTTTTAGTATAAACGATGATGTTTTTCTAGTAGTCCTTTTAATTTTATGATAACACAATCAGTATACGAAGTTAAATTTACATTTCATATAACCCCTAGATATACAGTAAAATGTACATATACACTTAATAACTAAACACATTCCGGTATTCTTCAAAAATATTACCATTTATTTCATAAACAGACATACTACACGAGTCTCTAATTATTAAAGCAAAAGTACTCCTAAATTGCAGACGCGACCTTGCAAATTACACCCTTTCATTCAGTAAATAATCGTCCATTAATGCGCTCCATTACTCGCTGCTTTAATCCAACTACGTGTACATTTCTTTGAAATACCATTATTACTTTTACTTAATTTTTAACCAAACTGCAGCAATTATGTGAATAACATTTAAAGTTTCTGCATCAGAAGTGGCGCTTATGGCCAATCTTCCCCTACGGGATTGACCTGTAGTATCCTACAGTGACTTTTTCCGGCCGTTTAGTAAACAAGTAATTAACATAAAGACTGGGACATTGACTTTTACTTGAAGTGTGATGAAGAATATGAAAAAGTATAATATTCTTACTTAACAGTATATAATAAAGGAAACAACTGCTACAAAAGTTATAGAATTCAGCCGTCATGAGGTCACGTATGGCTTTGGTTCCATTGTCTAGCATTAAGTAAGAAATGATTAAGGAAGCAAAAAGTTATGATGTCAGTATTAGAGTATTCAACGTCGCATATTTATGCAATGTTTTAGATTCACATTGTCGAAAAATAAATCTGTTTCCAAGCATTAAATTGCACTTATGGTTTTAAAAGGACCAGCATTTTTTTTTCGGGAAAAAAAGTAACCTATACGTTAAGCTATGTAGTAGTAGGAAGTTAACTGTCTCCATTTGGAATTCCAATCAAAGCAATGAAACCGTTAGCATAGTAAGAAAGTAGGAAAAATCAATACTTATAAGTATATTAATGGTATATTAATGGTATATTAATGGTATATTAATGGTATATTAATGGTATACCAGCAAAAATTAAAAAAAAATCAACCGAATAGCTTTCATATTCTTAAATCAATATGTCTTGTCTGTCAACAAAATGAGAGTCATTTAATTTATTGTAGATGGAATAATTTTTGTAAAATATTAAAAACTTTTAAGGAAAAATTTATAGATTAAAAAAACAAAATAACAATAATGTATTACATTGATCTCATTATGATTGTCTCAGCCGTAAATTGAAAAGAACCTTACCATCTTTGGCTTTGATCCTTTTGACCCCATAGGATAATACATGCTGACTACAAATTTCTCGAGAGGCTGACTAATTTTTTTAAAAATCTTATAATTAATGCCAATATCGGCATTCACAGTGATTCCTTCAAATTATGTTGCCGTAGCAAAATAAGACTAGATTCTTTTTCTCGTCCATGAAAAGGAAAGTCGTAAAGCGTTCGCCACAAACCATCGTGAATTTTTACCGCCTCTGAAAGTAACATAGTTTGTTATCGAAAATAAAGATTCCAAAAAATTTCAGAAGAAATGAAAAGTATAAAAAAAAATCTATAGGCTCACTTGTAAACCGAATTGTTGGCGTGGCGACGCTTGCCGTGGCGACGGGTCGCCACGTTATACAAAGGTATACTAATTTACACCCTATTACCTGAGAATTAAGGTTTATAATTAAATAATGAAATCCCTTTTTTATATTTAATTAATTATATTCATATTAGTGACTATGTAAATTATATTAAGATTTCATTTTTACATGAAAGGTCATTTCCTTATAGTCAAAAATGTTCAATAATTTTTAAAACCAATAAACATAAACTACCATTAAAATTAGCTGGAGATTTTAATGTAAATTTGCAAGAGCTGAATCAATGCCATTAATGACATTTCTTCAAAAAGAATTTCAATTGCAAATCAACAACAATCCAAAAGAATCTACTACCAAATATGGAACAACTATAGATGCTGTAATTGTGAGATATCTTGATAATGTTTCATCCAATACTTTTGTAACGTAATAAATAAATATATAAATATCTTCACGCAATTCCCAATACAGGGGTAGACAGAGGTCAAGTCTAGACAATTAAGTCCCTATAACCCACCTTCTACCGAAGATATTTTCGGGACAACGGGACTTTACTACTATCTACTACCGACTAATACCGGCAGAGGAAACATCGAATATAACTATAACTGAAGTCACAGAGATAGAGAGCAAATATTTAAATTGTGGCCACTTGATATTAATATCGAATTTTTATATCAAATGTAAATAAATGTTTATTAAATAAAGTTACCATTTTCTATAAGAAAATCGTAATACTTCATTTTTTCATTAGTATTTTGTTAGTACTTCAATTTTTCATTCTTGTAATAATATTATCTACACACGATGTTTCACATCTGCCAGGCGTCCCATGACGGCTCACATTTTTTTAATATATTTTAATTTATTTTAACAGTGCAAAACTCCGTTGAAATAAAATCCCATGGAATAAAACGGGTTAAAAGGCACTCTAGCCATGGCTGCAGATATTTCATTTACTACAAAATTGCACAGATTAAATCATGCACTTACATTCTATTAAGTTATAGCTATCAGTAAAAAAGCAGATAAAATAAAATAAATAAATATCTTCACGCAATTCCCAATACAGGGGTAGACAGAGGTCTAATCTAAACAATTAAGTCCCTTTTACCCACCTTCCACCAAAGATATTTTCGGGACAACGGGACTTTACTACTATCTACTACCGACTAATACCGGCAGAGGAAACATCGAATATAACTATAACTGAAGTCACAGAGAGAGAGAAAATATTTAAATTGTGGCCACTTGATATTAATATCGAATTTTTATATCAAATGTAAATAAATGTTTATTAAATAAAGTTACCATTTTCTATAAGAAAATCGTAATACTTCATTTTTTCATTAGTATTTTGTTAGTACTTCAATTTTTCATTCTTGTAATAATATTATCTACACACGATGTTTCACATCTGCCAGGCGTCCCATGACGGCTCACATTTTAATATATTTTAATTTATTTTAACAGTGCAAAACTCCGTTGAAATAAAATCCCATGGAATAAAACGGGTTAAAAGGCACTCTAGCCATGGCTGCAGATATTTCATTTACTACAAAATTGCACAGATTAAATCATGCACTTACATTCTATTAAGTTATAGCTATCAGTAAAAAGCAGATAAAATAAATAAATAAAATAAAATAAAATAAATATCTTCACGCAATTCCCAATACAGGGGTAGACAGAGGTCTAATCTAAACAATTAAGTCCCTATAACCCACCTTCTACCGAAGATATTTTCGGGACAACGGGACTTTACTACTATCTACTACCGACTAATACCGGCAGAGGAAACATCGAATATAACTATAACTGAAGTCACAGAGAGAGAGAGAAAATATTTAAATTGTGGCCACTTGATATTAATATCGAATTTTTATATCAAATGTAAATAAATGTTTATTAAATAAAGTTACCATTTTCTATAAGAAAATCGTAATACTTCATTTTTTCATTAGTATTTTGTTAGTACTTCAATTTTTCATTCTTGTAATAATATTATCTACACACGATGTTTCACATCTGCCAGGCGTCCCATGACGGCTCACATTTTTTTAATATATTTTAATTTATTTTAACAGTGCAAAACTCCGTTGAAATAAAATCCCATGGAATAAAACGGGTTAAAAGGCACTCTAGCCATGGCTGCAGATATTTCATTTACTACAAAATTGCACAGATTAAATCATGCACTTACATTCTATTAAGTTATAGCTATCAGTAAAAAAGCAGATAAAATAAAATAAAATAAAATAAAATAAAATAAATAAATATCTTCACGCAATTCCCAATACAGGGGTAGACAGAGGTCTAATCTAAACAATTAAGTCCCTTTTACCCACCTTCCACCAAAGATATTTTCGGGACAACGTGACAGGTGGAGAGCCCGTCGCCGTCTTAATGTCATAAGATTAGCTCGTTTAAAATGATAATATAACTGTAGATAACAGTAGATATTAATGAAGATTTTTTCCTTTATTAAGGAAAATAAACAATTATACATGAAAATTAATTGTGTACTAAATCTTATCTATACACTAAAAGTATATGTACAATCTATACTTTATTCTGTAGGATGGGTTAAAAATATATCTAAGTTGCTGTATCATTTGTACTTCTATAGTAAAATAAATTACATAGTAAAATGAATCAAAAACTATGTTTATCATAATTAATTACAAAGCAATCCATTGGAGCTGTTGATTGTTAATCACATAATTTAATTGCAGAGCATAGTGGAAGCTTATTTGTACTTTACAGCAAACTTTTGCCGGAAATAAAATACTGCGGCTCCATTGCAGCGGCGGTTCCATGACGCCTCTTTAATTTGTTCTCACTCTATTTATCACTGGCGCATTTGCAATTAGTGGCGATTATTTTGGCGTTAAGCGCTTTAATGCTGTACATAAAAAATCATATTATATAACTAATAACTGTTAAACTTATTTAACGTTGAAGACTCTATTGTTATTTATCATAATTTATGTAACATAATATCACAATACATGCAAATATGTATATGATAAATTCTATTAATTTTAACATCCAAAACAGCACAAGTTTTGTAATTTTTTATGAAAAAATAAATTTAGTCTGTGGTATTTAAATTTCCTGAATTGTACTATACAAATATTCAAATAATTAAATGACTATTTTTATTCAATAATAATACTTATACTCAGTCGGAATCGAATACTTCGACTGCGGCTTTAGAAATATTAAATTTATTTGTCGTTAAGGCAACAAAAATCCTTAAATAACATATATGCAACAGACGGGATAACCATCTTAAAAAATGCCAGATCACAGTTGAGTACACCGGTGTCGGAAAGATTCGTTTATGTGCGTAATGTTATGTAATTATAAAATATATGTTGTTGATTAATTGCAATAAATAAAATGATGTAAAAAATAAAAGGTTTTATTTTCAAATTGAATAGCACTGGTGAAAACTGAAAGGCTTGAAGGCTTACATTCAATCAAATTCTGCACGCTTTCAATTTATTTTGTTGCCTGCCTAAATTGAATGCGATAGTAAAATTTAAATCTCTGAAATAGATTTGTAAATAAACCTTTAATTTTAATATCCAAATAGGATAACGTTGCAAGACAAAGCCTCCGCATACTTGATGGGGTCTGAAAATCGGCGGCAGTTCCACAGCGGATCGACGGACTTTGAAGGATAAATGTTTTTGCATCTATGCGATTTTCCTCGCAATATTTGCTTTCATCGCCCAGCAATTTGTATATTCAGCAGCCATAATATTACGTTTTTTTTTTATAAAAAATGATCCATTATACTTATATAGATCAATACATATATAGATAAGGACAACATCACATACATTGCTCCGATCCCAATGTAAGATACTGAAGCACTTCAGATTGACGCGAATTACCCTTCCCAGCCAACCTTTCACCACTCTGCTATCCAATACTAAAAAAATATGTTATAAAAAATATCTTCACGCCATTTCCAATACTGAGGTTGACAGAAATCTAGATAATTAACAGAGGTAGAGCCACGCATCAGCTTTGCAGGTAACGGGTGGCCCACACACCCCCTGTGCAACGCATCTGCTATGCCTCTGGTATTGCGGGTGTTCATGGGCGGCGGTGATCACTTACCATCACGTGAACACCAGCTCGTTTACCTCCCTTTCCTATAAAAAAAAATAATAACTAAGTCGTTTCGACCTATTTTCCGCCGAAGACATTTTTTTGGACAACGTGACAGATGGAGAGCTCACCGCCGTCTTTATATCTAAGTCAACGATATAAATCATATATTAGTTTTGAAAAAAAAAACAATTGGTACGAGCCTGCCACCTAAGGATCGAACTCCTGCCTCTGGACCAAAATTCCGAACCATTCGGCTATCGTGACTTTTTTTTTCCTTTTTATTATTTTGTTTCCTATTTCTAGGACACTATTTTTTAGTTAGATAATAATCATACATCATGATAATGTTTGGAAACCACCTGTATACCGTCCTCTCCAATTAATGGATACAAGAATAACCTCAACAATTTTAGGTATTGTATTAATTTCATAAAGGACGCTTATTAAGCTCCGGTTAGCTTTATTGGATGTAAGCCAGGAAGCCACTGGCGAGCCAAGCCATAATTACGCGCACTTGGCACTTTTTCATAAAACTGTAAATAAAATCAAAACAAAGAAGCTGTTTCTGCTGAAACTTAGAACGTTTTGTGGTATATGACTTCCTGCGTGGTTCAAACTTGAACAATAAGAAGTTAAGTTATTAAACAACTCATGTGCAAATTTTAAGTTTTGTTATTGGTTCATATCACGATAGTAGAATGTCATAATAGACAAGGGATCGGAATTCGAACCAGGAAACGGGTTCAATCATCATAGATTGTATTATTATTTTAATATCGTATATTACTCGAATATGTTTTATTGAACAAACTTTCAATAGATTTAATATAGTATAATACTAGAGATGGTGCACAAAAACATACAAATAAGAATCCTGTTTGTATATTTTGTACAATTTCTCAAACATAATACTCGTACATAAATTTAGGTTTAAATCTAAAATTTAAATGTAATTCAACTATATTTAAAAATTCGCGCATAAACATCAAAACTCGACAAACATTCATAAAACAATAGATCTTTTCAAAAACTAGTAATGCTCTCATAAAACTTACAAATATATAATCTGCAAATTCTACAGCAACGTCTCCCTACTTATTGTTTACGAAGTGTTTCTTTTAGTAACGTTCACTATTTCATCGAGTAGTATATTCATTAACGTGCACGTCGGCTCACGTATATTTCTTATCACTTCCTCTTGTAAGTAAATATTACTTATTTCTGGATGATAAACAGGCAAGACGCGAAATCATGTAGTGTTAATAATACGTTAATTTGCAGAAGGTTAATAGAGATAATATAAATAATTGGAACATACTGGATAAGTAATTGGAATGGAGTGGAGAGATTCTTCTAATAAACATTTGAATTGTGTTTTCCGTTTGTGTTAACGTTTTGAGCAAATATATCAAGTGTATGATAAATAAGTAAGTTTACTTACTTACTAAGTAAGTGTGTCAAAATCATCTTCACGCAATTCCCAATACATGGGTAGACAGAGGTCTAGTTTAGACAATTGAGACCCTTCGACCCACCTTCCACCGAAGATATTTTCTGGACAACAACTTTCTAGGCAACAATAGAGGAAAGGCAGGCTCACGTAGAACTACAGGGCGCCGCCCTCTTATTTCGATCTCCTAATGTACCATGTAACCAAATATCATTAAATTACTAATAAGATAACAACTAGAAGCCCATGAATAAATTTCGAAACCCGGGGTTTTGAGAGGTCTACATAGTTTAGTCCATTAAACCTTTATTTTTTGATATTTGTTGCAGGTGTTCCTGGGCTGGAGTCGTATGAAATGTTAGCTTTTTTCAGCCTATACTTACATTGCCTAATCTGTAATGTGAAACCTTTGTTAAAAAATACACTCCAAAATATTTGTACTAAATCGCATTTAATAGTCAAAAATCTATAATAACATTATTTCTCGTTCATGGGTATCTCAAACAGTACGGTGTAATATTGAAGTTTTCATATAGGACACCGTCTTATCCGTATCTAGGCAGCCTCCTGGGAAATGAGGAACTGCAAAATTGTATTCGATATGGAAAGAATCTGTATGTAACGTGTACAGTTTATTTTTACTTAAAATATAACATTAAACATTTACTTCACAGCAAAAATGAAATATTATAAGAGCGAATTAAATACTTTCAGTAAAAACGATGTTGTTTTTCTAATAGTCCTTTTAATTTTATAACACAATCAGTATACGAAATTAAATTTCCATTTCATATAACCCCTAGATTAGTGTACAGAAAAATGTATATAAATACTTAATAATTTCCGGTATTCTTCACCTAAATTACCTAAATTAAAAAAATTCACCTAAATTGCAGACGCGAGCTCGAAAATTACACCCTTTCGTTCAGTAATTAAAAATAATCCATTAATGCGGTTCATTACTCGCAGCTTTAATCCAACTACGTGTATATTACTTTGAAATACCATTATTACTTTTACTTAATTTTTAACCGCCGCGCAAACTGCAGCAATTATGTGCATAACATTTAAAGTTTCTGCATTAGAAGTGGCGATTATAGCCAATTATAGCCAATCCTTTACTGGATTGACCTGTAGCACCCTACAGTGACTTTTTCCGGCCTTTTAGTAAACAAGTAATTTACACAAAGACTGGGACATTGTTTATAATATGTGATTGACTTTTACTTGAAGTGTGATATAGAATATGAAGAAGTATGAAGAATATAAAGGAAACAACTGCAAAATAAATTATAGAATTTAGCCCTCGTGAAGTCACGTAAAGCGTTGGTGCTATTATCTAGCATTAAGTAAGACGTAACTAAATCTTACGTAATTAAATCTCGCTAAGTTCCAGCCCTCTAGCTGTTTCATTCACTTTCTATTTCCGGTATCATTTTTTTCCTGCATCCTATTTAAATATCCGAACTCTTTCGAATTACATGTTAAATTGAATCTGTCTGTAAATATACAGACAGATTCAATTGTCCTTTACTAGTGTTTAGCAAACAGCCGAAGCGTTCAATTGCAATCCTGTTGTATTTGCACAACTTGTTCAATATGAGCGTTGATTACTTTTAAACGGTTCTTTACAATTTACGTGATCGTAAGAAAACGCTACGTACACTTTTATTCGTATCTTATGATAGCAGTATTAGAGTATTCACCGTTGCATATTTATGGAATCTCAATTTTTTTTAGTACAAATAAGCTTTAAGCTCTGCAGTATGAGGCATTACCAGTTGTGAGAAAGAACCTTACGGCTTGGTTTTGAAACTTTTCCTACGTCGCCTCTTTAATTTACTTCTTTTACTTTACGGTAATTTAATTTTAATAATATTTTTATTATTATTTATTTATCTTCACGCACAATCCCTGACGGGGTAGCCAGAGAGAACAGATCGCCAAGTGTCACGATCCCTACATACTTCTTTCGCTTCTTTCAGATTCATCATCTTGTTCATACATGCTCGTCTAGGTATCCGAGTACTCTTGACCCTCCCCTCTTCGAGCAATTTGCTCACATGGTCTTCGAAAGTTAGTCTCGGTCTACCTCGACACCTTTCAATATTAACTTTCGGGCTATATATTTTCTTCACCATTCGGTCTTCACTCATTCGCTCAACGTGCCTATACTACTATACTATACTTTCGGGCTATATATATATATATATATATTATATATATATATATATATATATATATATATATATATATATATATATATATATATATATATATATATATATATATATATATATATATATATATATATATATATATATATATATATATATATATATATATATATATATATATATATGAATCATGGCGTTTGAATTTATGAGGAGTCCAAGAAGGGTCTCAAATTAAAAAAAAATAAAAAATTTATATTATATATTTTAAATTATTTTAACAGTGCGAAACTCCGTTGAAATAAAGTCCCATGGAATAAAACGGGTTAAAAGGCACTCTAGCCATGGCCGCAGATATTTTATTTACTGCAATTCTGCACAGATTAAATCGTGCACTTATATTCTATTAAGTTATAACTTTCAATAAAATAGCAGATAAAAATAAAATAAATAAATATCTTCACGCAATTCCCAAAACAGGGGTAGACAGAGATCTAGTCTAGACATTTAAGTACCTTTGCCCCACCTTCCACCGAAGATACTTTCGGGACAACGTGACAGGTGGAGATCCCGACGCCGTCTTAATGTCTAAGCCAACGATAAAATTCGAACATATGTTTTTGAAAAAAACCCATTGGTACGAGCCTGCCACCTGGGTATCGAACTCGGGTCTCTTGACTCGAAATTCCGACCACCCAACCAATCGGCTATCGTGACTCTTTTAAAATAGCAGATTATGTATATAAAGTAACATATCTCGTAAGAAACTAATTTTCAATTCTCAAATGATATGTGTTTTCTACATAATTTACTATTTTTTATTATAAAAAAATAGTAAATTATGTAAATTCGTAATATGGCAGGTTTGAAAGATGACCTTGTCTCAAAAATGGATAAGGGCGTGCTTCGATGGTTTGGGCACGTTGAGCGAATGAGTGAAGACCGAATGGTGAAGAAAATATATAGCCCGAAAGTTAATATTGAAAGGTGTCGAGGTAGACCGAGACTAACTTTCGAAGACCATGTGAGCAAATTGCTCGAAGAGGGGAGGGTCAAGAGTACTCGGATACCTAGACGAGCGTGTATGAACAAGATGATGAATCTGAAAGAAGCGAAAGAAGTATGTAGGGATCGTGACACTTGGCGATCTGTTCTCTCTGGCTACCCCGTCAGGGATTGTGCGTGAAGATAAAAATATAAATAATAATAATAAAATATTATTAAAACTAAATTACCGTAAAGTAAAAGAAGTAAATTAAAGAGGCGACGTAGGAAAAGTTTCAAAACCAAGCCATAAGGTTCTTTCTCACAACTGGTAATGCCTCATACTGCAAAGCTTAAAGCTTATTTGTACTTGACAGCAAACTTTTGCAGGAAATAAAATACTGCGGCTCAAATGCAGCGGCGGTTCCATGACGCCTTTTTAATTTGTTCTCACTCTATTTATCACTGGCGCATTTGCAATTAGTCGCCATTATTTTTGCGTTAAGCGCAAAATAATGGCGAAAAAAAATGCTGTCCATAAAAAACTCGTATTATATAACTATTAACTGTTACTAATTAATATATAAAGACTATTGTTACGTAACATAATTTGTGTAACCTAGTATCACAATACATATGTAAATGATAAATTCTACTACTTTCGACATCCAAAACAGCACAAGTTTTATAAATGTTTTGTTGTATTTACGGAAATACCACACATTTAAAATAAAACGATTTTCGGATTTCATCGCGTTTTTAATTAGTTTTCACAAACTATTTTTATTTTCCGACGTTTCGGATGCTTTACAGTAACCGTGGTCCCCCGGGGATCCCCCCGTGACCACGGTTGTAAAAACTAATTAAAAACGTGATAAAATCCGAAAATCGTCTTATTTTAAAAATTAGTCTGTAGTATTTAAATTTCCTGAATTTTACTGTACAAATATTCAAATAATGAAATTACTATTTTTATTGAATAATAATGCTTATCCTGAGTCGGAATCGAATACTTCGACTGGGGCTTTAGAAATGTCGCCCTCTTTACTTGTCGTAAAGGCAACTACGGAAAAAAATTCTTGAATAACATATAGGCAGCAAACGGGATAACCATCTCAAAAAATGTCAGATCACAGTTGAGTACACCGGTGTCCGGAAGCTTCGTTTATTTGCGTAATGTTATGTAATGTTATAAAATATATGTTATATAATAATTTAAATAAATAAAATAATGTAAAAAATAAAAGGTTTTATTTTGAAAAGGTTTTATTTGAAAGCCTACATTCCATCAAATTCTGCAAACTTTCAATTCATTTTGTTGCCTGCCTAAATTGAATGCGATAGTAAAATTTTAATCTCTGAAATAGATTTGTAAATACCTTTTATTTAAATATCCAAATAGGATAACATAGCACTACAAAGCCTCCGCATACTTGATGGGGTCTGAAAATAGGCGGCTGTTCCACAGCGGATCGACGGAATTTGGAAGAAGTATGTTTTCTCATCCATGCGATTTTTCTCGCAATATTTGCTTTCAACGCCCAGTAATTTGTATTTACAGTAGCCAAAATGTTCCGTTTTTTTTTATAAATAATGATCCATTATACATATATAGATAGGGACATCATCACATACATGAGGCATGAGAATCGGTAACAATGAAGGCACTACAAACACCTGAGAAAATGTAGAAAAAGGGGATTTTTACATTGACCAGTTGTACAATTGAACGACGACAATTGATGACGTCCACGGAGGTCATCATCAAGATTATATTGGAGTCGCGAATTACCCACCCCATCCAACCTGTCACCACTCTGCTATCAAATACAAAAAAAAATTGTTATAAAAATATCTTCACGCCATTCCCAATACTGGGGTTGACAGAGGTTTAGACAATTGAATCCTTTCGACCTATTTTCCGCCGAAAACAATTTTTTGGATAACGTGACAGATGGAGAGCCCATCGCCGTCTTTATGTCTAAGTCAACGATGTAAATCATAAATAAGTTTTGAAAAAAAAAAAAAGCATGGGTACGATCCTGCCACCTAGGGATCCAACTCGTGTCTCTAGACCGAAATTCCGACCACCCAACCATTCGGATATAGTGACTTGTTTTTCTTTTTATTATATTTTTTCTTATTTCTGGGACACTATTTTTAGTTAAATAATAATCATACATCATGACAATGTTTGGAAATGACCTGTATACCCTCTCCAATTAATGGGTACAAGAATAACCTCAATAATTTTGGGAATTGTATTAATTTGATAAAGGAAGCTTATTAAGCTCCGGTTATCTTTATTGAACGTAAGCCAGGAACCCACTGTCGAGCCAAGCCATAATTAAGCAGACTTGGCACTTTTTCATAAAACTATAAACAAAACATAAAAGCTGATTCTGCTGAAACTTAGAACGTTTTGTGGTTTGTGACTTCTTGCGTCAGTCATACTTGAACATTAAGAGGTTATATTAAACAACTCATGTGCAATTTTAAGTTTTTATTATTTTTTTGTCATGATAGGCGAGGGATCTGAATTCGAACCAGGAAACGAGTTCAATCTTCGTAAATTGTATTATTATTGTAATATCGTATAGTACTCGAATATGTTTTATCGAATAAATTTCCAATAGATTAATATATTATAATACTAGAGATGGTGAACAAAAACTTACAAATAAGAATTCTGTTTGTATATTTTGTACAATTTCTCGAACATAATACATAAATTTAAGTTTAAATCTAAAACGTACATCTAATTCAAAAATATTAAGAAAATCGCGCTTAAACATCAAAACGCGGCAAACATTCATAAAACAATAGATTTTTTTAAACATTAATAATGCTTTCATAGAACTTACTAACTACTTAACCTTAGCAGTACCTTTGTACAAACTTTTCCTCTTAGTATATTTCTTCTTTCATTTATATTGTGTGTACATAAATTGTTAAATAAATAAATAAATAAATACTCAAATATAAGAAAAGAGCCTATCTCAAAGGCAGGCAACGCATCTTCGCTATGCCTCTGGTGAGTGAGTGAATGAGCAAGAGAAGAAGCAGAAGAAACCCACTCAGGGTTTCTTCTGCTTCTTCGCAGGTATCGGGCCTCGAAGCATGCCTCATTACCCGGACGTCTTCTCAGGGGGCTGCTGCTGCTGGTCCTGGGTACCGCTTTCTGCGGTGTATTGTAGAGGTGTTGCGTATTTTACGCCTTACGTCGGGTCTTTCTCTCGCGTCGCGCAGGTATTCATGTGGTCCATTATCGGCACGGTCGTACATCTTCCGCGACAAATGCACCACAAACTCTTCTATGGTTTCAATTTTGAGATCCCTGGCGATGACGTCGTTCCGGACGTATTGACTAGCTCCCACAATCACCCTAAGGGAAATTTTTTGCTGAACCTGCAATCTTTTCCGTTGTGCGGGAGATGTAAACGCGTACCACGCTGGTGCTGCGTACGTGATTCGCGAGCGGATGTAGGTCTTGTAGATCCCTACCTTCGGTCTTCGTTGATAGGTTGGATGCCAGAACCGGACGGAGGACCGCCCTTGCAGCTCTTGCGCGCTGTATTACGTATGTGACCTGAGGGGTCATACGTAGAGAGCGGTCAATCTGGCATCTAAGGTAGGTGATTGTTCTCTTCCACTCTACATCTTGGTCTCGGAGCTTGAGTGGTGGTGGTACACGTCCCTGTCTGTTGACAATAATGGCGCATGTCTTGCCAACGTTCACGGCCATGCGTTATTTGTCGAGCCATTCAGGCAGCAGGTTCAGGAGACACTGCATCCTCCTGGCTGCATTGTCTGCCCGACGGGACGACGTAAAATACGCGCTGTCGTCTGCGTAGAGGGCGAGCATGAGATCTTGTTCCCATTCTTGGACGCGACCTTCAAGTGTGAGGATGTCGCTGATGTAAACTGCGTACAGGAACGGAGAAAGACAGCTGCCTTGTGGCACTGTGGCACTACTGCCTCTATGCCTCTGGTATTGCAGCAGTTCATAGGCGATGGTAATCACTTACCATCACGTGAGTCACCTGTTCGTTTGCCTCCCTTTTCTAGAAAAAAAAAAGAGAGCCGTCATGAGACGCCTGGCAGAAGTGAAACATCGTGTGTGTACAAGTAATATGCATAAAAGATAATATTATTACAGAAATTAAATATAGTCTAATGAAAAAATGAAGTATTACGAATTTCTTACAGAAACTTTATTTAATAAACATTTATTTACATTTGATATAAAAATTCGATATTAATATCAAGTGGCCACAATTTAAATATTTTCTCTCTCTCACTGTGACTTCAGTAATAGTTATATTCGATGTTTCCTCTGCCGGTATTACTGTGACGATTGGTCGATGATAACTAAACTACGTTACAAAAGTATTGGATGAAACATTATCAAGATATCTCACAAATACAGCATCTATAGTTGTTCCATATTTGGTAGTAGATTCTTTTGGATTGTTGTTGATTTGCAATTGAAATTCTTTTTGAAGAAATGTCGTTAATGGCATTGATTCAGCTCTTGCAAATTTACATTAAAATCTCCAGCTAAAATTAATGGTAGTTTATGTTTATTCGTTTTAAAAATTATTGAACCTCTTTGACTATAAGGAAATGACCTTTCATGTAAAAATGAAATCTTAATATAATATATATAGTTACTAATATGAATAATATGAATATAATTAATTAAATATAAAAAAGAGTTTCAGTTTTTAACTATAAACCTTAACTCTCAGGTAATAGGATGTAAATAAGTATACCTTTGTATAGCGTGGCGACCCGTCGCCACGGCAAGCGTCGCCACGCCAACAATTCGGTTTACAAGTGAGCCTATAGATGTTTCACATCAAAAATATATAATCTGCAAAATTCTACAGCAACGTCTCCCTACTTATTGTTTACGAAGTGTTTCCATCAGTAAAGTTTCACTATTTCATCGAGTAGTATTAACGTGCCTGTCGGTTCACGTATATTTCTTAACACTTCCTCTTGTAAATAAATATTACTTATTTCTGGATGATAAACAGACATGACGCGAAATGATGTAGTGTAAATAATACGTTAATTTGCAGAAGGTTATTAGAGATAATATTAATAATTGGAGCATACTGGATAAGTAATTGGAATGGACTGGATTCTTCTAATAAACATTTGAATTGTGTTTTCCGTTTTTGTTAACGTTTTCAGCAAATATATCAAAAAGTGGATAAAAACTAAGTAAGTTTACTTACTTGCTAAGTAAGTAAGGGTATCAAAATCTTCTTCACGCAATTCCCAAAACATGGGTAGACAGAGGTCTAGTCTAGACAATTGAGTCGACCCACCTTCCACCGAAGATTTCGGGATAACGTAACCCGTCGCAGAGTTTATGTACAAGTCTACGATATAATTCGTACACAAGTTTTTGAAAAACCCATTGGTACGAGCCTGCTACCTGGGGATCGAACTTGGGTTTCTTAACTCAAACTTCCGACCACCCAACCACTCGGCTGTCGTGACTACACCAAAATCATCGTGTATCAAAACCTGTATTTTTTTAAACTTTTGGAAACTCATGTCTTCCGCAATGCAACAAAATACAAAATCTGTTCAATTAAACCTGTTAATTTTTGACACGGTTTCGTCTATCCTCGACATGCTGAGCAATTAATTGGACCACATATTGCCTGTGAAAAGGAACACGATTAAATTTATTTAAGTGATAACTTTACAATAAAATATTATAAAATTTTTAGACATAGCATCTTTACATTTTACATCTAACTATTATATTAATGAACATTCTCACCAGGGAGCTCTCTCCAGAGCTATAGAGGACAGGCAGGCTCACGTAGAGCAACAGGTCGCCGCCCTCTTAGTTCGATCTCCTAATGTACCATGTGACAAAAAATCATTAAATTACTTATAACATAACAACTCGAAGCTCATGACTAGATTCCCAAAAACGAGGTTTTGAGAGGTCTACATAGGAAAGTCCCTTAAACCCAAATCTCACCAGAGTTCTTCAGTATACCTAATACCTAAGCAAACTGTATATAAAAATTGTTTATAAGTTTGCACCATAAATTTGGTACGTGTGTTTTGTAATCAGAACAACGTAGGTACTACAAAGATGTAGACAACATGAAAACTAGTGTATACGCCACTCGTCTACGAAGGTCATCAAAATATATATTTAGTATAGTAAAAAACATATTTATGTATAAATATTTCACGAAGTCACGATAGCCGAGTTGTTGGGCGGTCGGAATTTCGAGTCGAGAGACCCGAGTTCGATCCCCAGGTGGCAGTACCAATGAGTTTTTCAAAAACTTATGTACGAATTTCATCGTTGGCTTGGACATAAAGGCGGCGACGGGCTCACCACCTGTCACGTTGTCCCAAAAATATCTTCGGTGGAAGGTGGGTCAAAGGGACTTAATTGTCTAGACTTGACCTCTGTCTACCCCTGTATTGGGAATTGCGTGAAGATATTTATTATTATTATTTTATGTATAAATATTAACTTAAAGAGGCTATTCGCTAAAACATATTGTGCTTATCTTAAGTTTTACATAAATAGTACAAAGCATTTTACTTAAATAGTGCAAATGCGCCGTAGTTAAATATAATATAGTCGTTATATAGTCTGATTAAAGCGAGATGTAATGAAGAGCATTAATGGATTATTTTTTATTTTTGATGTAAATTTTGTACTTTCAACCTTCTGTTCTGAATCTGTAATTTAAAATGTTTCTGTATGTAAATGAGGAATCTGTTCATAATAGATAGATAGTTCCAACTGTCATCATTAGTCATCATCTTAGGAATATGCTTTGACCGCCTTAAAATGTAATTCTGCTAAATAAAGATTGTTAATTGTTAATAATCTTTTTTCTATTCTTTTGTGTATGTGTAAGTCACATATAACTTCGTATTAAATGGGTTGATTTAATGCTAGTTTGTGAAAACTGCGAGACTCCCTGGTTCTATTTCAACTACTCTTTAAATTATCCAATTAATATTTTTTACAATTACAATTCGAGTTAAAGGGACAATACATAGAAAGGATAATGGCGTGTTCCAAACACGTCAATATCCCAATCCGAGTAAAAACTGCACACTATTTATTGTTAGTCTGTATAAGAAAATATCTGCGAACGCGACGTCTAATGTCGATAAAACAAGATGTACTGTGATACGACTCGCAAAGCTCGCAGATTTTCTATTACATTTTATATTCAACGGAATAGGAAAAGGAAGTATCAGCTATTCTGGTTATTCAACTTGCACAAAACATGATTCAATAGAATTTATCTTCTCGTGTTTCCCAATACTGGGTTAGAGCCACGATAACCGATGGCTTTATTGATTGTAAATCAAGAGATTCTAGTTCCGTCCTACATGTATGGAAAGAACTGAAGGCTGGATCATTGGTAAATTTTTAGAAATGCGTGAAAGATAATTTAAATAACATTACGTTTAATAAAATTACGTTTCCGTTTTCGCTTTTTGACTAGTTTCAATTTTAAACTTATATTGAAAGTACAATCAACGCAGCAAGTATGGATGCATGGCTGGACAAGACGAAATTATTCCAAACTTGTCAGATTCGGTTACAATTTTGGGCAGATTTTTATTTCGGGTACATGATAGTTTCAGCGACGGTTACAGAGCTTCTTAATATAAATACATTAATAAATAAACACATTATTAGGTTAGGAGCTAAAGCTCGAATCAATCCCAGACCTCAGAGATGGCTACACCATAAAAACCGGTATGTATGCCGCACCTCCACGGAGATCGTCTAACTAATGTCCCTGTTTAAAACGTATTCGAATAATTCAAATGATTAGCCGAGTCGAATGATTTCGTAAGCATCACTCATAATTTGAACACTCGCTTCTCATAATTTAAAACCCGATCTTTTTTCATGCGAGTCATTTAGATTTCGTAATTTTACTTCTCGCCATTGAAAAAAAAAATAATAAAATAATCCGCACACAAAAATACATCGTAGTCAAACGAATATCAACAAGCTACTTTTCTACACTATGGGACTTATAATATTGTGAGCTCTATGAATTAATCTTTTTGTTTTTAATGGTGCATATTGACATCTAATTATAAAGATTTTCCTAACCCCAATATTTTTCACCAAATAAAATTTATAGAGAATTAAAAAATTTGGTAATTTTAAAATTTTTCGGTAATTTTAACACCAAAGCTATTTGAAAATTTAACATATTATCTGGACGTAATGGAAATATAATATTTTAATCAATGGTAACTCAATAACGCAAAAGTTCAGTCTTTGATATTTTTGATGAGGGATGAACGAGTGTACATGACGTTTCTCTTGATTGAGATACAAATTCATTTTCGTTGTTAGTGTAATCCTTCCCATCTGTTTACCTACCTTCCATTTCCACAATTTCTTTTATTTATACATATTATCTTCCATCTACGATTATTATTACCAATCAACAGATTTCATAGTTCGTTTAAGTAAGATAGGAATATGCATTTTTATTTATTTTTAAAGCACTTTTCTAGAAGTCGCGACAGCCGAGTGATTGGGTGGTCGGAATTTGGAGTCAAAAGACCCGAGTTCGATCCTCAGGTGGCAGGCGCGTACCAATGGGTTTCTCAAAACTTATGCACGAATTATATCGTTGGCTTTGTTATAAAGACGGCGACGGCCTTACCACCTGTCACGTTGTCTCGAAAATATCTTCGGTGGAAGGTGGGTCGAAGGACTTAATTGTCCAGACTAGACCTCTGTCTACCCCTTTATTGGGAATTGCGTGAAGATATTCAATTCGTTCATTCATTCATATTCATTCACTGAGAAGTTTTGAAAGTCTGCTCGTGAGAGTTGATTTTTTAACCACACGTCCGCGGAGGACGAATGCGAAAAAAAAATGTGAGCCGTCATGGGACGCCTGGCAGATGTGAAACATCGTGTGTGTACAAGTAATATGCATAAAAGATAATATTATTACAGGAATGAAAAATTGAAGTACTAACAAAATACTAATGAAAAAATGAAGTATTACGAATTTCTTACAGAAAATGGTAACTTTATTTAATAAACATTTATTTACATTTAATATAAAAATTCGATATTAATATCAAATGACCACAATTTAAATATTTGCTCTCTCTCTCTCTGTGACTTCAGTTATAGTTATATTCGATGTTTCCTCTGCCGGTATTACTGTGACGATTGGTCGATGATAACTAAACTACGTTACAAAAGTCCCGTAGTAGTAAAGTCCCGTTGTCCCGAAAATATCTTCGGTGGAAGGTGGGTCATAGGGACTTAATTGTCTAGACTTGACCTCTGTCTACCCCTGTATTGGGAATTGCGTGAAGATATTTATATATTTATTTAATACGTTACAAAAGTATTGGATGAAACATTATTAAGATATCTCACAATTACATCATATATAGTTGTTCCATATTTGGTAGTAGATTCTCTTGGATTGTTGTTGATTTGCAATTGAAATTCTTTTTGAAGAAATGTCATTAATGGCAGTGATTCAGCTCTTGCAAATTTACATTAAAATCTCCAGCTAATTTTAATGGTAGTTTATGTTTATTGGTTTTAAAAATTATTGAACATTTTTGACTATAAGGAAATGACCTTTCATGTAAAAATGAAATCTTAATATAATTTACATAGTCACTAATATGAATAATATGAATATAATTAATTAAATATAAAAAAGGGATTTCAGTGTTTAATTATAAATCTTAATTCTCAGGTAATAGGGTGTAAATTAGTATACCTTTGTATAGCCACGGCATGCGTCGCCACGCCAGAAATCGGTTTTACGTGCGGCTATAGATGTTTCACATCAAAAACTACTGAATGCTTTATATTACAGTTTTTTTTTAATAGACGAAATGATTCATGGGGAAAGTTTCATCAGTGTATAAATATTAAGGTTTTGCGTACTTTTAAATTTACGATGCGCTAGTATTTCATTGAGATAAAGTATACTATAGAAGTGCATAAATTTATTGAAGTATATAATACAGATGAAAATCTATTACCTGTTAACTACTTCTCAAAGGTATTATCCTCGGAACACCACTCTGTAGTCAATAAAAAGCCAAAATATATCAATTTGGATGTTGTTATCAAGCCACAATTGCCGAATGGTTGGGTGGTCGGAATTTCGAGTCAATAGACCCGAGTTCGAGCCCAGGTGGCAGACTCGTACCATGCTACTAGTAGGTTGTAGGTATTAGAACGATTCTGGAATATTATCAAAAATTTAAGTATGCTTTATTTATCGCAATTGAATTAGCATCTTCAAAATTCACTATGATTTTTTAAACTATAATAATACTATGAAAACAATTTCACACCTACATCCGGTCCCAAACCAGAATTTCCTTAATCTTGAACGGGGATAAGAAACTTATACAATCGATGAATTTAATGAATGTTACTTATACCGTTAAATTAATTATTTGATTTGATACAAATGTCACGGATAGATACACGGATAAATACCCACAATTTCATAAAATTCATAATATTTGTTGAGTACAAACATTCAAATATTTACAACTAGTGGAATTCGAATCCGCTACCCTATGCTTCGAGAACAATGTCACTCCCGAATAGGCAACGGACTGTCAGTTTAACCTGATATTACTTGTTTTTTCAGTCTATTGTTAAATATATTCGTCTTTAAATAAGATAGAATAATATAAAATAAATAAATAAATAAGATAATAGTACTAAACCACAAACATTGTATACCAGCGTTGGTTGAATCCAGAGATATTTAAGTACAGAACTGTGACTTACCTACTTACATACTAACAATCATCTACAGAGCCAGCCAGAAACATTTCTCAAAGGAGACAAAACTTTTCTCATTACTTTTTTCAAACGAAACTTAACGAAAACTAGTACTTTATTAGACAAGCTTTAAAAAGCTGTTTCAGTAAAGAGACTGTCCATATGGTAACTGTGCATTTGGCGAAACTCCAAGAAACCAATGACATTAAGCGCACCCAGAAAGTAACATTATTATGCGAATCGCTTCATCATCATTTCAGCCTATCCGAAGTCCACTGCTGAACATAGGCCTCCTCCAAAGATTGCCACATAGAGCGGTCCTGTGCTATCTACATCCATCGACTATGCAGGTCGTCGCTCCATCTTGCGGGGCCATCCTACACTGCGTTTGCCTGTACGAGGTTGCCACTCGAGAACCTTTCTTCCCAACAGTTGTCATTTCTGCGAGCTATGTGGCCGGCCTATTGCCACTTCAACGTGCTGATCCTTACGGCTATGTCGGATACCCTGGTTCTACTGCGGATGCCTTCATTACGGATTATATCACGCTGAGAAACACCGAGCATAGCCCTTTCAGTTTCACTTTTTTCAGACAATATTCTTGACATACGGCTAAATAGCAATTTTAAACATGTTAACTAAGATCTGCGTTCGTGTTTATTTCTTTTAGACAACTATTTTTTAAGATTGAAGAAGCATTGTGTTTTTTTTTAACACAATGCTTCTTCAATCTTCATAATTTCTACGACAAACCATAATTTCTACTGTATACCGCAAATATGACTCAGAACTAACGCGAATTGTTATCTCGCTTCTCATAATTTAAAACCAAATCTTTTTTCTTGCGAATCATTCAGATTTCGTAATTATACTTCTCGCCTAAAAGAAATAATGAAATAATCCGCACACCAAAATATATCATAGTCAAACGAATATCAACGAGCTGCTTTTCAACTCTGTGTGAGTCGTAATGTTGTGAACTCTATGAATCTGTTTGTTTTAAATGGTACGTATTGACATCTAATTGTAAAGATTTTCGCAACCCCAATATTTTTTAATCAAATAAAATTGATAGAGAATTAAAAAAATTGGTAATTTTAAATCGCATATTTTAAAATCTTTAGATAATTTTAACACAAAAAGTTCCTTTTCGGGTCTTTGATATTTTTAACGAGGGATGAACGAGTGTACATGACGTTTCTCTTGATTGAGATACAAATTCATTTTCGTTGTTCGTGTAATCCTTCGCATCTGTTTACTTACCTTCCATATCCACAATTTCTTTTATTTATACATATTATCTTCCATCTACGATTATTATTACCAATCAACAGAATTCATAGTTAGTTTATGTAAAATAGGAAGATACATTTTTATTTATTTTAAAGCACTTTTTGTTTTTAAAATTACTGAGAAGTCACGATAGCCGAGTGATTGGGTGATCGGAATTTCGAGTCAAGAGATCCGAGTTCGATCCCAAGGTGGCAGGCTCGTACCAATAGTTTTTCAAAAACTTAAGTCCGAATTATGGCGTTGGCTTGGACATAAAGACGGCGACGGACTCAACACCTGTCAAGTTGTCCCGAAAATATCTTCGGTGGAAGGTGGGTCGAAGGGTACTTAATTGCCTGCCTCTGTCTACCCTGTATTGAGAATCGCGTGAAGATATTCAATTCATTCATATTCATTCACTGAAAAGTTATAAAAGTCTACTCGTGACAGTTGATTTTTTAACCACACATCCGCGGAGGACGAAATGCGAAAATAAAACTACTGAATGGTTTATCTTACAGTTTTTATAAATAGACGGAATGATTCATGGGGAAGTTTCATCAGTGTATAAATATTAAGGTTTTGCGTACTCCTAAATTAACGATTCGCTAGTATTTCATAGAGATAAAATATACTGAACGGCTGAACGTGTAACTATATTGAAGTGCATAAATTTATTGAAGTATATAATACAGATGAAAATCTAGTACCTAGTAACTACTTCTCAAAGGTATTATCCACGGAACGAGTCAGCATTGATCGGAGGGAACGATATTCATTTAAAAACTCATCTCTCAGAGTCACGTAACTTATAAGAAGTCGATGTTACATCCCGACTGCTGCCTTAGTAACTTCGAGAAATTTAATAAAGACACTTCAATACTCATATCAGTAGCTCTATGTGTTTTAAAAAGAATGTTGTTAAAATATCAAATGTAATTGGTAGTGCCCAAAACTAAATAATAAACAATAAACTGGGATAAAAAATTCAAATATATTTTACCTTCTTTCAAAAGAACTACAAGTTCAAATTCAAAGAAATCAGATATACGTTATTAATTTAGATAGGCTGGTTTCTACAACTCCGCGCATATACCTAGCGCATATTTTGCGTTTGGACAGAAATATCTAAGTTATTTGAGCAAATCAAAGTCCTCAAAGTCAGTCCCTTAAGGTTACCGGTAACCTTGGGGAGAGGTTAGTAACCGGTACCTTTGGGACTCGACCGTCGAACACCTCTGCAAAACGTGGGCCGTTTCCTCGTCCTCCATAAACACTCGACATGCTCAGACCGAGCACACCTATATTAAATGCCTATATTAAATATAAAATGATGATGCTGGTCAAATTTTAATATTGATGATGATTATATACACAATATTAATACCAGGAATAAATAATAAAGAAAGAACAAACACAAACTTTTTTATGTGGGGGTGTTTACGCTTCTACAATTAAATCTCTGTTAATTAAGCAAAGCTTGTTTATTAACTGTTTCAAGGCATTTATTAAAACTGATGAAAAGAGTTATTACAATATAAATGTATATATAAATTATAGAACCCCTGGAAATGAGATGATCGCTCGAATGTTAAGTCTATGTAAATTAATGTTAAATTTTGAAGTTCCTTTTCAAAAACTTATGTACGATTTATATCGTTGGCTTGGACATAAAGACGGCGACTGGCTCAGCACCTGTCACGTTGTCTCCAAAATATCTTTGGTGGAAGGTGGGTCAAAGGGACTTAATTGTCTAGAATAGACCTCTGTCTACCCCTGTATAGGGAATTGTAGAATATATTTTTATATTAATTATAAATATTAGTTATATATTTTTATATAATGGTGAATATAATGATGGACATGAAAGAAGCGAAAAAGGTATGTCTGAATCGTGACACTTGGCTATCTGTTTTTCTATGGTTACCCCGCCAGGTGTTATAGGGAGTGAAGATATCTATTTATTTATTAAAGTTATTCAGCTCTACTAAGCAAGAAACTTTAATTCAGTTAACTAAATTGTAAAATATTTTCTTATACATTCCAGATATATTTGAGCATACCTTATACAAAAAAATCTAAAAATCTGGTTCGCAGGGTACGAAATAAAAGTGTTAGAGTGTTTGTAGAAAATGAGATGCGAGCGTTTTGGGGAGAGATGATATTGCGAATATATTCCTCAAATGGAAATCACGTCAATACGGGAGCATCCAAATATTACCTTGGAAATTGTGTGTCATGTATTTATATTTCAAAGTCACGATAGCCGAGTTGTTGGGTAGTCGGAATTTCGAGTCGAGAGACCTGAGTTCGATCCCCAGGTGGCAGTACCAATGAGTTTTTCAAAAACTTATGTACGAATTTCATCGTTGGCTTGGACATGAAGGCGGCGACGGGCTCATCACCTGTCACGTTGTCCCGAAAATATCTTCGGTGGAAGGTGGGTCAAAGGGACTTTATTGTCTAGACTTGACCTCTGTCTACCCCTGTATTGGGAATTGCGTGAAGATATTTATTTATTTATTTATGTATTTATATTTATTTTTACATTAACCGTCTTGTATTACGTGTTAAAACTTTTTGATTTATTCCACACAAATAAATCTTATGGAAAAAACTAATACTCATTTTCATTACACATAAATATATCTTCATAATATCTTCACGCCATTTCCAATATTGGGAAAGTCAGAGGCATATACAATTAATTTCTTTCAACCCCCCTTCCAACGACGCCATTTTTGGGACAACTTGTGTATGCTTTTTTCTTTATGTAGGCTATGACATAAAGACAGCAACTGGCTCACCATGTGGCATGATGTCCCAAAACCGTCTACGTTGAAAGGTGAGTTGAAAGAGCATATTGGTTAGAGACCTCTGTCTACCTCAGCAAGAATGTCTAGAAAAAATCAAAAAAAATATTCAAAATCAATGTTAATAGTATTTATATTTAGTTTTTATTATTATTATTATTATTATTTAGTTTCTTATTTAGTTACTACATAATCCACAGATAATGTTCATTGTAAAAAAACAGACAAAAGACTGACTATTTGATGAAAACTGTATCAGGAGCGTTTTCAAAAGCATTTTAATTGGCTTGAAAAATGAAGCAGTAATAAATGGAAAAAGTCACGACGCGTCAAATACTAATGCGTGCGGATTCCGGATTTTTTTGGAAAAATTTCTTTTTTCTTTCTTTCATATCTATCAGTCTGAACCTGAGGACAAACTTGGATATGACTTTATCCTGAATTATTCTTAGGTATTCGTTGGTAATTAAGTACATGTTAAATGTATGATGCGGTGACAATAACTATTCTGTCCAAGTTTAACGTAACCAATTACTTATCATCATTTTCAAGGCTTTCTGCCTCTTACGGAATCGACAGGAAGAAAACGTAAATGCTTAAGCCGCACAATGCCGCACAATGCTTAATACGCTAAAACGTAGCATATTGTGCAAGCTACGAGACGGTATACTTTTCTGGCTTTGATATCGCCGATGTACAGTCCATTTCTCCATTAGATGACTAACGATTATTCACATGAGACGCCTTCTCCAGGTCACGAAAACCAGACCTAGTAGGTCCTTTCCTGCAGCAAATCGTCCGCTACAATATTATTAATATTGCTGTATCATTTACATCCATTCATTTTTATAAGTATGTCAAATTTAGAATATATTTTCTATTTGGTAAATTTCCCTAAGCTACGCATTTGATTGTAAATCGAATTTGTGTTCATATCAAGTTTTCACGTCAATATAAGTTTCTTACGAGCATCAAAACGAATTCTAACCGGAATAACGTCTAATATGTTTCATGTCATGTCAAATACACCTAAAATCCAAATACAGATAAAGTTATGATATTCTGGCAATAAGCATCTATATTACATTCATAATTTGAATTTTCTCATAGGCATGGCAAATGATATTGATTTGGCCTAAATACATTAATTTTAAACCAGTCTATGTAGTGTAATTTGCGCAGATTAGATTAATTTCCGGATGAACTCGATATTTTAGATACATATAATGAGACGTCAAGTTACGATGCAAGTACGTTTGTAAGCAATATTTTTACGCAATTCAATAGTTTAACAATATTATTATAGAGAAAGTCTGTTTCTATTAAAATTTTGTTTGCGTTTGTTGAGAATACTTTTACATAGCAATAATCCCGTCCGCCCATCACATCAGGGCTACACTTGTCCACCCCCCGGGTGATACTCAAGACGAGATACGTCGAAGGTCATTTTCGGTTTAAAAACAAGTGGGCGGCAACGTTTGTTACTATGTTCTGAAAAAATCTTAATCAGAAAACATGGTCACGATAGCCGAGCGGTTGGGTCCGAAATTGCGAGTCAAGAGACCCGAGTTCGATCCCCAGGTCGCAGGCATTTGGCATTGAACGTTGTTTGAAGAGCTAATTTAGATTTAATTTGTAAATCGGGCGTTTGTTATAACTTATGTCTTCTGTCTTCTGTTTATTATGTCTTTTTATTCTTCTTCATCTATTTTATTTTTGTGTTTATAATATTCTAATTTTATTAATAATTCTTAATAATATTTCTATTGAAGCCTGTGATTCAAAAATAAATTAAACAATTGGAATAAATCCTTACTAAATTAGCTTTCAGAAGTACAAGTCAAAAGTTTATGTCACGATGACCGAATGGTTGGGTGGTCGGAATTTAGAGTCAAGAGACCCGAGTTCGATCCCCAGGTGGCAGGCTCGTACCAATATTTTTTCAAAAACTTATGTCCGAATTATGGCGTTGGCTTGGACATAAAAACGGCGACGGACTCAACACCTGTCACGTTGTCTCGAAAATATCTTCGGTGGAAGTCGAAGGGACTTAATTGTCTAGACTAGACCTCTGTCTACCCCTGTATTGTGAATTTCGTGAAGAAAACATGGTATTTTCTTCGTAAGATGTAGAAGAGTTAATTTATTTAATTAAGACGATACTATTATCGTGACTTAATTATTAAGTCACGATAGCCGAGTTGTTGGGTGGTCGGAATTTCGAGTCGAGAGACCCGAGTTCGATCCCCAGGTGGCAGTACCAATGAGTTTTTCAAAAACTTATGTACGAATTTCATCGTTGGCTTGGACATAAAGGCGGCGACAGGCTCACCACCTGTCACGTTGTCCCGAAAAATATCTTCGGTGGAAGGTGGGTCAAAGGGACTTAATTGTCTAGACTTGACCTCTGTCTACCCCTGTATTGGGAATTGCGTGATGATATTTTTATATTTTTTTCAAAACTTATGTACGAATTTCATCGTTGGCTTGGACATAAAGACGGCGACGGACTCAACACCTGTCACGTTGTCTCGAAAATATCTTCAGTGGAAGTCGAAGGGACTTAATTGTCTAGACTAGACCTCTGTCTACCCCTGTATTGTGAATTTCGTGAAGAAAACATGGTATTTTCTTCGTAAGATGTAGAAGAGTTAATTTATTTAATTAAGACGATACTTGTTTTTGCCTCCGACTTTATCCACGTATTCAGGTTTCTCTCATAGGTACCGTGTATAATCCGGGAAAAATACAATCAGTGCGCTTTCACTTTACTCAATCCGTTCAGCAGTTTTTGCGAGTAACAAAACACCCAAAAATATAACCTTTCACTTTTTTAATATTACTAGGTAAACCTTTAAATTTTTTTTACTGTATCTAGACAATTTAGTCCTTTCGATCCACCGTCCACAACGTGATAACTTGCAAGCCTGTAGCCGTCTTTATGTGCAAGACAACGATATAAATCGTACATACGTTTCGACAAAACCCAAGTGTAACAAGATCGAACTCGGATCTCTTGATCCGAATTCCGATCACCCAACCGTTTGGCTACCGTGACTTACCATTGTCTAACAAAGAGAAATTTGCCTGCCTATTATACTCGCCTTGCTGTGACTCAATCAGATATTTATTATTAGGGAGTTAATAAAAGTTTTCTGGCGAACATATATTTGTGAAATTCTAGTAATTTATTTATTTAATTAATGGTTAGTTAATAACTTTGGGAAAAATATACAGATGCTACTGTCTTTAATAGAAATATTACGTAGTGTAAAAATTTCAAATAAATTTTGTCAACAATGACTGTTATTATTCAAGTTTTTCGGTCACAAACACACGGAAGCTGACTTTTTTCATAAAATGCAGACTGATTAAGGTTCGTTCTGGTTCTGCCTGTTTATCTGACAAGTCAGTCATCTATTACGTACTGTATCTAGGGAAGTTAAGATATAAATTAATATTATTATTATTAATAACAATAGAGGGGCATATGTCTAGCAGAGGAGTTTTATAGGTCGTTATTTCTGTATGTATGTATGTATGTATGTGTGTAATCTTTGAAGAAAGCTACGAAAAGAATTTTTCAGTCTTCAGAGTTATCATAATACTGTATTTTAATGATTAGTCATTAAAACATATTGCCCGTTTCCGTCAGAACGTTGGGTGTATAAACGAACCAATCATTGCATTTGAACCTGACGTTGCTTTTTTATCCTCCTGGAAAAAAAAAACTACCTGTCAAAATTTCAAATCAATCAACATATCCTACCCGACTGCCATGTTGGATTGCGGTTCTAGTCCCGCTAGCGACAAACATTTATGTGATTAAATATTAATGTTTGTATTCAAGTTATCAATGTATCTTTATAAATATGTAAGTATGTTGCAGCGGTAGCTTGGATACACAAACGGCCTCCTGACACCTTGTCCCCAAATAGGCTTCGGGGAAAATTGGATTGCAATGACTTCATTGTCTAGACCTCTGCCTTCTTCAGTATGGAAAATTGCACGGAAATATAAAAAAAATCTATCAACTACTTTTCGAGTTTTGCGGCCATGAACATATGGATGCTGTTTTATAGATAAATATAGCATCTATATGCACATCTTTACATGTAGTAGAAAGTAGGATTGGAGTGGACATCCTTAAACAACTCTCAGTTGTCCAACAAAAAAAATACCTTCACGCCAATATCAGGATCTCCAGTATCGGAAATGGCGTGAAGAAATTTTTTTTACTGTATCTAGACAATTTAGTCCTTTCGATCCACCGTCCACAACGTGATAACTTGCAAGCCTGTAGCCGTCTTTATGTGCAAGACAACGATATAAATCGTACATACGTTTCGACAAAACCCAAGTGTAACAAGATCGAACTCGGATCTCTTGATTTGAATTCCGATCACCCAACCGTTTGGCTACCGTGACTTACCATTGTCTAACAAAGAGAAATTTGAAATGAAAAAGTGAGAGAATAATTAGCATAGCTTTTTGGTAATTACCGAATAGTTATACCATATACGCTCATTACAAAGCATATCCGGCGCCGAAAACCCGTTAACAATGCCGGGGCAGTTGATTGCGTGCGTACTTTGTCGGATCGCATCCAAATATCCTGTGTATTGCTCCCGCTGCGGAACTATTCAGTCTTTCAGCCAGCGAATATTGTAAATTAGCCTGTGAAATGGAAAAGCCATCTATTTCCAAAAAAGTAACGTAGAACTTTTCATTCGATACGAATACATCATTGCCACGAATGCTACGCAAAGTGAAAAATGCATTATAATAAATGCATAATAATTATCATTATAAATTTCTCATAGTAATTCACTGAAGGACATAGTCCTCTCGATAGGTGACGATTATGTCGAGGATTTGACATAAGCGCCACGCTTTTAGAGCGGATGTATTACTCTGAAGTATTGCTCTGGTCAATTTTAATTTTATATATTGCGATATGTTTATCATAATCATGCGGTATTAGCAGCTTTCCGAGTATTTTTTCTTTAGCTATCATACTCCAATTAGTAGCTAATTGCATTTTAAGGCCTTTCCTTATTCGCATCTTATATCGACCGCTGGAAGAAAGGGATTGGTATAATCTAACGCCATAAGCTTCGAGGGCAAGGTCAGTCCCAAATAGGTAACGGACTGTCAGTTTAACCTGATATTACATGCTTTTTCAGTCTATTTTAAATATATACCTCTTTACATGAAATAGAAGTAACTGAAATGTAATAAGCGATCATAGTACTAAACCATAAACATTCTATACCAGCGTTGGTTGAAACCAGAGATATTTAAGTACAGAACTGCGTCTTACCAACTTCAAGTTATACTCACAATAATCTACAGAGCCAGCCAGAAACATTTCTCAAAGGAGACAAAACTTTTCTCATTACTTTTTTCAAACGAAACTTAACGAAAACTAGTACTTTATTAGACAGGCTTTAAAAAGCTGTTTCAGTAAAAGGACTCTCCTCTCTATGGTAACTGTGCATTTGGCGAAACTCCAAGAAACCTATGACATTATGCGCACCCATAAAGTAACTTATTATTATGCGAATCGCTTCATCATCATTTCAGCCTATCCTAAGTCCACTGCTGAACATAGGACTCCCCCAAAGATTGCCACATAGAGCGGTCCTGTGCTATCTGCATCCATCGACTATGCAGGTCGTCGCTCCATCTTGCGGGGCCATCCTACACTGCGTTTGCCTGTACGAGGTTGCCACTCGAGAACCTTTCTTCCCAACAGTTGTCATTTCTGCGAGCTATGTGGCCGGCCTATTGCCACTTCAACGTGCTGATCCTTACGGCTATGTCGGATACCCTGGTTCTACTGCGGATGTCTTCATTACGGATTATATCACGCTGAGAAACACCGAGCATAGCCCTTTCAGTTTCACTTTTTTCAGACAATATTCTTGACATACGGCTAAATAGCAATTTCAAACATGTTAACTAAGATCTGCGTTCGTGTTTATTTCTTTTAGACAACTATTTTTTAAGATTGAAGAAGCATTGTGTTTTTTTTAAACACAATGCTTCTTCAATCTTCATAATATCACGCTGAGAAACACCGAGCATAGCGCTAAGATCTGCGTTCGTGTTTATTTCTTTTAGACACCTATAAAAAAACACAATGCTTCTTCAATCATCATAATTTCTACGACAAACCATAATTTCTACTGTATACCACAAATATGACTCAGAACTAACGCGAATTGTTATCTCGCTTCTCATAATTTAAAACCAAATCTTTTTTCTTGCGAATCATTCAGATTTCGTAATTATACTTCTCGCCTAAAAAGAAATAATGAAATAATCCGCACACCAAAATATATCATAGTCAAACGAATATCAACGAGCTGCTTTTCAACTCTGTGTGAGTCGTAATGTTGTGAACTCTATGAATCTGTTTGTTTTAAATGGTACGTATTGACATCTAATTGTAAAGATTTTCGCAACCCCAATATTTTTTAATCAAATAAAATTGATATGGAATTAAAAAATTTGGTAATTTTAAATCGGATATTTAAAAATTTTTAGATAATTTTAACACAAAAGTTATTTGAAAATTTAACATATTATCTGGACATAATAGAAATATAATATTTTAATCAATGTTAAATCAATAACGCAAAAGTTCCTGTTCGGGTCTTTGATATTTTTGACGAGGGATGAACGAGTGTACATGACGTTTCTCTTGATTGAGATACAAATCCATTTTCGTTGTTCGTGTAATCCTTCGCATCTGTTTACTTACCTTTCATTTCCACAATTTCTTTTATTTATACATATTATTTTCCACCTACGATTATTATTACCAATCAACAGAATTCATAGTTAGTTTATGAAAAATAGGAAGATGCATTTTTATTTATTTTAAAGACTTTTTGTTTTTAAAATCACTGAGAAGTCACGATAGCCGAGTGATTGGGTGGTCGGAATTTCGAGTCAAGAGATCCGAGTTCGATCCCCAGGTAGCAGGCTCGTACCAATAGTTTTTCAAAAACTTATGTCCGAATTATGGCGTTAGCTTGGACGTAAAGACGGCGACGGACTCAACACCTGTCAAGTTGTCCCGAAAATATCTTCGGTGGAAGTCGAAGGGACTTAATTGTCTAGACTAGACCTCTGTCTACCCCTGTATTGTGAATTTCGTGAAGAAAACATGGTATTTTCTTCGTAAGATGTAGAAGAGTTAATTTATTTAATTAAGACGATACTTGTTTTTGCCTCCGACTTTATCCACGTATTCAGGTTTCTCTCATAGGTACCGTGTATAATCCGGGAAAAATACAATCTGTGCGCTTTCACTTTACTCAATCCGTTCAGCAGTTTTTGCGAGTAACAAAACACCCAAAAATATAACCTTTCACTTTTTTAATATTACTAGGTAAACCTATCCTCGCCTTGCTGTGACTCAATCAGATATTTATTATTAGGGAGTTAATAAAAGTTTTCTGGCGAACATATATTTGTGAAATTCTAGTAATTTATTTATTTCATTAATGGTTAGTTAATAACTTTGGGAAAAATATACAGATGCTACTGTCTTTAATAAAATTTCAAATAAATTTTGTCAACAATGACTGTTATTATTCAAGTTTTTCGGTCACAAACACACTGAAGCTGACTTTTTTCATAAAATGCAGACTGATTAAGGTTCGTTCTGGTTCTGCCTGTTTATCTGACAAGTCAGTCATCTATTACGTACTGTATCTAGGGAAGTAAAGATATAAATTAATATAGATATTCATTCACATTCATTCGCTGAAAAGTTTTAAAAGTCTACTCGTGACAGTTGATTTTTTAACCACACATCCGCTGTGGACGAAATGCGAAAATAAAACTACTGAATGGTTTATCTTACAGTTTTTATAAATAGACGGAATGATTCATGGGGAAGTTTCATCAGTGTATAAATATTAAGGTTTTGCGTACTCCTAAATTAACGATTCGCTAGTATTTCATAGAGATAAAATATACTGAACGGCTGAACGTGTAACTATATTGAAGTGCATAAATTTATTGAAATATATAATACAGATGAAAATCTAGTACCTAGTAACTACTTCTCAAAGGTATTATCCACGGAACGAGTCAGCATTGATCGGAGGAACGATATTCATTTAAAACTCATCTCTCAGAGTCACGTAACTTATAAGAAGTCGATGTTACATCCCGACTGCTGCCTTAGTAACTTCGAGAAATTTAATAAAGACACTTCAATACTCATATCAGTAGCTCTATGTGTTTTAAAAAGAATGTTGTTAAAATATCAAATGTAATTGGTAGTGCCCAAAACTAAATAATAAACAATAAACTGGGATAAAAAATTCAAATATATTTTACCTTCTTTCAAAAGAACTACAAGTTCAAATTCAAAGAAATCAGATATACGTTATTAATTTAGATAGGCTGGTTTCTACAACTCCGCGCATATACCTAGCGCATATTTTGCGTTTGGACAGAAATATCTAAGTTATTTGAGCAAATAAAAGTCCTCAAAGTCAGCCCCTTAAGGTTACCGGTAACCTTGGGGAGAGGTTAGTAACTAGTACCCTTGGGACTCGACCTTCGAACACCTCTGCATAAACGTGGGCCGTTTTCTCGTCCTCTATACACTCTCGACATGCTCAGACCGAGCACACCTATATTAAATGCCTATATTAAATACAAAATGATGATGCTGGTAAAATTTGAATATTGATGATGATTATATACACAATATTAATACCAGGAATAAATAATAAAGAAAGAACAAACACAAACTTGTTTATGTGGGGGTGTTTACGCTTCTACAATTAAATCTCTGTAAATGAGCAAAGCTTGTCTATTAACTGTTTCAAGGCACTTATTAAAACTGATGAAAAGAGTTATTACAATATAAATGTATATATAAATTATAGAACCCCAGGAAATGAGATGATCGCTCGAATGTTAAGTCTAAGTAAATTAATGTTCAATTTTGTAGTGCCTTTTCAAAAAAAAAAAAATGCAGAACAGTGAATTCCGACAGAGTTTTTCGCCTGTTTCTTCTCCGTTAGAGGAACTTCGTTACTAATTCATTACTATTCAGTTAGTAGATTAAAAATGACGATCGATGGATGTAATGTATGTTGCATATATCGATAATCATAAGTCACGATAGCCGAGTGGTTGGGTGGTCGGAATTTCGAGTCGAGAGACCCGAGTTCGATCCCCAGGTGGCAGTACCAATGAGTTTTTCAAAACTTATGTACGAATTTCGTCGTTGGCTTGGACATGAAGACGGCGACGGCTCACCACCTGTCACGTTGTCCCGAAAATATCTTCGGTGGAAGGTGGGTCAAAGGGACTTAATTGTCTAGACTTGACCTCTGTCTACCCCTGTATTGGGAATTGCGTGAAGATATTTATTTATCATTTATTTATTCATATATCGATGAATAAATAATTTTATGAAAATATACCAGTCAAAAACATTTGAAAACATTTGAAAAATAATAAGTCACGATAGCCGAGTGGTTGGGTGGTCGGATTTTCGAGTCAAGAGACCTGAGTTTGATGCCTAGGTGGCAGGCTAGTACCAATTGGGTTTTCAAAACTTATGTACGATTTATATCGTTGGCTTGGACAAGACGGCGACGGGCTCAGCACCTGTAACGTTGTCTCCAAAATATCTTCGGTGGAAGGTGGGTCAAAGGGACTTAATTGTCTAGACTAGACCTCTGCCTACCCCTGTATAGGGAATTGTAGAATATATTTTTATGTTAATTAAAAATATTAGTTATATATTTTTATTTAATGGTGAATATAATGATGGACATGAAAAAAGCGAAAAGGTATGTCTGAATCGTGTCACTTGGCTATCTGTTTTTCTATGGTTACCCTGCCAGGTGTTATAGGGAGTGAAGATATCTATTTATTTATTAAAGTTATTCAGCTCTACTAAGCAAGAAACTTTAATTCAGTTAGCTAAATTGTAAAATATTTTCTTATACATTCCAGATATATTTGAGCATACCTTATACAAAAAAATCTAAAAATCTGGTTCGCAGGGTACGAAATAAAAGTGTTAGAGTGTTTGTAGAAAATGAGATGCGAGCGTTTTGTGGAGAGATGAAATTGCGAATATATTCCTCAAATGGAAATCACGTCAATACGGGAGCATCCAAATATTACCTTGGAAATTGTGTGTCATGTATTTATATTTATTTTTACATTAACCGTCTTGTATTACGTGTTAAAACTTTTTGATTTATTCCACACAAATAAATCTTATGGAAAAAACTAATACTCATTTAATTACACATAAATATATCTTCATAATATCTTCACGCCATTTCCAATATTGGGAAAGTCATATACAATTAATTCCTTTCGACCCCCCTTCCAACGACGCCATTTTTGGGACAACTTATGTATGCTTTTTACTTTATGTAGGCTATGACATAAAGACAGCGACTAGCTCACCATGTGGCACGATGTCCCAAAACCGTCTACGTTGAAAGGTGAGTTGAAAGGGCATATTGGTTAGAGACCTCTGTCTACCTCAGCAAGAATGTCTAGAAAAATCAAAAAATATTCAAAATCAATGTTAATAGTATTTATATTTAGTTTTTATTATTATTATTTAGTTTTTATTTAGTTACTACATAATCCACAGATAATGTTCATTGTAAAAAACAGACAAAAGACTGACTATTTGATGAAAACTCTATCAGGAGCGTTTTCAAAAGCATTTTAATTGGCTTGAAAATGAAGCAGTAATAAATGGAAAAAGTCTCGATGCGTCAAATACTAATGGCGTGCAGATTCCGGATTTTTTGGAAAAATTTCTTTTTCTTTCTTTCATATCTATCATTCTGAACCTGAGGACACACTTGGATATGACTTTATTCTGAATTATTCTTAGGTATTCGTTGGTAATTAAGTACATGTTAAATGTATGATGCGGAGACAATAACTATTCTGTCCAAGTTTAACGTAACCAATTACTTATCATTCTTTTCAAGGCTTTCTGCCTCTTACGGAATCGACAGGAAGAAAACGTAAATGCTTAAGCCGCACAATGCCGGACGGTTATGAGACGATATACTTTTCTGGCTTTAATATCGCCGATGTACAGTCCATTTCTCCATTACATGAAGTGAAGGTCTGCAAAACGTTGCGGGGATCAATGGATGCTGGTGGTGATTTGGGACCAAATTTTTTCTGCACAATATTGAGGCGACATCTATGTCATCACATTAAAAACTCACTAGTGGCGGATAGTTCTGGAAACACGTCAACATCCTACATCGCGTTATCGAAGTTCTAACGATTACTCACATGTGTATGATTATCGATAGCGCACATATGAATGAGACGCCTTCTCCAGGTCACGAAAACCAGACCTGGTGGGTCCTTTCCTGCAACAAATCGTCGGCTACAATATTATTAATATTGCTCTATCATTTACATCCATTCATTTTTATAAGTATATCAAATTTAGAATATATTTTCTATTTGGTAAATTTCCTAAGCTACGCATTTGATTGTAAATCGAATTTGTGTTCATATCAAGTTTTCACGTCAATATAAGTTTCTTACGAGCATCAAAACGAATTCTAACCGGAATAACGTCTAATATGTTTCATGTCATGTCAAATACACCTAAAATCCAAATACAGATAAAGTTATGATATTCTGGCAATAAGCATCTATATTACATTCATAATTTGAATTTTCTCATAGGCATGGCAAATGATATTGATTTGGCCTAAATACATTAATTTTAAACCAGTCTATGTAGTATAATTTACGCAGATTAGATTAATTTCCGGAGGAACTCGATATTTTAGATACATATAATGAGACGTCAAGTTACGATGCAAGTACGTTTGTAAGCAATATTTTTACGCAATTCAATAGTTTAACAATATTATTATAGAGAAAGTCTGTTTCTATTAAAATTTTGTTTGCGTTTGTTGAGAATACTTTTACATAGCAATAATCCCGTCCGCCCATCACATCAGGGCTACACTTGTCCACCCCCCGGGTGATACTCAAGACGAGATACGTCGAAGGTCATTTTCGGTTTAAAAACAAGTGGGCGGCAACGTTTGTTACTATGTTCTGAAAAAATCTTAATCAGAAAACATGGTCACGATAGCCGAGCGGTTGGGTCCGAAATTGCGAGTCAAGAGACCCGAGTTCGATCCCCAGGTCGCAGGCATTTGGCATTGAACGTTGTTTGAAGAGCTAATTTAGATTTAATTTGTAAATCGGGCGTTTGTTATAACTTATGTCTTCTGTCTTCTGTTTATTATGTCTTTTTATTCTTCTTCATCTATTTTATTTTTGTGTTTATAATATTCTAATTTTATTAATAATTCTTAATAATATTTCTATTGAATCCTTACTAAATTAGCTTTCAGAAGTACAAGTCAAAAGTTTATGTCACGATGACCGAATGGTTGGGTGGTCGGAATTTAGAGTCAAGAGACCCGAGTTCGATCCCCAGGTGGCAGGCTCGTACCAACATTTTTTCAAAAACTTATGTCCGAATTATGGCGTTGGCTTGGACATAAAGACGGCGACGGACTCAACACCTGTCACGTTGTCTCAAAAATATCTTCGGTGGAAGTCGAAGGGACTTAATTGTCTAGACTAGACCTCTGTCTACCCCTGTATTGTGAATTTCGTTTAGAAAACATGGTATTTTCTTCGTAAGATGTAGAAGAGTTAATTTATTTAATTAAGACGATACTTGTTTTTGCCTCCGACTTTATCCACATATTCAGGTTTCTCTCATAGGTACCGTGTATAATCCGGGAAAAATACAATCAGTGCGCTTTCACTTTACTCAATCCGTTCAGCAGTTTTTGCGAGTAACAAAACACCCAAAAATATAACCTTTCACTTTTTTAATATTACTAGGTAAACCTATCCTCGCCTTGCTGTGACTCAATCAGATATTTATTATTAGGGAGTTAATAAAAGTTTTCTGGCGAACATACATTTGTGAAATTCTAGTAATTTATTTATTTAATTAATGGTTAGTTAATAACTTTGGGAAAAATATACAGATGCTACTGTCTTTAATAGAAATATTACGTAGTGTAAAAATTTCAAATAAATTTTGTCAACAATGACTGTTATTATTCTAGTTTTTCGGTCACAAACACACGGAAGCTGACTTTTTTTATAAAATGCAGACTGATTCGTTCTGCAGACTAAGGTTCGTTCTGGTTCTGCCTGTTTATCTGACAAGTCAGTCATCTATTACGTACTGTATCTAGGGAAGTAAAGATATAAATTAATATTATTATTATTAATAACAATAGAGGGCATATGTCTAGCAGAGGAGTTTTATAGGTCGTTATTTCTGTATGTATGTATGTGTGTAATCTTTGAAGAAAGCTACGAAAAGAATTTTTCAGTCTTCAGAGTTATCATAATACTGTATTGTAATGATTAGTCATTAAAACATATTGCCCGTTTCCGTCAGAACGTTGGGTGTATAAACGAACCAATCATTGCATTTGAACCTGACGTTGCTTTTTATCCTCCTGGAAAAAACTACCTGTCAAAATTTCAAATCAATCAACATATCCTACCCGACTGCCATGTTGGATTGCGGTTCTAGTCCCGCTAGCGACAAACATTTATGTGATTAAATATTAATGTTTGTATTCAAGTTATCAATGTATCTTTATAAATATGTAAGTATGTTGCAGCGGTAGCTTGGATACACAAACGGCCTCCTGACACCTTGTCCCCAAATAGGCTTCGGGGAAAATTGGATTGCAATGACTTCATTGTCTAGACCTCTGCCTTCTTCAGTATGGAAAATTGCACGGAAATATAAAAAAAATCTATCAACTACTTTTCGAGTTTTGCGGCCATGAACATATGGATGCTGTTTTATAGATAAATATAGCATCTATATGCACATCTTTACATGTAGTAGAAAGTAGGATTGGAGTGGACATCCTTAAACAACTCTCAGTTGTCCAACAAAAAAAATACCTTCACGCCAATATCAGGATCTCCAGTATCGGAAATGGCGTGAAGAAATTTTACTGTATCTAGACAATTTAGTCCTTTCGATCCACCGTCCACAACGTGATAACTTGCAAGCCTGTAGCCGTCTTTATGTGCAAGACAACGATATAAATCGTACATACGTTTCGACAAAACCCAAGTGTAACAAGATCGAACTCGGATCTCTTGATTCAATTCCGATCACCCAACCGTTTGGCTACCGTGACTTACCATTGTCTAACAAAGAGACATTTGAAATGAAAAGTGAGAGAATAATTAGCATAGCTTTTTGGTAATTACCGAATAGTTATACCATATACGCTCATTACAAAGCATATCCGGCGCCGAAAACCCGTTAACAATGCCGGGGCAGTTGATTGCGTGCGTACTTTGTCGGATCGCATCCAAATATCCTGTGTATTGCTCCCGCTGCGGAACTATTCAGTCTTTCAGCCAGCGAATATTGTAAATTAGCCTGTGAAATGGAAAAGCCATCTATTTCCAAAAAAGTAACGTAGAACTTTTCATTCGCTACGAATACATGATTGCGACGAATGCTACGCAAAGTGTAAAATGCATTATAATATATGCATAATAATAATCATTATCACTTTCCCATAATAATTCACTGTGGGACAAAGGCCTCTCGATAGGTGGCGATTATGTCGAGGATTTGACATAATCGCCACGCTTTTAGAGCGGATGTATTACTCTGAAGTATTGCTCTGGTCAATTTTAATTTTATATATTGCGATATGTTTATCATAATCATGCGGTATTAGCAGCTTTCCGAGTATTTTTTCTTTAGCTATCATACTCCAATTAGTAGCTAATTGCATTTTAAGGCCTTTCCTTATTCGCATCTTATATCGACCGCTGGAAGAAAGGGATTGGTATAATCTAACGCCATAAGCTTCGAGGGCAAGGTCAGTCCCAAATAGGTAACGGACTGTCAGTTTAACCTGATATTACATGCTTTTCAGTCTATTTTAAATATATACCTCTTTACATGAAATAGAAGTAACTGAAATGTAATAAGCGATCATAGTACTAAACCATAAACATTCTATACCAGCGTTGGTTGAAACCAGAGATATTTAAGTACAGAACTGCGTCTTACCAACTTCAAGTTATACTCACAATAATCTACAGAGCCAGCCAGAAACATTTCTCAAAGGAGACAAAACTTTTCTCATTACTTTTTTCAAACGAAACTTAACGAAAACTAGTACTTTAATAGAAAAGCTTTTTCGACGCAACTATAATTTCCACTGTATACCGCAAATATGACACAGAACTATTGCGAATTGTTATCGACAATACACGGTATTATGTGCAAATAAACCAATCACATTGTAACGTAAGTAATTTTCTGTGCCATTTTCGTGTTAGAAATGGGAATAATTTATCAGAGAAAATAATAGTAATTGTACGTGACGCAGAAAACCTATTATGTAACAATACTCGTAAATTAAGAAATAAATTATCTTATTATATTTGTAGGATTTTCCTTGAAATACTCTTATACATAATACTTATGACTAGCTGTTTCTCCTGCGTTTAGTACATAAAAAAGGTCCTTAAAAACATATCTATAAAAATCGATCACTAACAGACAGTGTATTTGAAGATTAGCCTGTAAATGATTAACATATCTCAAAAAGTGAAAATCTCCAAAAGAAAAAAAACATCACTTTCAGCGCCAAGATTGTGAACCTGAACCTTTCAGGATGATTCAGATTCTAAAATATTTCACACACACAACCCGCCAAGGTGCCAGCTTTTTAGAATGAGTTCAGAGACAATTATGATATTGATGACGATGATATATTGAGAAGCCTAGGTTGAAATATTTATTTATTACTTATTTATTTTTTTGTAAGAGTTGCTTTCGAATTTAAATAATAAATATGTTGTATATGTATGTAACCCTAATTATGTTTCAAAAAATATAAGTAGTCTGTGTTACTCCTGATAACATTAGCTATCTATCAGTGAAAGTCCTGTTAAAATCGGTCCAGCCGTTTCAGAGATCAACATCAGAGAAAACAGACAGTCAGACAGTCAGACAATTTAATTAATATTTTAAGTCACGATAGCAGAATGTACGTAATACGTGTCAAGAGTCAACCAATGGGTATTTTCAAAAAGTTATGTACGATATATATCGTTGGCAAGAACAGAAAGACGGCGATGGGCTCACCACCTGCTACGTTGTCCCGAAAATGCCGTAATGTCTTCGGTGGAAAGTGAGTCGAAGGCACTTAATTGTCTAGACTAGACCTGTGTCTACGCCTGTACTGGCGTAAAGTTATATTTATATTAATGTATCTACCAAAGCCGTCCGTGGACGAGTGACGTACACACCGGCTTTCATAGCGCTGTAGTTGTGATAACATGGCTACAGCATTATGCTGAGTTTTTGTTCAGGCGGTTTTGTTGCTGACGAATTATCAAAATTATAGTCTCAAAAAATATAGTACATAGTTTTGTGTTTTAGTTTGTATTATTATTGTTATTAATTTAATTTGGCTGTAGCGATAAATAAACACCTTTCTTTATTTCTTTCATAGTGTCGCCAAATCTGAGGTGCCTGGATCGATTCCCGATCAGGTCAAATCACTTTTTCTAGATTTTCTCGGGTCTGGACTTTGTGGTACCTCCGTTGTTTCTGATTCCACAATACAAGGGCTTAAGCTTCTTATTTTAAAGTCAGATCAATGTATGTGATGTTGTCCCTATTTCTGCATGGATTTTTAAAGATTTTCTTTGATAACTCAATATTTTCATTAATTCTTTCACCGCTTAATACGTGGTAGAGAGGACTATTTAATTATCCTGCCTACTAGCTACTGACTAACGCAACTGTTAAACTACACACATATAAATAAAAACTATAGTATTCCTATTTATGTAACACTATAGTATTCCTATAAAAACTATAGTATTCCTATTTATGTAACATAATATTGTATTGCAATATTTCCATGAAAAATACATTTAATGTTACGAAAAGATTTGCACATTCTGCTGCGAAAACAGTAATGCGGGCACGGCAGAAAAAGGTGTTTTGATAGACAAGTTATTACCTCATTCACGTGCCTTTGAAGAATGAGTTTGCAAATGAATTCCATACGCAAGCTGTTCCTTGCTCCGTCCGTAATAAGCTCTACTGCGAGATGTATTACTGGATGATATATGTAGGCATATGACGATCGTGAATAACAAAAACTGCTTGGGAAACATTTTACCACGCCAAAACGAGAATAATATTTTTGTGTTTATTATATACGGATTTTTTTTTATTTTGGCCTGATATGTAATTTATACGATTTGATATATAGCAGTTTCAATGTACTTGTGCAAGATGAAATACAATTTTCCAGTAGCCACTGATTTAACAGTGTTTTTAATAGAATATGTATAATGTACAGAGTCTATAACAATTTTAAGAATTTCCCAATTCGACGAAAGAGAAAATGTCAAGCGTTCTGCGTTTCTGTGAACATTTTTTGAAGAAACAAGGTTAGGAAAATCTTCTTCAGAATTAACTAGACCTGAACTGCCAAAGTTAAAATGTTTAGCGATATACTGTATGTTTTTTAAGCTTAGAAACAAATCTGCAAAACCTTAGTTGTAGTGCTACTGGAAAACATACCTTATTTAGACATTCAACTGGAGTACAGACGAAAGATCACGAAGAATCTTATAAAAACATAAATATAACCAAAATTCACGAATAAGTTTTAAGAAACAATTTTGGAGTCTATACTCTCTGGAATTGTTGAGCATTTCTGGCTGAACACTTGTATTGTTATACCATCATCTACAGCACCTAAAATATGTTCTATTTTTTTTTTAAATTAAATATTGCATTCGTTAAAAATTAATAAGACCGCTTTTAATTGCGGCGAGCACTCAACTTCTGCGGCGACTTTACGCAGCTGCCATTTAGTGATTGCGGCCATTTGTACATTTAATTAAATTTCTTTTAATATACATCTCTAGTTTCCTACTAAGTCCACAAGCTTCTATTAAGCATAGTCCTAATATTAATTAAACTTAACTGTATTCATTTACATCAAAATTTCACTTACGTAACTTGTGCTAAATAAAATCCTCATACTCTTAATACGGACAAATGGTGCACCATGGTAGCAAACAAATGACTAAATCCAACCGAACTTTTAAGGAAATAATCGGGAAAGGGTAAGAGGAGCGTGTGTTTTAATTATGATACCACGGAAAAGCAGACACATTTGTATATTTTGCAAAAGCCACTACTCAACTATATTATATGGAAGACATTTATTATGAAACAAATAAATTATTATGGGGTATTTGTTATTTTTTCTCGTCTTGTTGGGTTTTTATACACATAAAAATAAAAATACATAAAATTAAGTAACTATGTAAATAAAGGAACATTTATTGTAAAACATATAAATTATAAATATTATTATTAACTACGTATGAGGCATAATGAAGAACATGGCAATCACTTACAGAAGAGGTCTTTAAGGCAGTTAAATTTAATTTTTCAAAAGTTACGTATTGAAGAAACAAGTGTGAAAAATTTCAAATATCAGAAGCGTAATTTTAAAAAATTTACGCAAAAACTCCCTAATATTTGCCTTCTTTGTAGAATAATAAACATAATCCCGAGAGAGAAATACCTTCAAACAGCCGAAAGTATAGTTTCATTTTGCGCTTGTTTTTTTCCTAACAAAGTTAGGTACATATAGATCGCGTCCTTTATGTACGGTCGTAAAAGGTTAAAAGGCTTAAGGTTTTTACGTTTTGTGATAAATGAAGGTGTTTTGTTTTTTCATAAACCTAGCTTCATCTAGAAACTTGAAATTTAATTAAACTAAAAATTACTTATTTTTTCGCTAATCATTTTTTTGTGACTTCAAAATACTTACAAACATAATATGAAATAAGAAAAAGTATATAATATTCTTTTTATATAACATTACCTCAGTATAGATTATGGTGACAAACCCAAAAGGATTAGCTCATGCATCGTATTATGATAAAACAATTTTAATTTACTTAAAACAAATAGGAAAGGTGAAAAACTTTATAAACCGCATAAATTGAAAGACGCAAACTGAGATACTGGCGTCGAATGTCGCTTCACTTATCAACCGGGACAATAATGAAGGGATTTTGAATAGTATCGTTACTAGCGGTGAAAAACGCACTTTACACTGATCTACATCTTTCTATACGAGATAGTTTTTGGAGATTCTTACGCCGATATCAAACGTAACTTTAATTACTGGAGAATAGTTATATCTATACTTTAAATATTTATTCTAAAAATATTTTACTTTTAATATCCTGTGATTGAAGCAAATAGTTAATAAAGACAAGAGGTTCTTCCGAAAACAATTCTCTTTTCAATTTCGATAAATAATTACTAATTAGCAAAGCAATAACTAGTGTACGTGAGACCCGCAAGCCATAATAGGTAAGCAATAATTTGTGAAATAATCGCACTTATTTTTCTCTATTAAAAATATTCTTCACATCCTACTCGTAGTAAACAACTTTATCACTGCACAAATCACTGTACACCTCGAGAAAAATATTTTAATTTTTTTTTACGAATAGTGTTAATTTAACGGATATTTTTAATTCCCATAGGTAAATTTAAAATATTTTATTCTCCGTTTATTTTTGTGGTATTTATTTTGTTATTCTACTATGATAGGGTCAAGATCATAGTTGCTTTTTACGACACCCTCAGTAAGAATGGTGGTAGTAAAAATAATAATATTGCTACGCAGACATCAAACAACACTTCATATATAACATAACAATACTGTACATGTATATACTATGTGTGACGAAACGTTTAAAGTATATAAAAAATAAATAAATATAAATAAATAAATATCCCAATACAGGGGTAGACAGAAATCTAGTCTAGACAATTAAGTCCCTTTGAGCCACTTTCCACCGAAGATATTTTCGGGACAACGTAACAGGTGGTGAGCCCATCGCTGTTTTTATGTCCAAACAAACGATAGTTATGAATCGTACATAGGTTTTGAAAAAACCCATAGATACAAGCCAGTCATCCTGGGGATCCAACTCGGGTCTCTCGACTCAAATTCCGATCACCCAACCACTCGGCTATCGTGATTTCAAATTAAGTCCACCAACACATTTTGGAGCATTGTGAAAGACTTCACCTTCCTTTTATCTTTCTCAAAAAGGAGATTTGTGAGAGTACCTTTCAGTCAGTGACTAAGCATAGCAGCATAAACATTTTATATTTTATTTACACCTTTTATGTAATAAGTGCACGAAATCGCCATTCAATCTCGGGCGTCGCATACGTGAAAGTCACATCACGCACGTCACGCATCTACAGCATAGCATTTTATACCTAGAAAAAATATCTACCAGCTATCACAAATATCTTGTCCATACATCATCTTCTCAGGTGCACAAATAGTACACATAGCTCCGACTTTACTTTTACTAGCCGTAATTTTTTCTCCGAAATAATTTAAGTATTGATACTAACGTATTTAAGTATTAACACAAGAGACCATTGAAATAGTTTTTTTTTATTTTTCCGAAAATTAACTTTCCACGTCGCTTGAGCGCATAGTGCATGATTCAGCGCTTACCAATTTCTTAGAAATTTTTCGCCCTCTGATTTTTACCGTGTAGTCACGGCGTAAGGAAATATCTCCTCTATCTTTCGTTTTCAAAGTGTAATACGCTACCGACAGATGGCGGGATGAACATTTAAAAAAGGCAGACCAAAAGCAGACCGCAGACCGGTGAGGAGCAGCAGCATCTAAAGTGCGAGGTGTCAGGTACTGCGAACGCCAACCAGCTTGCCAAGCAGGGCGATTACAGCAAAGCCATCCTGTAGTTGTATGTACGTACTGCAGCGGACTTTTCTATAAGGCTTTATGATGATTACCGCATATGAATTGAACTTCTTGTTTGCGTTCGAAGTATCAAAATATAGTATGCATAGTATCTTTTATAAAGGGCATAAATTGAATTAATTGTCTCATACAAGAAATCAGGTGTCTGATTTCTTAATGGCTTCTTTTGGCTTAAGAAAGTTCTACGTAATCTTAAAAATCAATAAACTCTAGGTATTATTATGTAAGTATTAATACTTTTATCAAACATTTGTCTTCAACACGTTCTCTCCATCTCGCAAACAGTTTCAGCTTCTTTATTTCCCTCGAGAGCGCCTAGACATGGTTGGAGCACATGCTACGACGTCTCTAATATTTTGTCGTAACGTAATCTTGCTCTGTGACCAGTACACTGTGGCATAGTTCAGAGTATTTGGTATTTTTTCAGCAATGAACTGTTGCAAAGTTTTCTAACCTACTTTGTCGTAGGTATGCCATTTTTAGCTTATGTGATGTCATGTGAAGAGCATAAGATACCATAAGATATACGAATATTATATAAATAGCGGAATAAATAATAATAAATTAAAGAGTTAAAGACAAATTTTATTAGTTACACAAATATTTGCCACTAGCGCGATTCGAACCCCCAAACCTAAGTTTCGAAGTGACCCACGAAATAATGTATCGGTCCGTCAGTACGAATGTGTTACATTTTCCTTGCATTTAAATAATAAAACAAAAGACGGCTTCCTAACCATAGATAATATCCTTAACGCTATAAATGCTACTACGCCTTTAGTATCCATATTCTGTGGCAACGCTAGAAACTATAAGCGAAACATTCGATAGTATTATATGTAACATCCTTATTACTATTAAATTAAAGAGAAAAAAATAAAAAAGTATTGCCCTATTTTTGGCATCTAGTGTCAACTTATGCGTGTAAGACACGGTGGCTCAGAGGAAACAGCGTTGCCACGGTTCGGCACAGGTTGCGGGTTCGAATCCCGCCCGTGGCAGTTGAAATTTAAAAAACAATTTTTCTCTTTAATAACAAAAAGTTCAGAATAACTTATATGCTTGTTTTAAAGCAATAAAAAATTGCGTTATCATTATTATTATGAAACATCTTTATCTGAGTACACTAACAGTACTCAAGTCACCAACAGTAGCAAAGTAAACCACACGCGAAAGGATTGATTAAAAAGCATGTGCGCAATTCAAAAGCAGTAGATGTGTTGAATCATTCTAAAAATGTGGATAGTGGTTTATTATCTGAGGATCGACAAAATTTTAAATCCCTTCCTCGGAGTATGGTTTAATTAATTTCATCACTCGTCGTCTTTCTAATGCTACTTTTTAATTTAATCAAATTTCAAATTACTACGTTATATTGTTGGAGTGATTTTCGAAATACCGGGCAGAAATTTACCTTTATAATTCAAAATTCTTTTAAAGTTCTTAGCCTATCAACGCCGACGAATCGTGAATGTTGTCGAGAATTTATCTCGAAAATGAACAAAACATCATGGAAGAAAAATAATTCTCAAATAAAAGTTATGTTTCCTAGTATTGTCGTATGTTATATGTATTATTTATTGTATAGTTACATGTATTGATAGCCTTATGGTTGGGTGGATGGAATTTCGAGTCAAGAGACCCGATTTCGATTCCTAGGTGGCAGGCACGTACCAATAGATTTTTCAAAAACTTAAGTACGAATTACATCGTTGGCATGGACATAAAGACGGCGACGGGCACACCACTTGTCACTTTGTCCCGAAAATATCTTCGGTGGAAGTTGGGTCAAAAGGACTTAATTGTCTAGACTAGACCTCTGTCTACCCCCGTATCGGGAATTGCGTGAAGATATTTATTTATTTATTATTTATTTAAAATAAAGTTCTGTCCATAGAAAAATAAGTATGGCTTTTTTAAAACAAAAAAAGTCGTCGACATTTTTTTTTTTTTTCTCTCTGAAGAAGCTCGAAGACTCCCCTATTTGTTCATACATGAGTACACAAAATTGTTCTACTTTACATAAAAATAAATAAGTTAAATTTTTCGGAGAATAGGTAGCAAACAAGCAATCTGCTTATTTGAAATAAGTTTTAAAAAGAAAAAAAAATTAAAAGGAAGAAATTGTGAAAGGACTAGACCAGCATTCTGCAAGCCGTATTTAAATCAGTCCAAACGCCAACAAAAATTTCATTTTACTAGATAATGTAGCCTTTACTTAGCCTACGTAGATCTCTCCAATAATAAGGATTCGCCAGAATCGCCACCGTGTCAGAGCGGATCGGCGACTACAATACTAAATATCCGCGCCATAGCACTGCTTGTCGCTGATCAATTTCAGTTTAGTAAAAGTAGTTTGATCAATTAGCTGTTTAATTTTAGTCTATTTTTAGGGATGTTTATCCCACCACAGCCTCTTATAAACCCACGGGGAAAATGAAAGATTGTGAATTTTTACTCAGACACCCCACGGTGTAACCTTTATTTTTAGTGAATGTTGCGTGCATATATTTCCATAGCTTTTGTTTGTCCAAAATGATTTTTGTAAATGTAAGTCGTTAGAATATTGCATAAAGAACAAAAGAATATCTCTTTCATTTCTACAACAAAAGCCGTTAGCTGCAAGTCAGTGCTTCCATTGTCGCAGTCGTTTCAACTTGTCTGCGAACAACAGCGTGTTGTCCCCGTGTTCTACATGTCAAGTGTTACTCTGCAAAGCTCAAAGAAAAACATAAAAAGGAAATTATATCTCTGTTTATGAACATTCACAACGGACGTTATAGTACACCAAAATATAATTTCTTTTAAGTTGAAGTAAGTGCATGCCTTTCTATTTTTTGTCCTACATACGTGCATCTTTTCATAGATTTATACATACATATATCAATGACTCGAATACAAAAATTGATAATCATCGCACAAATTGGAATTCGAATCCGTAACCCTCAGCTTCAAAGGCATTCATTACCAACTCGGCTATTGGGTCGTCTTATAATGATGTTAATTATATAGTACTAGCAGCGACCCGCGACTTTGCCCGCGATTAACTTATAACATAACTATATTATATATGCATTCGTTATCCCTTATCCGTAAACTTTTCCATTATTCACCTCTTACCTAATATTACTTTTCTTCACGATAGTCTCGAGAACTCGGGTCTCTCGACTCGAATTCCGATCACCCAACCACACGTTGGGTGATCGGAATTCGAGTCGAGAGACCCGAGTTCGATACCTAGGTGGCAGGCTCGAACCAATGGTTTTTTTCAAAAACCAATGTACAATTCATATCGTTGGCTTGGACATAAAAACGGCGACGAGCTCACCACCTGTCACGTAGTCCCAAAAATATCTTCGGTGGAAGATGGGTCGAAAAGACTTAATTGGAATGAAGATTTTTTTATTCCCGAGAGTGTCCCTCGGAAAGATTATTATTCTTTCGCTGTAACCACACAGCAATCTACTAAAATATACGATTAAATTGTTACATTGTTTAAACAAACAATGTAACAATTTAATCGTATATACTGTATACGCAAAAACGTATCAATTATACCAGTAAACACCAAGCAACACGTTTCTATTCGAACTAAGCAATTTTTGAAGCTCATTTGTCAAAGTCACGTTCCGGAAAGTGACGTAGTGTGCTCTGAATCTCAATTATATTTTCTAGAGCACAGCTTCCCAAAGGCATTATTATCAAAACAAAATACTTGTAATTTATAAAAACAAAAACATTGTAATAAGTAATGTAAACAATTTTAATTTATGATATAGCTAAGGTAAACCGGAGATCGCACGGACTATCCCAAGCGGTGTTCCACATATCGTCAGGATTATCCGAATGTTTTCACACACATTCGCGGCCAGTAGTGTTTCCGCCTTCTGCCTAGTTAGATGCTACTGGAACACGGATACGTTAGCTAGCCGCTATTTTTTTTTATTTGATAAATATACCCCCTCCGCCCCAAGCCATAGATCCGAAATCAATAAGAAGTTTGTTAAAATAAGCCCATCACTTACTCAAGCTGATTGTTAAATACAAATAACTATTTTAACGCAAAATGTATTAGAGTGTTTATACCGAATGCTAAACTGAACGCCCGAATAAATCAAATTACAACAATTGATTTGGAATAAAACAAAATTTACGTACAATATCATGAAAAAGATAAATATATTAATTTACGTTCTTTTTCCCCTGACACCCATAAACAATTTAAAAGTTATTCTAACAATTGTCGCCTTCTGCGACCTTTCTTGGTCTAGAAGTGTATTTTATTCCGTTCAGAACTATGTGGTAGTAGCCATAAAAATAATTATAAATATAATAATATACGTATAATGCATTTTTACATACTGACTATTATTGTTACGTTTAATGGCAATATCACAAGAAAATTGCAGGTACCACTCCTGCGAAAAATATTTTTCACCAAAATGATCTACATACAGTCATATTTTACGCGATTTCATTTCCCCTCAGGAGTTCTAGACCTTATTCCCGAGATATTTGAATATTTTCCGCGACTGTAATTTTGAGCTCGACTGAGCCTTTTTCGGGTAATGGCATTTCTTGTAAATATTTACATGTATATGAGATGATGTCTCAAATAACAAAATTTACTTATTGTCACTGCGTTTTAATTAATTAAACCTACTACACACAAAAGACGTTATAGAGCTAAGCAGCAGCCTTTGGTATTAATGAATGGGCCGGCCCGATTGAATTAGTGTATACCACGACCTCTCTGAATGCTGGTAAGTACGTGATCGCCATTTCGGCACCGCATTAAGCATCGGTATAATTATGGTTGACATACTAGATATTAGTTGGTCACCAGAATAAAATCAAAAAATTTACTCATCCACATAAGAACATACATTCGTTTATCGATAGTCATTTTTAATCTATCACCGTTTCGTAATGAGGTTCCTGTAACGGAGAAGAAACAGGCGAAATAAACTCCGTAGGTATCCTCTTTTTTGGTCAATATTTTTAACAATATAATGCATTACACAAATATAATGTGATATTTTCTAGAAATAGCTTGGGAGCGATCACCTCATTCCCAGGGGTTACTGTCATTAATATATTCACTTATATTATAATAACCCTACCTTTAAAGCTTTTCTTTAATAAATTTCTTAAACCTGTTAACAGACAGGCTTTGCACATTTACCGGGACTTTGTTGTAGAAGCGTATACACCGCCTTAAATACGAGTTACTTACTCTATGGAGTCTAGTAACCGGTGTTACAAGCTTGTGTTTGTTCCTAGTATTTACATTATGTACATCAGAAGTCTTGCTAAAAGTATTAATGTTTTTATGCACATACATTAAATTTTCATATATGTATTGAGAGGCCAGTGTTAAAATATTAATTTCTTTAAATTTCTCTCTAAGAGATGCTCGGGAATTTAGACAATATACAGCTCGTATGGCCCTCTTTTGTAAAACAAATACTGTTTCTACGTCAGCTGCATGACCCCATAGCAGAATACCATATGACATTATGCTATGGAAATAACTAAAATAAACAAGTCTAATCGTTTGTACATCAGTTAAGAGCCTTATTTTTCTTACAGCATATGCTGCAGAGCTTAACCATCTCGCAAGTTGGGATATATGGAGGCCCCATTGAAGCCTTGCATCAAGTGTTATTCCGAGAATCAGCCGTATCCACAAAGCTCAACTCTTCCTCATTTATTAGTACATTGATATCACTTAAATGTTTAACATTAGGTGTAGAAAATTAGTCTTATTGCTATTTAAATGTAAATTATTAGCATTGAACATATAAGGCGCATTGAAAATATAAGGCGCAGATTCGGCCGCACATGAAGTACTGTTCGCTGGGCGGGGGCACCCCAGTGTCAGCTCCTTCCATTTGACCGTATCCAACGAAAAGCGGCTCGAATCGTCGACGACCATGTTCTATCTGATAGGCTAGATCCCCTGGCATTGCGAAGAGACGTTGCATCTCTATGCATTTTTAACAAGATTTACTACGGGGAGTGCTCTGAGGAATTGTTCGGATTAATCCCAGCCGCTGAATTAATCGTATCACCATCGTACCTTACGGCAGAGCCAAAAATTCCATCAACACCATCTTGATGCTTGGCATTCCACCACAGAGCGTTTTTCGCGGAATTTTCTGCCACGCACTTGCACTTTATGGAATGTGCTACCGTCAGCGGTTATTCCGGACCGATATGAGGGACCTTCAAGAAAAGAGCCTATATCTTTCTCAAAGGCTGGCAACGCATCTGCTATACCTCTGGTATTACGGATGTTCATGGGCGGCGGTAATCACTTACCATCACATAAGCCACCTGCTCGTTTGCCTCCCTTCTCTATATAAAAAAAGCTAAGCTTGATGAGAAACCCAACATTATAGTAGATTTTTAAAAAATGACTTTTTATTTTCTTAATGAAAACATTTTTTTCAGATATTTACACCTAACCTCATAAATATGGAACGTAAAATAATATCTTTATACAAAAATAATAATAAATAAATTAATGACTTAAAGTATGAAACGCTTTAATATTTTTCGCGCATAAAAATCGTATAAATTTAAATTTAAAACCTCTGGACCAACTATGACAAAATTTTTAATAATATTTCTAAAGTATGATTTCAGGGAACAATAAGCTGAATTAGTTTGTTTTATTTATTATTTTTAAATAACATAACCCCAAGAACATGAACATATTGTCAGGCGTGTGGTGTCGGCGTAAGACCCTTTCTTCACGCGGGAGTCGATAGAGGCGACTATGGGAAAATCCTAAAAATGTCAATGACCGACTACCGGTTACCGACATACAGACTTTAAAGTCCAATGGATTTAAAGATTACCCTGTGTATCAATTATATTAAAAATGTGAAAATTTATCACAAATTTTGTCACAATGACCGGCTCACCACCTGTCACAATGTCCCATAAAATGCCCTAGGTGAAAGGTGGGTAGAAGGATTTAATCGTTTGGGCCTCTGTCTACCCCAGTATTGGGAATAGCGTGAAGATACATTTAAATTAAAATTTATATGGATGATCGTTACTTAATCACGCAAACTTTTTTTAATGAAATGGCACATATATTATAATCTGTGACAGTTTATAATATGGTCAACACATAGGATACCTACTCTATAACCTGAAACCTGATACCTATTAAACAATGAGTATATCCCTACGTCAGAGAATATAACCACTACTTTATACTGGTTAACCGCGGGCAATGTCCGCTGCAACTGACAATACATAAGGTGAGAGTGATAAACACGTACATTTTATACCTTCAGTGCATTAAAGGCAAGGAGCAGCTGAAATTTTATTACAATGTCTCAATATGTTGCCATTGAGTCTGGAATTAAATCGTGTTACCGGCGTAACGCGACGACGGCGTTGATCCGTGCGAAGGATATTAATTTAAAAACTCATCTTTCAAAGTCACGTACCTTGTAAGCCGTCTATCTTACATCCTCTGCTCTATAAAGTTACTTCATGCAATTTAATTACGATACAATATTTCGTTGCTTTTCACGTACGAATCCCGTTACGTGTCAAAGCTATTGAATATATTTTGTTTAACAAGTCGTAAAATAATAATTCAATAAGAAAATAAATATATTAAATTATTAACTACGCCGTTAGACTCACCACTTGACTCGTTGTCTCGAATAAGCTTCAGTGAAAAGTGATTCGATAGGCCTTCATTGTCTAAACCCCTGCCTTTGTATTGGGAAATTATAAAAAAAAATAATTAACTATTCTTCAAACTACTGTATGACGGTTCTAATTGTTCCTAGAGTGGCACCAACCCACCTCGACTTAAGCTGAAGAGATAATATTAAAATAATAATTAATGACACGATTTCCTTCCATTTGGTTTGCGGGATCAAATCCTACAAGGATTCTTTTGCCGCCATCATACAGATACAGGGAACCCTAGTTGTAAAATTGGTGATGTTTGGGATTTTTCAATATATTTTTATTTTTTCGGTACAAGTTAACTCTTCCTGATATGAGAAAATTTGTTCCTGTAGATTTTAATTTTTAATGCGTATTTCGAATGAATAGTAGCCATAGGTATCTAATTTAACTCAAGATACTTTAATGGCGGAGAGAATAACTTAGCTATAACATTCTGTGACCTTTAGTAAAGTAAAGTGATATTCTTCTCCAAGAAAAGACAAATTAAAAACCAAGAGATATTTTTGTAAGAGATCGTAGTTTGTCCATTTTTTATTAAAAATAATCTTTTCAAGCATTAGCCCTAAAGACCCAAATTTCACCAAGACACATATTTCTAAAATAGTCATTGGTACTCCTAGAAATTTAACTCGAGACTCCTAATTCGAATTCCGATCACCCAAACTCTCGATCATAGTGGCTCCTCAAATTTCGCTTAGTTTTTATACTCCTTTAATTCATAAATTAAAAAATTCTTTACCTTCTGCAATTACATGTTTTCTGCAACGACATCTACACGACAGCAAAATGCTTCGTTTTATCCATATACTCGTAGTATGGTCATAAAATTCGTTACTCGCATAAATTTGCGACAACACTACGTTTACTATCGATCCTCGATTTTAGTTTTTTTATGAAAACTTTATGGGCTATACAAATTCACTCAGGACATACATAGAAGTATGTATTTGTCTTAGTTAGCACGCATGACAACCCACCGGGGTTCCCGCCTTGTCGTGGCGGTGGGGGTTGGTAACCGTAGCTTGGACACCCACGGTGCACCAAGAGGAACCCACGTGGCCGGCCTAAGCGGCCGGCCACGTGGGTTCCCGGCCTAGCGGGGAAATGGCCGGTCCGAGGTGGCCGTTGCAAGAGGGCATGATCAGCCCACTTTGGATGGGTGTTGGTGAGCTGAGGAGGGAATGTTTACGTGTTCACGTCTTGCGAAGCACCTCTCGCTCGAGTCGCGGTGGAAGAGTAGTATCGGTATTGAGATTAGCCGCACTCCTGCCTCCCTGAACTGCACGCTAGGGGGGGGGGGGGGTTCGTCACCCACTTGGGTTTGGAGGCCAAGTAGGTGTAACGTAATGTAATAATAATGTAACGCGTCTGTACTCCGGCGCGTGCCTTGAGCGGCCAGCGCAAATGGGTCGCGGATGGGTGCGAAAGTGTACTAGTGGCCCCACCAACATGCGGCGAAGGCGGAACACCGTGGGGTTTTTGTCGTTGGGAGTCTTGCATCATCCGTCCTAGCAATAGTAGTCCGTCCACGTATAAAAATTGTGTCATGCGTGCTATTTTTTAGCGAATAATAATTTAATAGCGAATTGATGACCAGACACTTTATGCGCTGCTGCACTTTACCGCAACCTTAAATTTAGTATATTTCGAGACAGTTATTCCGCCAACTGTCGGTAGCCATTAACATTTTCTAGACTCATCCCTTAATCGCCTCACACCCACGAAGAGTACAAAAGTGGTAAATCTCGGCAAATCAAAGCAAAGTTTAGGGTAAATTCAAAATTATATATCAAAATCAACATAACGAAAATAAATCAGTAAATATTCCAAAAAATAGTAATTATGTAAGACGAAAATAAAAGTTTGGAAAAGTTTTTAGTCAGACCACGCTTCATGCAAATCCAAATAACGGCATTGAATATATTATACAACGCTATCCTCAATGTGTGGGTAATGGTCCTTTGAGTCCCCACTACCTTAGCCTAAATCGGACAGAGCGGAAAAGCTCAGCTCAGCGGAGAGGGCTGGGAGAACGGTACATAACACCGACATTTGTCTCCCATCCCATATATCCTATCAAGTTTAAACAAGGGATATTGGTTCCTCTTGTAACTATTACTCAGCTCCACCGCCACGACCCGTGGGGAACGAGTTTTATACGTAACCTATTCAGAAAAGTTGGTTTATCATAGTTCCCACTTCTTTAAGTAGTAGTTAGCAAACTAGCATTGAAACATTTTTGGCGATCTAAATGAAGCGGGTCTGCGATTTGCGCCCATGACAGCCAAGTTACGATGCCGGGTTTGCTTAAAAACAATAAAGATCTCTTATTTTCCAAGACTTATTATCATGAGTAAAGGTGGAAAAAGGGCAATTCGCTCGTCTGACTACTATAGCATCGTATTATGTTCTGTGTAATTCTAATATACTTTGGTAATGTTATAGAGGATGCCTTTAAAAAACCAATTGGGAAAGGGACTAGAAAAGGGAGAGAGGCATAAGTAACGAAGTCTGATTTGATGAAATGCAGTTTTCTGTGAGGCCCAATCAAGCAGACTCACTCAAGCAGCCACAGACCGTCTCATGATTCTAATCATCTTTAAAGGTAGGTGAAAATTTTATAACTTATAAAATATTTAATGCAAAAAGCGGTAAATACGTCACAATACTTCCCCCCTCTGTCAGTTTAGCTTAAACTGAAATATTAATAAATACAATTTCTGTTCGTGCTCGGCAAAAGTATATATACCAGCGAAATTGTATATAAATTTCAATTTATATTGAGTTTTACACCATAAAAAAGAATGTGCTGTACGAAATTGCCAATGTGAATAAATTTCCAGAACTAGCCCAGTAGCGAGCGCCAACCCGGTTAGAAGTGAATGGAATGAGGCACTCCACCGCCTCTCCCGGTTCATTGAACTCTACCCCCAGCGAATTTATTCGCTGGCGTAGAGCATGCTGTAAAATAAAAACGCCGACCGACCACTGGCCGTAAAAAACACGCCAAAAAATATTTATTCTTTTCGAAGTGTTCCGAGAGTTATATAACGCAGTAGGTGCTTTTATCAGACCAAATTAAACTGTTTATTGTGAAATACCATTAAGGGAGAATAAAATAATACAATAAAAAATACAATAATATGTAAATTTTTTCTCACAATTAGACAGTTTCTAGTAAGAAATAAATAAGAACATACGGATATTTTATATATTATATTTACGACTTTGCGAAGAGATATTGCATCTCTTTGCATTTTCTACAAAATATATTACGCGGAGTGCTCCGAGGAATTGTTCGGATTAATCCCAGCCGCTGAATTTCACCATCGTACCTTACGGCATAGTCAAAAATTTCATCAACACCACCTTGATGCTTGGCATTCCACCACAGTGCGTTTTTCGCGGAATTTTCTGCCACGCACTTGCACTTTATGGAATGAGCTGCGGTCAGCGGTTTTCTGGACCGATACGACTTAGGGACCTTCAAGAAAAGAGCCTATACCTTTCTCAAAGGCCGGCAACGCATCTGCTATTCCTCCGGTATTGCAGATGCTCATGGGCAGCGGTAATCACTTAACATCACGTGTGCCACCTGCTCGTTTGCCTCCCTTGTCTATAAAAAAAATATCCGTTTTGTTACAGACACCGCTAGACAAATGCATAATTCATGTATGAACTTAATCTTCTCCACGTGTTTGCTCATCATACGTAAAATCTCAACTTAACACATTTAAACTTCGACTTACACTGCAAAAGGTTAAGACGATCCTTTCTAAAGGGACCCTTAACATACATAACATTTTGTTTGACAGAATCCAGTCAAATGTTTCTACATTTCACTGGATTCTGTATAACAAAATGTTTATTTAACGTTCAACGTCGGTCATCCTAGTAGTTTCAAGTAGTGCAAATCCAATAAAATGCCATAAGAGATGTCTCATACAATTCTATGGGAATTCCATCCTTTTTAACACCTTAATCACGTCTTCCTTAAACACTTCTTTTCACCATTCTTACTGTATAGGCGTCAAAAAAAATTAAGACCGGTTATCTTAATTTTTTTTACAAACAGCTCCAAAGATTCCTTCCTAAAGGAGCATGAATTGATTGATTACCACCAATACGTTTTCTGTTTGGGGTCATCAACTTGGTGATTTTCTAAATTACCTGGATTATCAATGAATGTAGAGGGGGAGACCCTATAAGTAAATCTCTCGTTATTTTCCCTGGTCACTTGGTAAAGGCCAAATTAAAAAACACGTTCAAACATGTTAATCAAAATAGGATTTAAAATTTCACTACCGTCGACCGATTTCAACTTTCGATCCCATATGAAATACTGTTCTCATCTTTGACAAGGGGTACCGCAATGCATCCGTGTTTATGGAACTAAATGAGAAAAAGTGGCCCGAATCGTCTTTGATCATGTTTTTCCTAAACGAATCTTACAACGACCAAGGCAAGTTACACGTTCTTCTTCGTCACCTTCTTATTTACAATCTATCAGTTTTCTGCTGAACTTAGGCGTCCGCCAAACTTTGCCACCAAGAACTGTACTAAGCCGCTAACTAGGCCTCCCGCAAAGATTACATAATATCTATAAATCAATTAAGATATCTTTGATAATATATTATAATATTATTGCAACAGCTATTTATTTTAGAACGAAAAAAAGGTAGGTGTTTATACACCACATGTTGCTTCAAAAAAGGTAAGTTTTTTTTTTTATTTTTATTTTATTCTTATGAAATATTTACTATGTGTTAGTTAAGGACTATTTACAAAAGTCTATAATTTCCACTGGATACTATTTTAATATTAATGATAGTAAATCATTTATATTTTTCTTACGTTGAATCACAATTGTTGTCTCTTGGTGGAACTCCATCTTTAAGCACATTAAAATATACTTTTACTTGTTCCACATTTATTTATATTAAAATACCTGACCGGTTTCGCCTTTATGGCATTTTCAAAGGTTTCTTAATTGTACAATTAATTGTAATTATATAATCATTTATTCTGAATCATATTTTAAAATAAATAGGTAGATGAAAGTGGTCAGGTTTTTTAATATAAATAAATGTGGAATAAGCAAAAGTGAATTTTAATGTGTTTATATTTTTCTCAACCATTGATTGTTCTTTATTATGCATCTTGCTCTGCTTAACGCCATACCATTGCCTTATATTTATAAGTATTATTAAGTACTGAAATATACAATACTTAATAATGCTTGAAATATAATGATACAATAATTACTATTTAATAATTCATAAATCACTTTTAGCACAACAATTTTTAAACTTAAGTTATTAAATACATAATTATATTAATAATGTCTATTTACACATAATTACTAACCGTTGACTTAAATATTTACATATGTTACAGAGTCATATTGCACACTCAGAAAATAATAATAAAATAAATAAATATCTTCACGCAATTTCCAATACAGGGGTAGACAAGGTCTAGTCTAGACAATTAAGTCCCTTTGACCCACCTTCCACTGAAGATATTTTCGGGAAAAAGTGACAGGTGGTGAGTCCGTCGCCGTATTTATGTCCAAGCCAACGATATAATTGGTACATAACTTTTTGAAAAACCCATTGGTACAAGCCTGCCACTTGGGATTCGAACTCGGATCTTTTGACTCGAAATTCCGACCACCCAACCACTCGGCTATCGTGACTATCAAACTTAAAATATGAATTCATCAATTCAAAATTGGTTTAACATATGAACTGCGTATATGTCAATCATTGTGCAACTTCATGGGGTCCGTGAATTGTGCAGTTAAAATGTAGAATAACGCAGGGGCAGGCACTAAAGATAAATACCAGAGCTCTTTAAAGCCAGTAAGAGATAATATTCCATATGCATGTACAACCCAATGCCCTAACAAAATCACAAGGTTCCTTGAGTTTGAGATAGATGACATTAGTAGCGCTGGAGCTGATTGGTCAATCTTGATGGAGAAATGTGATGCTGAGGTCATCATTGATATAATGATCACTATGTAGGGAAAAGAACAATCTGCAAATAAAATAAAAAACAATCATTTTAAAACATTTATAATAACAATAATTAAGAAAACCAAAGCCTAATGTGCACATAGTCATGTGTAAGTAGTCTTATATAATAAGTATTCATATTTACATAGATACGATTTAACAGTGGTAGAGCCATGCGTCAGCTTTTGTTGTTGTATGAATGGGCCGGCTCAACCAAGGAAGTACCACAACCTCACAAAATAGCGGCGTGAAGTAGAAGTTAACAAAGTTCTGCATTTCATCTGGTGAGTGCAGGTAACCGGAGGCCCACACACCCCCCTCAACATAACATACTTTGCTCTGATCCAAGATACTGAAAGCTAAGAGCTTAAGCAATTGTGTTATGGAATCATCACATATATTATCAATAATGAAGGTACCACAAACACCTTGACCCAAGGTAATATAGAAAAAATCATTATCTACATTGACCCATCCAAGAATAGAACCTGGGACCTCAGACAATGAGCTTTTACAGGAAGAATTTATGAACTATGTCTATTTGGTGAAACAGAGTAGAGTAAGAGTTAAACTTTAGATGTTAACAGAAAATAATTTTCATAGCCATATTGAATGTTATTATTAACTTACATATTAAACCTGCTGCAACTGTATGTATGAGAACAAGAATTGGGTAAAAATATAAGGCGCAGTAGATTGCTTTCTTTCCAGGACTAGGTTTGTGCCATGTCAAAATCCATGGCCTGAGAAGAATTGTCATCAGCAAACTGAATATGTAGACAAGTAAGACCATTGTGTATCTGAAAAATAAAAGGGAACACTTAAGTGACAAATGATTAATAAAATATATTAACCATTAATTTAAAATAATTATTTAGGCAGTTCCCATAAAGAAGTTCTAAATTATTATTTGTATTTCATATGGGGGGATTGTCATTTGGTATCAGCACAAAAATATACTGGTCCCTTTCTTCCTGATGGTGTTGTAAGAGATGATGAAAAGGATAGCCTTCAAAATGTGAAGCCCGAAAAACCAATCAAAAAACCACCATAATAAAATTCAGTGTACCAGTAACAGGCAGCTGCATCTTATGTGCAAGGTGTCTGGTATTGCAATTGCCTATCTACTTGCCATGTATGATGCTTATAGCAAACCAGTTTGGGATTACGAAAAAATAATATTCCGAATTAAATTCAGTTTTCATTTGAAGTACATTATTAATAATGTATTTAGTATAATATTTAGTTATATCTATATTGGATTTGATATCAAAAAGATTATAAAATTTTAATTTGTTTTAATACATAAGGTACAATACAATTGTAACAATACCATTGTAAACCTTCAGGGAAAACTGTCTAACCCAGTTCTGGGAAAGTGCATTATGACCTATTAAATGAATCATTAAAATAAAAAGAAAAAATGTTAAAAACTTCAACTGGAACAGCTGAAGCTGAAGTGTGTCCATTGAAGTTTCAAATATTTTTTATCTTTAATTTAATAACAGACAGTTAACAGAAAGTTTAACAGAAGTTCAGCATAACTTATACGGTTTAAAATAAATAGATAAAAATTGCATAATAATCATATTAATGTTACTGTCAATAGGAGCTAATGTACTTACAAAGGGTATACAGCTTCTTGCGTACAGTGCAATATTTCCTTATAATCAGGTTGTGGGTTATGAAGGAGTGTGTACCAATCAGACAGAGCCTTAGGTGTGCAGACATACAGAGCAATTGATCCTGTTGGGGGGAGGACAAGTAAAGCTGCCAATGTGCCCGTCACTATCTCTGTGAATGCACAAATGTGCTGTGCAATAACACCCGATTTACTGAAACAAATTATAAAACACTTTTGGGTTTACATACAAAGAACACAATTTCTAATGTTTTTAAATTCTCTGACTACCTGATAGTGTAGCCCTAATATAGCACTGCCTTTCTTCCTGTGGGTGTTGTAAGGGGTGAATAAAAGACAAGCCTTGAGAACAGAAATGTAATTAATTTAAAAAATACTAACCTAAAAGTAATTCAGTATTTAAAAAAAATAGTAGTCAATTTGAAAAATACTAACTTAGTATAACTTTAAAAGTCATGAAAGCCCAGTTCGATCCCCAGGTTATAGGCTAGTATCAAAGAATTTTTTCAAAAAGTTATCATTTATACTGTAGGCTTGGGCATATGGACGGCAATAGGCTTACCACCTGTCACATTGACCCAAAAATAGATTAAGTGAAAAGGGGGTCACAAAAACTTAATTGTCTAACCCTCTGTTTACCTCTGTAATGTGAATGGTGTGAAGACATGTATGAAAAATACTTAACCAAAATTTTGCAGACAAGTAATGGGCAGCAGCAAGCTAATACTACAATTGCCAAACTGCTTGCCACATATAGAGATTATGGAAAACTTCTAAACAGGCTAATAATCCACTAAAGACAGTTGAAAAAGGCACTTTTCAGCATTATTAAAAATATATAACATATTCCTTACCTTTTACCAACTGCCACCATATCAATAAAAAACCAGTGCAATACCAAAGGCAACAGCACCATAAAACCTAGGTACTGCCAGTCGTAAAGAGATGGTTCGTCAGCGCAAGGAGTGCAGTAACTTGATGCATTGGTGCGGTATCCTCGAGGGCATGCACAACAATCGCTCCAAGAACCATCATCTAGTTCTGTGCGACCACAATAAAGACCAGGACAAGATTTTACCGCAGACATCGTTATGTAGCTGTTGTTAGAAAAAATTCCACCTATTTGAATCAGAAAACTCTACACCAGTCAAATCAATACTCAGTTACGAGATTGATAATGTAGCAGCGTACATTTCTAAGTAAAAATATCATTTTATTGAGCCCAAAAATTGCAAAAACAAAAACATAAAATTGAACCTATAAGCTGTGTCCGTCAATTTTAAATGTCAACCAGACAGTGATCACAGACTAACTAGAATTGCTAACTTAGGGACAATATACTCTTTTGACTGATCAAAAAGTGTGTATATATAATATAATGTGATATCTTCACCACAAACCAAAGTCCCATAGAAGTAGAAAGAAGCATAACATTGGCCTGGAATTAATATCGGTCTTTGAAACATATATTTAAAAGCAAGCTACCCATTAAAGTAAAAAAGACAGCAATGGAAACCGTCCTCCCACCTCTTATATATGGATGTTAAAATTGATGTTCGACACGAAATCTAATATCAAAACTGCAAGTACTTTAACGGTCGACTGTACGCAGCGTTCCATGCCATAAATATACGAGGAAGAGATTATCATAGAAATAAAGATATTAGAGATTTACAACTTACAGATGCCGCTCTTTTGGCGTGTCATCTAAAGTGAAGATGGGCAGGACACGTGGCATGCCTGCAAGATGTACCCTGGACGGAGTGCATCATGCTCTGTTATCCCAGGGACAGAACTAGGGCCAGGGGAAGACCACGACGTAACTGGCGTGATAACATCGAGGAGGTCGCCAGAGAAGTTACTTGGACGAGACTAGCCGAAGAGAAAAACACTTGTAAATCTATGGAGGAGACCTTCTCCTAGAGATGGGTATCCCATTGAAATAAAATAGAAAATTAATTATAAATTTAACATAATTATATAAATTCGATTTAAACTACTGTTTATTGCATATATTATTAACTTTAGATGAAAATATTTATCAATTAATTATTAGGTTAATAAAATTAATTATTAGGTTAATGAAATGATAATAATTTTGGAACGAAAAAGATAAAATTTAATAGATTACTGTATTAATAAAGATATATATCTATAATTATGGCAAATTGTATATAATTAATTGCAATGATATAAAATTAATGGCAAATGTAAATCTTTGATGGGAAATAAATGGCTTAATAATAATAATATATTTATGCATATATATTACATGCGAGCGGTAACAGGAGGCGGAGCGAGAGCGGGAGCACGTGTGAATGCAGGAGCGGCTGCGGGTGCAAGTGCTTTTGTGAATGGCTCGGTGATCGAATTCGAGTCAAGAGACCTGTTCCCAGGAGATAGAACTGTACTAATGAGTTTTTTAAAAACTTATAATATTTAAAATATACAAAGAGTACACGAAAGCATCAAGGAAGCTTACAACAGAGGATTTAAAAATGGGTGGGCCTGTGAAACCTATCTTTATCAGCGAAAACCTAACACCTAAAATGAAGAGATTTTTCTATCTCTCTTGAGATTACGCCAAAATAAACAACTATAAATTTTGTTGGGTTTCAAAGGGAAAAATATTTTTGCGCAAGTCGGAGGGTGCTACATTGAATCTCATCAAAGAAGAACACGACTTGACCAATTTACAACAAGGAATGTGACTATTATTATTTTTTTATTTTTTTTACAATTTATCAATTTCTTGCTCCATTTACCTCAAATTCGTAGAAAATTATTTTTGTCATGCTCATAGTTTCGCTTTAGTTTTGTTTATTATTTTTTTTAATTGTAAACTCTTGTATGCAAGAATAGAAACTTTGTTTGTTTATACATTATACCAAGAAAAAATATTAGTCTCATGCAACAGCTTCATAAGCTGTATAATTGTATTTTTCTTGGGTTTTCTTTTGGTTATAGTATTGATTATTTCTATCTTAGTATATAAGAATAAACCCACAACAATTCAATCACTACATACACACATAAATACACACATTTTACATACATACAAATTTACTTATGATCTCATATTTGAAATACTATCGGCCCTTTGTAATATTACTGCTCAATTGCTAAACTCTTTAACTCAAAATGGATGAAAGTGCAAAAATTATAAGTGAAATAGAAAATCTATCTGTTTCTGATGCATCGATATGCTCTCCTGACAACTGTTTTAAGTTCATAAATAACAATCATTTGTTAAAAATATTTCATGTTAATATTAGAAGCTTAGCTATGAATTATTAATTCTTTTAAATAGAACCAATATTGAATTCGACATTATTATTTTAACGGAGTGTTGGCTAAGTAAGTGTCCTACTATTCCAACCCTAACTGGATATAACTCATATAAGACCGATTATCTTACACAAAACGAAAGAATAGTTGCATACGTGAATGACAAACTATCCTGTTCTATTTAATTACCAGTATTCATAGATGCAAATTGTTTAATACTGAAATTATCAAATAAGCTAGCAGTGATTGCATTATATCGGTCTCCTTCACAAAAAAATATTGATAATTTTATAAATTGTCTCGATAATACATTAAATGACTTAAAATCAATTGATAATATAGCTATTGTTGGTGATTTAAATATAAATATTAAAGCAGAAGATTCAGATCCATCCTCAGACACATATTTGGATATAATAGCTTGCCACGGTATGATGCCCGCACATTTACTTCCGACAAGAAATGATCGATGCCTTGATCATGTGATTCTTAGAACAAAACACCATGCAACAACTTTAGTTTTCGATTCTTTTATCACAGACCATGCACCTGTCGTATGTTTTTAGATATAAAACTAATATAAGTCAATATAAATTAACAAGAGAGCAAGTAAATGAATCAGCTTGTGTAGCTGGATTAGAAAAACTGATTTCTCTGTTATATTAAAGAATTATGACCCTGAAATTGCTTCAGACTTATTAGTTGAAATGGTTTCTAACATAGTTAAAAGTAATTCACATAGCTTGATCATCTCAAGTAAAAAGAATAATTAAGCCATGGATTACGCCTGGCCTTTTACGTTGCATAAGAAATCGTGATAAATTATATTATAAAACAAAAAATTCATTGAACGAAACAGCTAGAGTTACTTATAACCGTTATAGAAATTTTTGCAATCAATTGTTAAAGAAAGTTAAAAGAGAATATGAGCGTAAAGAGTTTAAAAAAGTAAAAACTAACCCAAAAGCTAATTTAGTCCCAAGTGGTATATAGTAGGTTTTTAATTTAAAAAATTACTAATTTTAATAACAGTTCCCTCTATTGTAATGAGTTATTAAACGTACATAATGATCCTTCTTGTTCAGTTGATGAAGTTAATAAATACTTTTCCAATGTCAGTAAAATGCTAGCTTCAAAAACTAAAAAGGAATCGTTAAATATTAAAAATTATCTTCACGCAATTCCCAATACAGGGGTAGACAGAGGTCAACTCTAGACAATTAAGTCCCTTTGACCCACCTTCCACCGAAGATATTTTCGGGACAACGTGACAGGTGGTGAGCCCGTCGCCGCCTTTATGTCCAAGCCAACGATGAAATTCGTACATAAGTTTTTGAAAAACTCATTGGTACTGCCACCTGGGGATCGAACTCGGGTCTCTCGACTCGAGATTCTGACCACCCAACAACTCGGCTATCGTGACTCTGATTAAAAATTATACAGAGCCAAATTTAATTACATCACTACACTCAATGGTTTTATTAAGTACTGACTACGAAGAAATTGAACATATTATTCTTAACCTAAATAATACATCAGCAAAGCGTTGGGACAACATACCTACATCAATAGTAAAATCTGCAAGACACATACTTATACCTATCCTTCTTCATGCATTCAATCTCTGTCTCACTCATAGAATATTCCCTAAGAGATTTAAGAAGGCTCTTGTACACCCTATTTATAAATCTGGTGATAGGAAAAGTATTTTCAATTATCGGCCAATATCAGTGCTTTCAGTTTTTTCCAAAATATTGAAAAAGATACTGAATAAGAGGCTAATTTCCTATTTGAACAGTAAAAAATTAATCAGCGATAATCAATACGGTTTTAGATCAGGTAAGTCTACTGAGGATGCAGTAGTGGAACTTACAGACACGATTAATAAAAACTTAACTGCCAAACTTAAGACTATCGGTATATTTTTAGATATATCAAAAGCCTTCGACACGGTTTGTATCACGACTTTATTGGAAAAATTAAAACGTATAGGTATAAGAGGTGTCGCTCAAAATATTTTTAAAAGTTATCTTTATAACAGATCTCAAACTGTCAGTATTGCAAATTGCCGAAGCCAGGATGAACCACTAACATACGGAGTTCCGCAAGGCAGTGTTCTTGGCCCAACATTGTTCCTTATATACTTAAATGATCTTTGCAACCTGAATCTAAAAAATTGTAAAATTATAACTTATGCCGATGATACAGCTTTAATTATTCAAGGTAAAAACTGGTTAGAAACGCGCATGTATGCAGAAACGGCATTGATGGCAGTAATGAGATGGCTTTCTTTAAATCTTCTGTCTTTGAACTTAGATAAAACGACATGTTTACCCTTTGCTTTAAAATCATCATCCTTACCTAACTTTCCCTTATTATAAAAGCTCACTCCTGTAATAACCCCACAGACACGAATTGTGATTGTTTTACTGTTGCCTGTTCAAATAAAGTTAAATATCTCGGAGTAATCATTAACAGTACTTTATCTTGGAAGGAACAAATTGACTCGTTAATATATAAAGTAAGAAAGCTAATATACGTGTTTAAAAATCTAAGATCATCTGCAGACTATATAACCCTGAAAACAGTGTATTACGCATTAGGACAATCCATTTTAAATTATTGTATAATTGCATGGGGTGGTTCCGGTAAGACCCAGTTTCTTAGATTGGAAACAGCTCAGAGAGCAGTACTAAAGGTTATGATTTTTAAACCATTGCGATTCCCTACAGTAGATCTCTATGCTTTGTGCAAAATTTTAAGTGTCAGACAATTGTATATACTGAGGGTCATTTTACGCAAACATACACAGCTCTATTATTACCCCGAATTGGATAAAAAAAAGCGTAGAGGCGATCGAGTATGTCAACCAGTAAATTCTAGCCTATCTGTCGCAAATCGACATTATTTTTACCTTAGTCCTAAACTATATAACAGGGTTAATAAATTGACTTATATTTACCCACTTACTTCGAGAGAATGTAAGGCTAAAATCACGGAATGGCTTTTGGGTCTTAATTATGAGGAAACTGAAAACTTACTCACTTAACACAAATATGTACTCACACACACTTGCACACGCACACACACACACACGCGCACACATGCACGCACGCACACACACACACACACACACACACACACACACACACACAAACACACACACGCAAGCACGCACGCAAGCACGCACACACACACACACACACACACACACACACACACACACACACACACACACACACATGCGCGTGCACGCGCGCTCACATGCATGCACACACGTATACACAAATATGTCATGCGCTACACGCATTCATTTTTTTCTTATTTTTTAAAGTAAAAATTTTGTATAGTTGGAACGCTTACACTAGGAGGATGGGCGTTAATAGCAACGACACAGTTTTTACTAAGGTTGTTATTATCGTACACTATAAACTGTAAACATATGTTTAATGTTCCAAATATTTAATTTTTATTATTTATATGGTTGTAGTGGACATTAAAACGGTGACTGGTGGCTAGCTGTCACAAATTCCTTTGGTGAAAGGTGGATAGAAAGGACTTGTCTTAACCTCTGAATAGCCCAGCATTGGGAATATGCGTAAATAGTTTTATTATATTCCATAATCTGGGGATGACTGTGAGTGCAAGCGCGAGTGCGAGTGCGGATGCGGTTGCGGGTGTGAAAGCAGGAGCGGGAGAGAGAGATCGGATGCTGGAGTGGTAGTCTCGAGTCAAGAGACCTGAGATCGACTCCCAGGAGGAAGACTTGGCCAACGAGTTTATTTTTAACGTATGATATTTATATCCTAGCTTTGGATATAATAAATAATAATTAAAGAAAAAAACTAAAAAACACGCTTTTTATACAAAACCGAATTAAAAAATAGGAAATAAATTTAAATTAAGAATAGCACTAAAAATTTCAATAAATATAAATTAAAAATAGTGTGAATAAAACAAAAATTTTAATATGAAAAAAGCGTGGGTTGCATGGTGTCAATAGTTATAAATATTTTATTGACAGATATGAGTAGAGTGATTATCATTTTGATAATACCTTATAAAGCACCCCACAATTTTTTTAATAAAATATTTTTTTATTCACACTATTTATTAATTTATTATATTTATTGAAATTTTTAACGCTATTCTTAATTTAAATTTATTAAAATTTATTTCCTATTTTTTAGTTAGCTTTTCTATAAAAAGCGTGTTTTTTAAACAATTATTTTTTACTTTTTAATTTTTTTTATCAAATTAGTGTAATCGGTCCTCGATAAATCTTCAAAGTTTTAACGAAATCTGTCCGGTTAAAGTGGGTCAAAATAGCGCCCAAAGAAGTCGGTTACAAACATACAAACATACAGGTGAAGCTAATAAAAGCGTGTTAAAAATGGCGACAGGGTAACCACCTGTCACAGGGGCAGGTAGGGGAGCGGGAACGGGTGCGAATGCGGATGCGGGTGCGAAAGGGGGTGTGCGTGCCGAAGCAGGAGCAGAAGCGGGAGCGACTGCGGAAGCGGGTGCGCGTCCGAAAGCGGGAGCAACAGCGGGATCGAGTGCGAAGTGGGTGCAAGAGAGCACGTGTGAATACGGGTGCGGAAGCAGGAGCGCTTTTTTTTATTAAGATTGCCCCTTCTCCCTATCAACAGTACTAAAATAGAATTAGGACAGAAAGTACTTGAGATAACTTTTTTTTCATTATATCATTAAATGCTGCTCGTGGCATACAATAATTTGTAATTTGTCCCTTAAAGCTAGTATTTAACAATGTGCCAACATTTTATCCTAATTGTTCACTATAAAAATTATATTATTTTTATTTTTAATTTTATCTTGTTTCAAATTAAAATTTTTAGCTATGGACCTGCTATAGAGATCAGCATTACCAGAGGCGCCATTTTGACTAACAACAAAGTCACGATAGCCGAGTTGTTGGGAGGTCGGAATTTCGAGTCGAGAGACCCGTGTTCGATCCCCAGGTGGCAGTACCAATGAGTTTTTCAAAAACTTATGTACGAATTTCATCGTTGGCTTGTACATAAAGGCGGCGACGGGCTCTCCACCTGTCACGTTGTCCCGAAAATATCAAGAGCGGAAGGTGGAAGGTGGATCAAAGGGACTTAATTGTCTAGACTTGACCTCTGTCTACCCCTGTATTGGGAATTGCGTGAAGATATTTAATAATTTATATTTTTAACAGAGTCACATACCGAACCTGAAAGAACTGGCATTGAACGCTGACACTCACAGTATTTTGATAAAGACTCAAAGCGCTTCTCATTATGCTCGCATAATTTAACCAGCCCTTCCATAGCCAATATGTGCTCAGAAATCTCCTTCTGGGCCGATTTATATTTATTTAATATAATATTGAGAGAGTTATATAACCCAGAAATTTCAGAATTTAGACCCTCTATGTCAGCCTCTAGCCAGTCCTAATATTACCCACCTCAATTGAATATTGTTTTACTGTTTTAAGTAATTGCTGTTTTTCTTTACACAATTTGGTATAATTTTAGGCATGAAATTTGCATTTTATTAATTTTTTAACCTTACTAATACTTATTTAAAAAAATATCTTCACCCAATTCCCTATACAGGGGTAGACAGAGGTCTAGTCTAGATAATTAAGTCCCTTCGACCCACCTTCCACCGAAGATATTTTCGGGATGTATACTAATACTTATTAATTTTTATATAACTATTTCTTGAACTTATTTCTGCTGCACGCAATTCTTGTTGGGCTTGTTGCAACGGAATCATCACCAGTTAAGTCAATTACTGTGGAGGTGGGGCTTTTGGTGGTACGTGATACCTGAAAATCTTTACAATTAACCAGTTCATCGAACAGGCTCTGAGTCTGGGAGGCCTTCATGTTGTTTATTTCACAGTTAAGCTGTGCTATTTGGTTACTAGCCTCATTTAGTTGTGATTTCAATGCAGAATTGAGCGTGAGAGTTTCCTCATAGTCCCTTTTGCACTGATCAAACTCATCAACAGTGTTCTGCTTTTTCTCTTAATAAATTTAAATATTCCACATGCAATTGTAACATTGCAGATTTTAGTTGGCTATTTTTACTATTTCTATTATTTCTTTTTTATTATCCTCCCTTTCTTTAAATAATTGCTCACACTGCTCCCTGCTTGCTTTAAGTTCATGAAGCACGAGTTGGAGTTGGTTTTCCACCTGACGTGCCTTGGCATTGCGAGTATTCATTTTAATATATTTGTAAATATAATAAAAGAAACTCAAAATAATTAACAAGTAGCAGAGTAAGCAAGGTCAAATGTCACAGCTATCGCCTTCGATCTCAGAGAGAATTATTAAGAAAACAACTCGATACGAAACCACAAAGGCAACAACAATTCTAACAATGTTAATATGTAATTAAATAAAAATAAGCACAGAAAGGGGTGACAAGAATTACATTGAATTTCGTGACCTTTCGTTCACAAGTTAAGTTTGACAAAGTTCGTTACCTTTAGTTGTTTTGCTTTTGTCATGAAAACTTGATTGTCACAATATGAATTGATCAAGAGGCCCGAGATCGATTCCCTGGAAGTAGACTCGTACCAATGAGTTTTTTTCCTAATTATAATATTTATATCGAGGGCTTGGATATAAAATGGCGTCAGGCTAACTACCTGTCACGTTGTCCCAAAAAATTTCTTCGGTGAAAGGTGGGTCGATACGACTTGTCTAGCCTTCTGTATACAGAAGTATTGGACCACAGTATTGGAAATATACGTAAAAATATTTATTTATATTTATTAATATCATAGTCTGCATGTCATGTAATGGCGGGAGCGAGTGCGGTGATTCCCAACTAAAAAAAGTTACTCAGCTCAGCACCGATGGAGTCTAGGGTATGAATGTCATTCATACATAATCTTATTACGCTGCCTTGAGGCACACCGGTAGAATTGTTATTGAATCGATGTCATAAGCCTTGTCTAAATCATGGAACAGGTCTTCTAGCTTTTATCAAGGTTTATTCCTATTTTTCTTGTAAGTCTTTTTGGTATAGTAATATTTTTAATGATTTTTTTGGTGTAAATGAATAAATGATAATAAATACATACATAGATGATACAAGAAGAAGGGGTGAAACGAACAGGTGGCTCACGTGATGGTAAGCGATCACTGCCGCCTATAAACTCACTATTCACCAGAGGAACAGCAGATGCCTTGCCGGTTTTTGAGAAAGCTATAGGCTCTTTTTTTGTAGGTCCCTAAGTCGTATCGGTTCAGGAAAAACCGTTTTCCAGAAAAATTAAGGTCTTCAATTTATTTTTATTTTTAGTAGTAAATAAAATAAAAGACCATCAACATTACTTTACATTAATTACAACCTCTCGTGTTGCTAGTTGTGCTCCACGGTATTACTTATTTTTAGCTTAGCTTCCTTTTTTAACTCGAGAGTTGTTGTGTGATATTACAGAAGGTTATAAATAAGAAAGGATATTAAAATCAAGGAATATAAATAGGAAGGGATCAATATAAATAAGAAGGGATATTAAAATCAAGGATATGACCTCCTATTTTTTTTGGGACATATTTTTAAATCGGATATTTACTTAGAAATTTTAGCAAGTTCTATCTAGCAAACTCTTTTGCAAACTCTTATAAAATATATTTCTTTTTCCTTTGCAAGGTTAATATAGGAAATACTATACATTTAAGCTTCTATCTCCATCCAGAACACAAATGGGACAGGATATAATCCAAGTACATTTTAGGTGCAAAGACAAATAATTATGTATTTATAGAAATTTATTGAGAAGCATAAACATCTTTAAATATAACATTACAACGCTTTAAATTTCCCTCCGCCTGCCTGATTTTTTATAAACTGCATACGAAGACGTTTTATAACGTAGCGTAGAACAGTAAATATCAACCAAATTCCAAGTAAAATTACAACTAATAAGAAACTAATAACATCTAACAAAAAATATTTGAAAGAGTAACTACCAACGTCTGAAGAACGAAGGTAGCGTGCTCCTCTATTACGTATAACATATTCAGTCCACCAAACAGCATTATCCGGACCAGATAAGAATGGGTCGTTCACTTCGTTCCTTAACCTTGAAATAGCCTTTTTGTATCTGCAAATAAAAATATTATACAGAAGAACTGTACCATACATTATTTTGAGAAACAAAACATCTTCATTGACATGTTCATTAACACAACTTGTTTCATTCATTCAGAATATCACAATGAACTAATGAGTGGGTGACGGCATTTGTAACATATGCGGAAATTTAAGGCAAAAATACTCACGTTTCATTCTCAACTACAGCTGTAATCGTAGCTTTAAACGTTTCTTTTTCCAAGTAATATGGATCTACGATTTCTCCGGCACCGTGCCTTGTCAACTCATTTATGAATGTTTTTTTAGACTTCAATATCGGAAAACCAATGATTGGAATTTCATAAAATAATGCTTCTTCTAGTGACCGTTCACCACCGTTAGTAATAAAAGCTTTCACGTTAGGATGGGCTAAAAGAACAAAACAAAAGTTATACATATATTAAATTTTAAATAAATTTGAAAAATGTATGTATCTCTGGCTGTAATCTCAGTCGTCAACCGCTTAACACAAATCGTATCGTGCTACCAACGCTCTGAAACGTTCCAAAGATCAAAGGATCAGGAGCAATCGAACAGAGAAAAGCAAGAGGGGTTAAGACAATATGACGCAGGAGAGAAAGGAAAAAAGTCCCGAAAAATGTCTTCAGTGGAAGGTGGGTAGAAGGGACTTAATTGTCTACACTAGACCTCTATCTACCCCTGTATTGGGAATGGCGTGTGATATTTTTAACTAGGAGAGGACGATAAGTCACGGTAGCCGAGTGGTTGGGTGGTCGGAATTTCGAGTCAATAGACCCGAGTTTTATCCCCAGATGGCAGGCACGTACCACTGGGTTTTTCAAAAACTTACAAATTATATCGTTGGCTTGGACATAAAGACGGCGACGAGTTCACCACCTTTCACGTTGTCCCGAGAATCTCTTCGGTGGAAGGTGACTCAAAAGGGACTTAATTGTCTAGACTAGACCTCTAGACCTCTGTCTACCCCTGTATTGGGAATTGCATGAAGATATTTAAATAAATATATTATTATTTATAGGAGAGGACCGTTAACTTTAAAGTACGACTCTACATAGGTATTTCGATGATCTACTTGAAGTGTTCCGTTTTGAAAGGTAAGGAGCACCGGTGAAGTGAAATAAGGCATTGGCCGTGATAGACCATGTTAGGCCAATAGACTGCGGGCTAAGCCTTGTAAATGGCAATAGCTACCGACAGATGTCGGGATAAACATCTCTAAGCCTCTTCTATTTAATAATATGTAGTGACGATAAGGAAAGGAAATGAAAGTCGACAGCATTGTGTATCTCACCTTCACTGCATAGGAGTCAATATTACCTACTAGGTGCGCTAATATTATGTACGGTAAACTTAAAAATATATTATCATAATAATACTGGCTTAATTAGACTGTAGTGTCATGTATATAAATAGTGTAAAGAATATTTACCATCCCTCTCTTCCCTTGCTAATATAATTTTCAAAGGAAACGCCGTGAAAATTATATTGGTTACGGACTAATAGCAGGATAGCCAACTAAAATAAAACTAGACCAAAATTGTACAGACTGTCGATGGCAGCAGCGTACAGCGATCGCTAGTCCGCTTGCCAAGCGAGGCGATTATGACAAATGCAATGGACTTTTTCAGACCATTGGGTAAAGCGGATTAACTCTAAGTGAACAGTAAATCAAATCGATAAAATATCTAGATTGTTGAGCACAAGCAAAGCAAAAAGTCCAAAATTTCTTTTATTGTGATAATTCTTTTCTTTGACTATCTCCGTGAACGTGTAGCGTGGACGCCGAACGGGTTTTCAAGGTGCAGCCAGCTCCGAGGTACTGGGTGCGATTCCCGGGCGGGTGAATGTACAACACAACTCTTTCTAAATTTGTCTTGCGTCTAAGTGTTTGTGGTACCTTCGTTGTTACTGATGTCATAACCTTTATCATAGGGATCAAAACCATGTATGTGATTTTGTCCCTATTAAATATTTACCCAATACTTCCTGCTGCGGGAACCACATTTGCGCCACCACGTTGTCGGGCTTATTAATCATTGTTGTGTTCCCGATCTTCCACAGCACCAAATACGGAAGCTCCCTGAATGTGTCCGCTAGAACCTCCAACATTTTAGTGGCAAGTTGTTCCGATTCCTGAAGTGTCCCTAAACTAAAGTATATTACGCCTTTCGTAGCAGAGTCCAAGAGAGATTTCAATTCCTGTAAATATCAAATATAATTCACTTGCAGTTTAATACGAGAACCGTAATCTGAAATTGATATATTTTCTGATAATAACAAAACTTATATTGATATAAAAACATGATACATAAGAAAAAAAACATACATTTTTATAATAAATTTAAAACAAAGAAACATCAGATAATTTAGAACTCGATAACACTTGAAATGTAAACTAAAATAATTCAGGCATAATGTCTTACCGCAGGTAAGGGTAGTCCAGGTTTGATATGCATTCGATCTGTATAAATAGTGGCTGGAGTGGAAGGTCTATTTCCAATCAAAACAGGGTTACTAGCAATGAATAACAAATCAATATCATACTCCACTTCTAGAAGGTTCCTTTGCAATCCAAGTATTTTTTTAGCAGCCACTTCACACAACGGTAGAAAATGGTTATAATATTCAGATTTACTTTGATAATGACGATTAATTTCGACTATTTTCTGCCAATTACTCAAATTTCTGTAGTGAATTGTGTTCACGTCTGGATATAGAATTGGATGAGTGGGGTTACCTTTAGCTTCATATTGGTGTAATTTACCGCTAGATGTAGTAATTGAAATATGCGGTGCTTTGTATTTCTCTGCAGCTGCATACAGTATGGGCATGTCCGCTTCTGTTATTATCAAATCAAACTTCACATTGGGATTTATAAACAATGCGGTCATTTGTTTGGACATCAACTGTGCTATAGCTACTTTTATTGAAAGTTCATTTAAAGCTCTTAATCGTGAGTAGTAATCATCAACGTTTGTCATAAGCATTTTATACTCAGCCCATAATGGCGCAGATTCTGGACCGACGTTTAATTCTACTATTTTTTCTGCTTCTGGATACTGGAAATGACCTGGATAAGGTGTCATTAAAACAATTGAATGACCTTTTTGAGCAAGAAGCGAAATGTATCCTCTATAGACAAAATGATCTGTGAACGACAAAGAAGAAAACAGTGCAAGTATGTTTGCACTTTCCACAGTTTTTAGAAAATAGAGTAAAAACAATTCACAGACTGTTCTTAACCTCATATTGGTAAAATTTGCTACGTTACACTCAACGTGGCCACACTTCTCAAATGATTACTGAAGGATGATTTCCACACCGCCATTGAGAACCGTGTGTACTCAGCTGTTCAAATATCAGAACAGATCCAATTTTATATTATGTGGTGAAATAGGGCCAACTCACAAGTATTAAAACAATTGTATTTTACCAAGTCACGATATTTCTATATGGCGGATCAATAAATAAGATTTAATTCATAATAGAAGGAACTGTGCATTAGGATCACCAGATGATAAGTGATCACTGATGCCTAAGAATCTCTGTTAAATACTTTCCGGCTTTTAAGAAAGGAATGGAGCTTCCATTCTTGGTGGTCCTCAAGTTGTAACTGCACATGAATGCTGATGGCGATTACCCATTTCACTAGACATATTCCTTATTCCTAGACAAACTCCGTGATAGATTTCCAACAATGCCAGGAATGGATTTAACATTATTTTCCATGTATTTTAAATATACATATATATGTATATACGATAGGATCCTCAGACCATTTCCCCATGATAAATGCGATAGTATATACTTAGAGAAGCAATATTTCTTCGTCAAGCCAATGAATAAATCCCTGAGAGAAACTGATCGCCGACAATTCGAGTCGCTCTACAATGGATGCGATCACATGGAAGGTACTGGGGGCTTCAACCTAGCAATGGGAACAGTATTCAATTATAGGGCCGAATTTACACTTTATCGAGTTTCAAGCTATGGCTCGGCGGAAATGCTCTACGTTTCTTCAAATCCTAATCAAAAACAAAGTTGAAAGCCAAAATATTCAGTCAGCACTTTGAGTTGGCGGCCACGTGTTTACGAACTCTGTACTTAAATATCAAAACATTACATTTTTGCATTCCAAACATTACTCTTGGCGGAAGAATACAATTTTTCAGATATTTGTCCAAACCTGGGCTGTAAAATTATTAAAACTCTCATTCGAAGCTCTCAGTCGATTCGATTGAGGTTAAATGGATCCGAACTCAGCGTAGAAAGCTCCTTATTATTTTGTTTCGTTATACGAAGTGTCAGCGCCGTAAAGTACATCAGGTGTATCCCATAGCAACCCTCTGAACAACAAATAACAAGTATCATTGTCATACACATAAGTTGATATTTGTAATTCATTTAATTTTTGTATTGATTGTTTTTATGTAAAGTGTAAACAAAGTGAGTTCCATAATGGACAATGATGTAACCAGTTACTCGGTTGAAGGTCGAATAGGAGAAGGTGCTCATGGGCTTGTGTTTAAAGCACGACACTTACCTACAGGACGGGAAGTAGCATTGAAGAAAATTCTAATAAAAAACCTGGATGATGGTATACCTATTAATGTGATGAGGGAAATTAAAGCATTACAGCTTCTTCGGTGTAAATATGTAAGTTTTAGTAATACACCATATATATACGTAACACTAGTATAGGTAGTTAAACAACGAATTTTAGAACGATATTTTGTAGATGTTATGGTTATAGATTGGTCTGTGCAAGCTCGACATCACCATTGTTCGGTATTTCCCCACGTTTATAAAAAAAAGATATGGAGAGGGCTTCTGGGTCGGGATTCTTGAACGAAAAAAGTCTAATTTTACTGTTATATATTCTACTTAACTTACTAATATACTATTTATACTTCTTACTGATACTGTTCTTATTCAATTTCATTCTACTATATACTATACTGGAACGAAATCGAGACGAAAATAGGTTTTTTAGGTGTTTTTTGAATTCGTTAAAAAATCACACAGAAACGACTGAACGGATTTTTATGTTATTTTCATTGTTCGATGTCTTATCCAATTTAAAAACTGCTGCAAGAATTTTTAAAATCGGTTAGCCAAAATAAAACAAATCCAAAAGGAAAACACACCTTGCTTGAGCTTCTATTAGCAGAGAAGTCACACGGTTGAAAATTCGTTTTGTTTGTGAATTACGAACATAAAAATGATTTCCTAATTTTGCTAAAAATATTTTTTATATCTTATTTGATGAAATTTAATATTTATCTTTATTTTTCTGACGTTACTAAAAGATCTGTGCTGTCTGGTAGTAGCATCACCATTGCGCTTGCCTAGAGTGGTGATCATGGCAAACTATCCAATGGAAAAAGCCTGTGTTCAACACTGGATTATTACAGGTCCTTATGTAAGTATGTAAAATAAATAAAATATAAATATCTTCACGCAATTCCCAATACAGGGGTAGACAGAGGTCTAGTCTAGACAATTAAGTCCCTTCGTCTCACCTTCCACTGAAGATATTTTCGGGACAACGTGACAGGGGGTGAGCCCGTCGCCGCTTTTATGTTCAAGCCAACGATGTAATTCGTACATAAGTTTTTGAAAAACCCATTGATACGAGCCTGACACCTGGGGATCGAACTCGGGTCTCTCGACTCGAAATTCCAATCACCCAACCACTCGGCTATCGAGACTATCTATGTAAGTAGGTAATAAAAGTATTAACTAAAACCCATGGGGCATAATTGAAACACAACTAATAAGCCAAGTTAACATGTACTTGTTATACTTTTCAGATTATAAAATTGTACGATATGTTCCCTCGTGGAATGAGCTTGGTCTTAGTTTTAGAATACATGTGCTCGGGCTTGTGGGAGATGCTGCATCATAATCAACAGGAGTTGACCATTCCACGTGTAAAGACGTATGTTCAAATGCTGTTAAAGGGAACACGATACATGCACGTCCATTATGTTATGCATAGGGTAGGCAATGATCTATTATAATATTATATATTATCTTATATATAATATTACATATTATCATTTTATGCGATTAGGGTAAAACGAGTGAAAGGTCCACCTGATGGTAAGTAACTAATGCAGCCTGAACTAAAACCTGATTACATATGCTTATCACCCCTGAGTATTAAGATGATATCATAATGTAAATGTGACACTGTTACGCTGCTATTTTGCTAAGAGTCACATAGCCCTCAAATTCCGTCCCCTCTCGTGTTATCTATGGTGTTCACTTATCATATCGTGAACGGATTGCGTCTGTTTGCCTTCTTCCACACATAACAGTGGTAGAGCCACGCATCAGCTTTTGTTGTTGCATGAATGGGCCGGCTCGACCGGACAATACCACAGAATACCGGCGTGAAGTAGAAGTCTAATAAACTTCTGCGTTTCGTCTGGTTCTCTGCTATGCTTCTGGTATTGCGGGTGTTCATGGGCGGCGGTAATCAATTACCATCAAGTGAGCCACCAGCTCGTTTGCCTTCCTTTACTATATAAAAAAAAAAACAAGAAAAAGCATAAACTGAAAATGACAGATTATTTTCTATTATAATTAAACGCAATTTCGTCATAATCGACGAAGTATTATTCAAAAATTAAACGACCCACTTAAAAGTATGTATCAATAAAAGGTGTTCGATAACCGTTTGCGTCATCGTTCAGTAACATAAATTAGAATCCAATAAAATTGTAATAATTGTAAATCTGTTGACTGTCGATTCAGCAGTGTTTGTTTCGCCATCACAAGCAGAATGTTAGGCATAATTTCGATATATAAACGGTGAATGAAAAAAAATAATTTCCGCGAAGTAAAGTCTTAAAGACATTTAAATTGAAGTACTTAAAAGGTGGATTCCTAATTCCCACCTTAACTTACCAATCTTCCTTTTCTCACAACCTATACTTCCCTTTCCTTACTCCTATTCTCTCCGCCAATCCAACGTCTGCCGCGCGGATGGATGCATGGCTAGGGGCAAGCCTAGTCGTTAGCGTGCCACACTGCCCTGGGACCGGGCGACCCAGAATTAGGCTAGCCTTACCCTGGCATGCGGGGCTCTGCTGGGGTGGACAAACCTTTCCCTTGCTACTCGTGGGAACGCAATGGTGAATTTTACTTACCAAAATGGCGGCGATGTGGTTCGCCACCCATCCCGATTCTCGCGGGGGCGAAAAGCGGCCCATGGAGAGCCGCTTCGCTACGTTGAATGTAAGAGGAGGAATGGATGGTAAGGTAGATGAAGTATGTCAGGTGATGGACGAACGATGTATAGATATCCTGTGCGTGAACGAAACCAATAGGAAAGGATGTGACACCACGGTTCATGGTCCCTACACGTCATACTGGTCGGGAGTCCCCCAAACCAGCCGGGGCTGTCAGGGAGTTGGTGTGATTCTTTCCTCTCGAATAGTTGAATGTGTGATAGAGCATAAATGTGTAAGCCCAAGACTCCTCTGGGTTAGGTTAAAAGTTGGACTCACCCGCTTGTTTATCCTTGGGGTCTATGCACCGACGGATCTGCGAGGGGGTGGGTCATTAAAAGCCCAAAAAGAGAGAGAGGAATTTTGGGATAGCATGAGAGAGGTCTTGAATAAATGCGGAGAAAATGAACGGATCGTGATGTTAGGGGACTTTAATGGGTGGGTTGGAGTAAAGCGTGATGGGTATGAAGGAGTACTGGGTACATTTGGGGACGACAGAGTGAACGAAAATGGGAGAAGCCTACTTGAAGTATGCTTGGAATGGAATCTGTGCGTGGCCAATACAATGTTTGATCACAAAAAGATCCATTTGTGTACAAGAATTGAAGGTGAGTCTAGAAGTATAATTGATTTTGTTATTGTGGATCAAAGATTGAGGAAGAACCTGCTAGACACTCGAGCATACCGCGGTGTAGGCCTTGACACAGACCACTTCCTGGTCATAGCCCGAATACATGGCATCTTTAAACGGTGGCGACACCGAGGAGCCGAGCCTACGAGTGTTTTGGACAGAATAAAAGTGGAAAATCTACAAGAAAAAGACAAGAAAGACGAGTATGTAGAAAAACTGATAGAAAGTTTTAAAGGCATAGAAGAGATATGTGTGATTGAAGATTTGTGGGAGACATTTAAGAAAGGAGTCGTGAATGTTGCTGTTGAGGTATGCGGAGTAGCTAAACGAAGGAAAGGAAGAAAGAAGTATAATGTGTGGATGGATCAAGATGTACAAAAGGCTGTGAAAGAAAAGAAGAAAGCGTGGTTGGATTGGTTAGCAACAAAAGCTAACCAAAAACTTCAAAAGGCGACGAATGACGAGATAAAGGAAGCGAGAAAGAAGTATAAAAGATTCAAATCAGCTGCGAAAGATGTTGTGACTAGAAAGAAAGAAGAACAAAAGGATGATTTTGATAGGAGGCTCACTGAAGATTTCCAGTCAAACATCAAGTTTTTCTGGAAATCCGTCAATACAGCCAGAGGAAAAACCTCGGAGCTGAATACAATCAGGAGTCAAGATGGGAGCATTATAAAAGGAGAAGAATATGTGTTAAAGAGATGGAAAGAGTATTTTGAATGTTTATTTGAAAGAGAGGAAGTGCAGGTACAACAACCGGCACCTTCCATGGTTAATATAAATGTTGATGATAGTGAGATAAGCGTGGATGAAATAGTAAAAGCGTTGAAAAGTATGAGATTTGGTAAGGCTGCCGGATATGATAGGATTACCGTCGAGATGCTGAGGACTGGACAGGGCTTAGTGGCTAGTCAGCTGTACCGCCTTTTCAATTTGTGCTGGCAAAATGGGCAAGTACCGGGAGACTGGTGCAAAGCCGTAATCGTGCCATTATATAAGGGAAAAGGGTCACGGCAGGACTGCGTAAATTACCGCGGTATAAGCCTTCTCAGCGTCGTCGGTAAATTGTATGCGAAAGTGTTGATTGAAAGGGTTGTGAATGAAACGGACGAAAAAGTATGGGATGCACAAGCGGGATTTAGAAAGGGAATGGGGTGTACGGATCAGGTCTTTTCCTTGCGGTGCATAGCCGAAAAGTGTCTGGCTAAAAACCAGAAGGTCTATTGCACGTTCGTGGATTTAGAAAAGGCCTATGATAGAGTGGTGAGGAATGAATTGTGGTCAGCATTGTCCGTGAAAGGTGTCAGCAGTATCCTCATACGAGCATTGCAATCTCTTTATAGGGATTCCTGTGCTTGTGTAAGGATAAACGGGGCATACACTGAATGGTTTAATATCGAAAAAGGTGTTAGACAGGGATGTGTAGCGTCACCGTGGCTGTTTAATCTGTTTATGGACAATTGCTTGACAGATTTAAAAGAGAATGAAAGAGGGTTGAGAATGAATGAGTTACTCGTCAAATGTTTTCTCTATGCTGAAGATCAAGTATAACTTGCGTCTTCAGCCGAGGAGTTGCAGGAGATGGTAACTGCTATGAGTGAAGATTTTGTTAGAAAGGGGATGAAGATGAATGTAAAGAAGACGGAATGTATGAAGGGATTAATGAAAGTGGACGAAGCGAAACAAGTATGTAAGGATCGTAGCAAGTGGAAAGAAGTGGTCTCTGCCTACCCCTACGGGAAAGAGGCGTGATGATATGTATGTATGTATGTTAAAAGTTGGAAGCAATGAAATGCAATGAATCGCATGGAAGGTTCAATTTGGATTTAGCGTGCCCTGACGGTTAGCAAAATGGGTGAGCATAGTGCATTTTTAGCACACCTTGATACGCGCAATAGACTCTTTGTACCGACCTTCATATATAGCTGCTTACTCAGGGTATGAGAAATTTAAAAGGTATAAAAATAATTTATTTTATAAATATTATATACTTATATTACCTATTTCATATTATAGTTTTGCGTATGAGTAACAAACATCCATCTATCCTCACAAACTTTCGCATTAATGACATTAGTAGGATTACAAGAAGTAGAAATACGAAATCTTCGTGAAATTTCTGGCACTTACCAGGTGTGTAGGATATACAAATTCACAATACAATAGTAAAGATGAAAGCGATTCAAATCACATAAATTACATCATCATCCATCATCCATCGCTCGTCATTTTTGTAATTTACTACCGTTTCATAATGAGGTTCCTCTAACGGAAAAGAAACGGGCGAAAGAAACTCCATAAGAATTCTGTTTTTTATCTTGATTTAAATCCCCATACCCTTAAGCGTTGATTACTTGCTTACCTATCTGATTTAAGGATTTAAAACCAGCAAACTTGCTCATAAATCACGAGGGCACCCTTAAAATTGCTGATCTTGGTCTTGCACGGCTTTACTGGCCTGATGGTGGCCGACCTTACTCACACCAAGTAGCAACGAGGTATGTTAATTTTTTTCTTATTAATTGACATTATGCAAAGTTACAAGTTTATCTATTTATTTCCTTTGAAGTTCAAAACCCACAATGAAGTAGCGCGCTGGATCTGTTCCATTTTCAATACTTCTCAAAAATATTTGAAGTCTTTCTCCAACCTTCGTCGACCTCTGTGGACGAGTGGCGTTCACACTACTTTTTATTGTGTCGCAAGCTCTCAGGCATTCGTTCGATTCCTGGTCGGGTCAATGTAGAATACACTTTTTCTACATTTTCTCGGGTGTGGATGTTTGTGGTATCTTCGTTGTTTCTAATTTCATAATAAGCACTTGTATTATTTAGCTACTTTGAGTAAATAAAGGTACATCAGAGTCATCAGATCAGAGTATGTGGTATTGTTCCTATGTATGTATGTACTTATGTAACTTACGCCGACTCTGGGCATATACAGGTTTACTTTACATTTATTCTAAGAAACAAGCATTATTTATTATTGCTGGTGGCATATCTGTGAAATTAGAATCACGGCCTGGTAATAAGTAACCTAAGGGCTAATAACCCGCTGGTTACAATGAAGCAACGAGGCAGATGAACGTTTTATAAATCTTTATTACAATTGTTAATTTTTATTCTTACAGATGGTATCGTGCTCCAGAGCTATTGTATGGAGCTAGATATTATAGTGAAAAAATAGATTTATGGTCAGTTGGCTGCATAATCGCGGAGATGATTACCAAGCAACCCCTTTTTGCGGTAAATCATTTTAATTTGTACATTTTAAGACCGACCACCCAACCACTCGGCTACCGTGACTATATTGAGTCACGGTAGCCGAGTGGTTGGGTGGTCGGTCTTTGAGTCAAGAGCAACGAGTTCGAAAAAAAAATAGATATGGAGAGGGCTTCTGGCTCGTACCAATAGGTTTTTTTAAAAACTTAATGAAATTGTGAAATTCGTACATGAGTTTTTGAAAAACTCATTGGTACTGCCTCCTGGGGATCGAAGTCGGGTCTCTCGACTCGAAATTCCGACCACCCAACCATTCGGCTATCGTGACTTTTTATTTTTAATAAATTTGTATCACATGTCCTTTATGTAAGTGACATAAATTTATATTAAGATAATGATGAATGAGAGATATATGTACATACATACATACATATCGGCCTGTTAAAATCCACTGCAGGACATAGGCCTCTCCCATAGTGAGGATTTGCCATATTCGCCACGCTTGGCAAGTGGATTGGCGATATCAGTACCAGACCACTTGCAACTCAAACGCTGCTGCCCATCGTCGGTCTGATATTTTTAGAGATGGTTATCCCGCCATCTACCGGTTGCCATAACGAAATTCAAGGCTGTTTCGCTTAGCCGCCTCTTACGATATCGTCGGGAAGAAAGGGAGTGGTAATATTCTTACGCCGTTACCACACGTTAAACTTAGACGATATATCCATACAACCTTCGGCTCGGAAGATCGCAAGTGGTGGATTCAGGAAATACATCGACGTCCTACATCGCGCTATGGAAGTTCGCACGATTACATGCATAAATACGTTTACCGATAGCGCACACTTGTGGAGAAGACGTCTACCCTAGGTCACGATCGCTCGACCTGGCCGGAGGCAGTCCTTATCCTACATCATATCATCCGCTACAGGATCGTCCCCCTTTTTGTTTAATTTTAAATAAAACTGGTGTGTACTTATTCTAGATGTCTGACGTCATTTTAATAGTTTATCCCTTGTAAATATTGAAATAGCCTCTCAGTCAAGTTTCATTCAAAGACTGGAGCTCCTATATAATTTAAGTAACAGTTAAATAACGACACAGAATACGAATATGCTAAATTTAGTGAGCGGCAATAGCTTAATGGTTTAGGGTGCGGACTGCGAAACATGACGTCGCAGGTACGGGCCCCGCCTTTCGACTATTGACGTAAACCAACTCCAGACACAAGCATTGCAGCTTAATTGGAGTGGTTAGCAGGAATACTAGTAATGTTATTCGGCATTGCTAGTATTCTTTAAAAAAATTTATTATGGAGATAACAATGACGTCATACGACGACAGAAAACGAAACTTTCTTAATACAAATTATTGCCAATAATTTATTTCTTTTAATTTCATACATATTATTGCGATGTTAATTAATATGTGGTAATCAAAGAGACACATATATGTATATATAAAATTTAAATTAAATTGTGAACTGAACTTTAACTAAAACCAGGGAGAATCAGATATAGAACAACTGGCGATAGTGCTTCAGCATCTGGGAACACCAACAGAAGAGACATGGCCAGGTCATTCAGAGTTGCCAGATTATCATAAAATCACGTTCCCAGAATCTACTCCAACTCCATGGTGTGATCTTCTACCAGGAGTGGAGCCTGAAGCTTTGGACCTCATCAAGTCATTTGTAATTTACGACTCAAATAAAAGAATATCAGCCAAAGAGGTAATTTTAAAATATTTTTCAAACAAATATTAATAAACTAACGTCTAAACATCCAAACACAAACTTTCACAATTTACAGTGGCTATATAAATTACTAGGGAGTAGGTACCTACTCATGGTATAATATAATAATAAATAATAAATATCTTCACGCATTCCCAATACAGGGGTAGACAGAGGTCAAGTCTAGACAATTAAGTCCCTTTGACCCACCTTCCACCGAAGATATTTTTGGTGACAGGTGACGTGACAGGTGGTGAGCCCGTCGCCGCCTTTTATGTCCAAGCCAACGATGAAATTCGTACATAAGTTTTTGAAAAACTCATTGGTACTGCCACCTGGGGATCGAACTCGGGTCTCTCGACTCAAAATTCCGACCACCCAACAACTCGGCTACCGTAAGTTCTGTGACAATTTACAGTGGCTATATAAATTATTAGGGACAGTACCTACTTATGGTATAATATAAAATAGGATAAGTGTTTCACTTTCAAGTATTATAATTTGAGACAAATTAATTATCTGTTTGGATAAGTTACAATTTCTTTAACAGAAATTGCTTTAAAAATTAAATGCTACTAAATTTTTACGTCTTTTTACATGAAGCTTGGCGTAATAAAAGACAAACACAAATTACAAAAATGTTACGAATAACTTATGTCATTGTGGGTTGTAATTATAACCTATTTTTTTTTTAATTTTGTCTGATGTAGCTACAACATGAAAATTAATTTAGGGTGTGCTTAAATGCAAAAAATATTTACAGGCCCTGAGACATACTTGGTTTCGAACGAGGCCTCATCCAGCTACCATGGATAACATGCCCAGACCAAATGTGAACAAACCGAAATAATATTTAAATTAAAGGAAAAATAAAAAACAGCTTCATTTCAATACTTTTATTCCCTTGAAATCACTTAACACTATTTGCATGCTGAGGTATATTAAAATTTTAACTAAACAAATTACAATAGATATTGTACTATCATCACTATATGTACATTTGAGCCTAAGTTATGAGACGTAATATACATAAACATATTTACGCAAAAATTGATTTTAATTATCAACATGCAAATGATAATAATGGCCCCCATAATACTTAAATAACAGTTTAATATGCCCAAGTGTTCAGTTTTTGAGCTTTTAAAAATAGTAAACACTTACCCATATTGTAAAAAACGACAGTTTTTAATTTAAGATTTCAATTATTTTATAACCTTTACAGCAACCTTTCAAAGAGAGACATTTATAAATTATATATATTTTTATTCATATATATATTTTTTTAATTTAGCAAAATCAATTTAGACACAAGATTGTTGGTACTGATTACTGAAATGTATGAATCTGATATTTTAAAAAGTTGCTGTTGTTGCTCATAATTATAACTATTCTTAATAATAAATTTGATTGAAGAGAGTAAGAATAACATAGATTAGAACATTTTCTTACTAGATACAGAGAAACAAGCTATCATAAGGAGATCATTTAAATACCGGAAATACCACTAATCACTTTCAAATGTAACAAAAAATATTTTTATCAAAACATCAAAATGTCTCTTAACCCAACACAATAAAATATATATTTGCTTATTAAAACTTTTGTAAGACATTTACTAGAAATTAAAAAACGGATAAGCTCACATATAAATTGGTGTAGGTACCAACTAGTTTCGGACTTCATTGTAGGTCCTTCATCACAGTACATGGGATAAATTCGCAGTGGCGCCACGTCTTGATGTGAAAACTAGTCGGTACCAATAAGTATAGACTTCAGTCTAGCCACTTTTTGCTTAGCTTTTTTATACATTTCCTCATTAGAAAACACATATATACAATAACTACAAGTTTGTCAGAGATTTTACAGAGAATTGCCATAGACTATAATTAATTTATAAAAGTTTAAACAACTGAATATTATAGTTAATATTACTTTAAATACCACAAAATAAATTAAAAGTGCACATACTCTTTACAGACTATACCACAGCCTTTACTTCTAACAAATTAGTTTGCAAAATAAGAAGACATATAGAAATTTTATAAGTATATTTAATTACTAGTTGTAAAGATATACCATGCCCTGCAAACATTTAAAGTGACTAATTGTTATAATTATTATATCTTCACACCAGGGTAGCCAGAAAGATCACATTGGCAAGTGTTTTTATATGCCATGTTCGCTTCTATCAAATTCGTCATTTTCTTCTTATACATGTCTATGTATCAGAGTCCTCTTGACAGAGAGACTTCTTCCCACTTCAAGCAATTTGCTCACATGAGCTACGAAAACTAATCTCTGCCTACCTCCACAACTTGCAATGTTAACTTTCGTACTGTATATTTTCTTCATCATTTGTTCTTCGCTCATTCACTTAACATGCAGAAATCAATCATACACCCTTAACCATTTTAGTGACATGATCACCTTTTAAAAAATGCCATATTGCAAATCTCTTCATTGGGTTTTTTGGGGTAGGTATAACACAATTATCACTGCAATTTATGAAGAGATTGCATTTCTATTGCATTCAGTATATTTTTATACTTTTACAGCAGAGCCTTCAATTTAAATAAACAAAGATTATCTAAATAACATTACTAGTAACAACTATTATTTATTAGCAATATTTACATATAAGTAATTTATTTACAAATATACTCTATAAGAGCAAGCTAGAAAACCTCTATCAAATAATATTTATAAAGACATTACATTACCTTGTGCTGTAATGTTTTATTTTGTCTCAATTACATTTATTAGAGATTGTAAAGACCTAAAATATTTCTATAATGTGTATTTTTAAACACTATATTAAAATAATAAAAAGGAAATCAAAACACATGAAAGATTTAGATAAAAGGTTAGAACAACATTTAGAAAAGTTTACTTTTGACTGAAATATCTGTGTTGTACTTTAACATAATGACATATTAGAAACTTTGGTAGTTGGAAATTAATTTTCAAATAATTAAAAATTATCTTTACAAAATTTAGAAAGTATTGTTAAATAAATTTTAATAGTCAATATGAAAGGATCAAAATGTACTCAGCTTATTATACACATAATTTTGTATGTATGGTAGAAAAGTTTAAAAAGTTTTAGATCCTTTTAAAGCTAATTATTAAATTTTAATTGTATTTAAACTATTTTCATTACTAACACAATCTTTTTTTAAACTGCATTTGGTAATGTATTATATATGTCACAATGTTTCCTATATTATTAAGGGGTTGGTTTCTCAATCATAAAATAAAAATTATTCGCTAACCACATTTTAACCTGATTAAATGTATAAATAATTTATACAGACTACTGCAATTTCTTCTTTTTTTATTTTGTTGCATTTATCTTAATATAACTTTTTTTGATGGTTGACAAATCTGCCCCTACAAATTAAATTTTTTTACAAATGAAACAAATCAACTCTATGATAATAATTTCTAGTAAGTTAAAGTTCCTAATAATTCTTTATTTATTTTATATCTTCATAGTCATGAATTATATTACATTGTAAATTAAATAAACTTCCTAAATTGAAAGTATTTTTGGTTGTATCTGTTATTTGGTTAAAGATTGTCAATTTTTAAACTAAACTGTATCTTACAACATAATCGCCATAATGGAAACTTTTCATAACTAAAAAAATCTTCGCTGTTTCACTTCGAAAACATGGTTCATCAACACTACACGGAACTATTAACACTTAACACACGATCCACTCCACTGCAGCACTTATTGGAGACCGTGTTTGGGAGCAACGGCCAAGCGTGGTGCTGTGTAGGTGGGGCGGTGCGGGCTAGTTGCGCAGCCAGCCGGCGGCCTGCAGGTAATGGCGCACGGCCACGTCCACGTCGCTGTCGGCGGCCGGCGCGCGCCGCAGCAGCACCCCCTTCAGCGTCACGTACTGAGCCGGGGCCAGGCACAGCGCAGAGCATAACTGAATAATGATAATAGAATTTATTAAAGTAATAGTCACTGTAGAGTGGTTGGGCGATCGGAATTTAAGTCAAAATTCTAATTTGATCCCCTGGTGGCAGGCTCGTACCAAGGGTTTTTAAGTAGGATTTATATTGTTGGCTTGGACATAAAGACAGTTTTGTTTTAACAGTGGTAGTCAAGCATCAGCCTTTGTAGTTGCATGAATGGGCAGCCTCGACCGGGGAAGTACTAGGACGTCACAGAATACCGGCATGAAGTAGAAGTGTAACAAACTTCTGCATTTTGTCTGGTGAGTGCAGGTTACTGGAGGCCCACACACCCCTGTCCCTCAATTCAGCGGGTGTTCTTGGGCGGCGGTAGTCACTTACAATCACGTGAACCACCTGCTCGTTTGCTTCCTTTTTCCATAAAAAAAAACTCACTACCTGTCACAGAATCCCATAATAAACTAGTCAACTCATACTGTACCTGTATCTCATTATTGTTGAGCAGCTGCGTCGAGCATACGGCGTTGCTGCTGCTGCATGAGCTCTTTTTGGAGCAACCACATGCGGTACTTCCGTCCCGTATGCACCTTGGGCTGGTGGAACTTGAGCCGCCTTCGCCGTCTCTGTACAGAAAACATTAATATTAATAAAGGTGGTAAAGAAGCTGTGTTAAGTAAACCTTAAAGTTGACATTAGATAAATAAATGCCACTATATAAATATAAAATAGAACTATATACATAAAATATAACTCACTTTTTTCTTTGCTGCGGCGTGCTGGTCTGCATTTGATCTTTTGTCTGATTGGTGTCCAGGCACCCACTGCTGCCCTGGCGAAAACAATTGTTATACGAGATCAAACCCAAAACTACAAATCCAAGACATGCTGTCATGTCCACTTCTAATAATAAATGGATAAAGAAACTTAGTATCTTATTATGATTGGAAAGATCGGTCAAACCAAAAGCCATATGGTTAATAATAATGTCCGCTTTTCAACAATTAAATAATTTTATGTAGTAGCATCTTTAAACCAAGTACTGGAGAATTTTTTACAAGTAAATTTTGTTACATCTTCATGTTTTGTTACTGTTTTTATGAAATTTTATTGCAGGTTACAATAAATGATAACGAATAAATTGTAGTGGTGTTCACATCTTATAGTGATGTGGTAGGTGTGGTAAACAATTGAACAGAAGGGGTGCGGTAGGTGTATTTGTTGTTGAGCACGAAGCTTATTTTGTGGAAGTTGTGTCGCTCATATATTAAGTCAAAGAGTTACATATTGTTTGCAGACTAAGCTTATATTAAAGTGTCAAAGGGTGGTGTGGATGGATTATGAGTAGTGGATTATAATTACAATATGTGTGGATTAGGCATGATCCTAATCCACACATATAACCTCTAACAACAATCTGACCAGTGTCACATTGGGGGGATTGGGGTCAAGTGCTCTTTTACACTTTTTTTTCACTATGAACAGGTTAAGAAATTGAGCTAACAGTCTCTGATAAGTGACTAATGCAGACCATAAAAACCTGCCAACTTCAAATGTACAAGCTAAAAACTTACCCATAATGACATGTACTCCTTCAAAAAGGAAAAGTACAGATATTGCGCTGATATTTGGCTACTGAAACGAATACTAGAGCGGCCGTGATCAGGATGCCTCGTAGATAGAGGAGTATACCACGTTCTATGCGTGGTGAGTGCGGTACACGGATTTTACGTGGTGACTGAGGTGTGCGGATCTTGCGTGGTGAGTGCGGTGCGCGTATCTTACGTCTAGATGGGCGTGGGTTGGCGCGTGCGGATGCTTTCGGTGCGCGGCGTGCTGCTCGTAGTGAGCGCACTCCTCGAGGCGCGTGACGCCGGCCAGCCGGTAGCGGTGCAGCTCGGCGAGCCGCACGCGCAGCTCGCGCTCGCGCCACAGCCCGCCCACCACGCCGCCCTGCTCCGACCGCCCGTAGAACTGCGACGTCCAGCGTAAACGCTCCGTGAACTCTCTGCAATCATTTACATAGATTGTTTATCATATGCTATGGGAAAGAATCTGTAGGTGTGGTAGCTGAGTGGGGTGATTAATTAGACACTGAGGTCAAGTTAAAAGTTTAAAAGGGTCTGATTCCATCCTGCCTGTGTCACATGATGATTTTAATTTCTCTTAAATTTATTTAATATTTAAATTTATATTCAATCATATCTATATGATTGATGATTGAAAGAAAATGGATACTGGTAAAACAATATATTGTAAGATGTTTTGTGAAATATTTTAAGAAACTATGTTTTACAAATAGGTGTCATTGATGATTATTATGATAATGATGATAAAGTCAACCAGATTATGATTAATACTAATAGATGACTGCTCGGGCAGTTAGGCAGAGATGAATTTAAGTCAAGTTCTAGACAGATAAAAATTGGTTTATTTATAACTTTTGTACATAAATTTATAATTTTACAAATATCTGGTTATTCTATGCCTCAATTATGCCCATCTGGTTTGAATTGACATAAATATGGTGCACTTATTCCTTTTCTTATCTGTCACAAATTATACTATTGATGTAATATTAAACTTATGTTCTATTTGTATTGTTGGCTTGGAAACTAAAACGGCGCCATCTTATATCACATCATATTGCCACATCATATTGCATTAGCTATGGTTAAATATAAGTGAAACATCTAAAACTTATCAGTTACCTCATTGGAAATATGATCATTATGTAGTTAATCTTGTTAAATTCACAGTCACACAGACACAGTAATTCAAAGTCACGATAGCCGAGTGGTTGGGTGGTCGGAATTTCCAGTCAAGAGACCCGAGTTCGATCCTCAAGTGGCCGTACCAATGGGTTTTCCTAAAAACCTATGTACAAATTATATCGTTGGCATGGACGTAAAGACGCCGACAGGCTCACCACCTGTCACGTTGTTCTCTCTTCTCTTGTTAAAAAAAAGAAACATGTAGTATATCAATAACTGAAATATGAATAAATAAGTTTGTTGAGCTTGTGAAAATTCGACTCCAGTAGTTCACTAGATACTCACTTTTTCTCTTTGGCAAGTTTTCCAAGTGTCCTTTGTTTGTTTCTTTGATTGTTAAAAAATACTGATACTAGTTGGTAATCCCTCACTAGCCTTTTTCTTCTTGTCCTTTCTCTTAAACGGCGCGTGTAAATGTCCACTTGAGATAACTTCAGAGCTGAAATAAGCATTTTGTGTTAAATTACAATAAGTTTCATTTTATTATTAAAAGAAAAACATTTGATTTATGTAGTAAAGACACAAAAAGTTGAATATGATTGGAATTTGATTAATAACTCAAGTTTGATCCCTTGGAGGAAGGTTCTCCAATGAGTTTTTTCCAAACTTATGTATGATGTGTCATAACATGCCATGGCGAAAAGCTCACCACCTATTATGGTGTGCCAAATAAGCTCCTGTGAAATGTGGGTTGAAAAAATAAAACTGTGTAGATGATATTGAAAATATGAACATAATATTGTTGATCTTTAAAAAACGCATGTTATTCCTATAAATAAAAATGTCTTGAATATCAATTACTTAAAACAGTTCAATTCAGTTTATAAACAGTTTATAGAACTGTGACAATATGATTGTGATGAAAATTTTAAATACATACCAACATCTAATTCATCATCATCGGGGTTTAATGATAATGTTGATATTAACTGTTCAGCTTCATGATCATGCTCCTAAAACAAAAAAATATTGGAATAAAAACAAGTATTTTATAAGAACAATAAATGCCTACCTCCTTACTATGAGATAAGATTAATGTTTCATTCTTAATGTAAAATATTTATGTAATAAATAGACCAAAGAGTCATGATAGCAGAGTTGTTGGGTGGTCGATATTTCGAGTCAAGAGACCCGAGTTCGATCCCCAGGAGGCAGTACCAATGAGTTTTTCAATTACTTATGTACGAATTTCATCATTGGCTTGGACATAAAGGCGGCGACGGGCTCACCACCTGTCACGTTGTCCCGAAAATATCTTCGGTGGAAGGTGGGTCAAAGGGACTTAATTATCTAGACTTGACCTCTGTCAACCCCTGTATAGGGAATTGTAGAATATATTTTTATATTAATTATAAATATTAGTTATATATTTTTATATATGGCAGAGTAACATATGGTATGAGTCACAAGTAAACATGAAATCAGAAACACCTTAATATATATACAATTTTATAGGCATTCATTTATAATATTCCAACTATCTCATATCAAAACAAGTCTTAAACTATTTTATTTGGGAAATTTCATATTAATTTTGGCATTAATATGAAATTTCCCAAATAAAATAGTTTAAGACTTGTTTTGATATGAGATAGTTGGAATATTATAAATGAATGCCTATAAAATTGTATATATATTAAGGTGTTTCTGATTTCATGTTTACTTGTGACTCATACCATATGTTACTCTGCCATATATTCCATGTATATCATTATACATGGAATATATGACACAGTTATAGATAGCTCAGATTATCAAGGCTCAAGATTATTATCATATAATATTTAATATACATACCCTTTCAAAATCATCTCTATTTGACATATAACCCAGTTGCGATGCTTCATCTGCAGTAACTGCAAGTGGCGGCAATCGCGAGACTGCGCTAGGGCCTAAGGGACCTTCATCTCTATCAGCACAATGCAATGATGGACGACTGGTACTTTCAACATTGCCCCAAGTAGCTCTGCCAATACTGCCTTCCAAGTATCTTGTTATATACTCATCTTTTGCCTCTAAAAATAGATTGAATAAATTACTCCTTCAGTTAAATATTCCAAAACAATGTAATAACATCAAAATAAATAAAACATACCTTCAGGGGATCTTGATTCAATATGTTTAGCAATATCTTCCCAATTCCCAAAACCAAATTGTTCAATAGCATCCAATAATCGAACTTCTTCATTGGCAGACCAACTGGTACGCCCCAAAAAAATCCCAAAGGCACCAGAATCCTATAAATATAAACGTTTCGATAATAACACCTAATTTATAAAGGAAACATTACTGGAGTTGTTAAAAACTATTTTTACAATTATTTACATACCATGAATTGATATGAGTGATCATTTTTGTGGGATCCGATTTCGGCACCAAGTGAAAAACACTGAAAATTATAAAAAAAATAAACATATTTCAAAAATCGCGCCATAACTTTAAACAAAAATGGCACCGATGCAAAATTATACCTGTAAGCAAATATCAAAGTCAATACATTCAGCACATCGTACTCGAACTCCGTTAATTTCTTCTTGACAATAAGTACAATTATATTTAGCATACAAGTCTGAAAACGACATATTTCTAACAGAACCGTTTAACGAATATCAGTCATACGTTGGCAGACTGTGTATTTCAAAGCTCACCGGCCATGTTTTTTCCATAGACAAGTTTTTAATTAGTTGTTGATCAATTGTGGCTTTGGCTAGGTGCTTTCAGCCAAAAACAATACAAAATATTTCTGATCGTGCACGAACTAAAATGAGTTATTTAACATTATTTTATAATAGGATACGATAGGAGTTAAAAGAAATTAACTATAAAGAAATAATAAGTTTGTGTTGAAACAAAATGCAGCTTAGGCTTTGTAAAGACATTAGACATTGTATTTGTATATGTATTGTATTGTAAGTGTTCCTTGTATATTGTATTGTGTATTCTTGCTGTATTCGCCTATGCGGTTCTGAAAATAAATAAATAATTGCACTAACATTTTCAAAAAATATGGATGGAAATGACGTAGAGCTCTCATTTTTAGTAGTCTATGCCCCGGATGTCACGTCGACATATTAGTGATGAGACGTATTCGGTGCCCGTGAACTGTATCATATGTATCAAACTTTCGCTGACTGTTGGTCTGAAAGTTTTCAAAATGTTTACCCCGACATATGTTGATAGCTGATTGCATTCTCAACTGTTCTCATTTTCAACACCCACAGGTAGAGAGGGGTGATATTATTTGTACACTAATGCCATACGTATAATGTATATTATTTAAAAATAATTTTAGTAATAAACGAAAAAGAATGTAATTAATTCGTATAACAAACTGAGCGGTAGCGAAAAAACTAGATATGAATTCAAGCCGCCGCTTTTTCACTTGTTTTCTTCTGTGTTAATACTTGCCACAGGATATGGAAAAATTATTTAGTTTTTATATTTATTTAAATTTATTTGCAGAATAAATAAGATTTACAAAATGGCGTAATTAATGCCTTGAGACATTCTCTACCATTTCACCTTTGATTATAGGAGAATATCTAGTAATGCATGCATATCACAAAGTTCAAATAAAAAATTTAAATAAAAGCATTGCATAATTAAAATAATAGTAAATATAGGACACACGCATATACAAAACTACTTTTATATAAATACATACTGTCATTTAATAATACTTTACAAACACCTATGATAAATACATACACAGTAAATAAATATAATATTTATATATACCAATTAAGTTCAGTTAAGAAAATAGTGACAGTTTCTAAAGATTTCTTTGTTAATTTGTCGAGGTTATTTTCAATTTTGAAAACAAAATGACACAATATTCATTAAAAGAATATTAGAAATAGATTGAACTGCTTCATTAAGTAATATTCTCAGAGTAATCGTTTAAAGATGGGTTTAATTTTTGCTACTTTAATATTTCGGAGTACTGCATTTGATAATAATTGATATAATTGAAAGTGAAGCCCGTGCGACAGTAAGGAATATGAAGAGATAGAGACAGATTATCCGCGAAACGAAGACATCGGGCATTATGAGAGTAGCCCTAATACTGAAATTTGCATTTCAGATATGCAGGGATAAACGGATCACCATTTAAATTATCACAATTTGAGATTACTAATTAGTGAAATAGTAACAACATATTCTCGGTTGTGGTTCCTTCGTTGTTTCTGATTCCATAATACAAGTGCTTAAGCTGTTTACTTTCTTATCAGAGGTATGTATGTGATGTTGTCCCTATCTATCTATGTGTTTATTTGTATTATTATTTATAATAAAAAATAATTAAATAAAAAACAAAAAAATCCAATCAGTGTAACTTGTCACACCCTTGTTTTTTTCTAAAATAAAAAAAAGTATATAGTTTGCTAGCTTGAGGCGTGTTATTCTTTTTCTTATATGTGATTTATGTATTTTATCAAAATTTACTTATTACTTAGAAGAATGCTGCTTTAAAACTGCAAAATTTGTAGTTGTACACATTTTTAACATGAACTATAGGCAAGAACTCGGGATTGTTGTTGGCGGTGCGCTCAAAGTAATAACGTCCCAAAAGCTGAAGAGTTTAAAATTAATAAGATTACAGATTTGCGCGCAATGAATAGAAAAGGGGTAGATGGCCATAAAATTTAATTGAAACGCGCTGAGAATAGAAACAACTGCAGATGGTTTTTCATCGCAATCCTTCTGTATTATGCATTGTTAAAAATTATATTGTTTCTAGTTTTCTGCGAAAAAGTAAAGGGAAGCGGCTAGATCATATAATTATAGGTACACAAGATTAAACTGTGAAAATATTCCATAATGAATTAGCCCGTAAATACCGTTTGTATATTATTTACATACGAGTAAATTTATATAAGTTATCACCTTTTAGTTAAAAATTAAACAATATTTACTTACAAAATTTATTATTCGTTATTTCTGTGTGTAATGTATTGTAGAAGTTTAATAACTATATTTTTTATATATTATTTCTTTTAAATCGTGAGTTTACAGGCACCAAAATTGTACATAATTAAGTCCAGCGCAGCATTTTGGTGGTTGTTACATATCAATAATTATGATATTATGTGATCAAAAATATTGACTATTTTTATTATTCTAACGATTGTATCTCTAATTTTAAAGTAGTCGTTAAAAATGTAAATAATAAAACTTTGTAATAACTTATAACTAGTATTATATAAAGATACAAAAATGAAAGTTCAATTTAATTTTTCCTTTTCAAATTAACAAATTTAGTACGTATACTTCTTTTGAACAAATTATGAATATTTAATTCAACACGAATAACATATTGGATAGTCACGATGGCCTAGTGGTTTGATGATCGGAATACGAACCAAGAGACCCGACTTCGATACCGAGGATTGTACTAATGGGTTTTTTTTCAAAAAATTATGGCGATTTATATTAGGGCTTGGAGATACAGACGGCGACGAGCTCACCACCTGTCACGTAGCCAAAAAATTTTTTTCGATGAAAGGTGGGTCGAAAGGACTCATTTGTCAAGGCATCTGTCTACCGCTGTATAGGGAATGGCGTGAAGATATTTACTTATTATTTATTTTATTTATTTATAATTCATCACAAAAGTTTTAAGGTAAATAACGAAAATAAATCGATATTTTGCACTAGTTCATCGCGTCACTAGCCAAACATCTCTTTTGTATCGAAATACAGGGTTTTTCGTGTCGCATTTCATGTTTTATATATTTTATACTCGTATAATAGTCACTATAGCCGTGTGGTTGGGTATCGAGTCAAGAGACCCAAGCTCGAACCCCAGGAGGAAGGTTTTTTTTGAAAAACTTAAAAACTTAACCATAAAATATCATCGGTGTAAGGTGGGTCGAAATGGCCTAATTGTCTAGACCTCTGTCTACCCCTGTATTGGGAATGGCGTGAAGACATTAATTTATTATTTAACTACGAGTATGACTATTCTGCTCTAGCAAGGTGTGGCAAGCTTTTATTTTGCATACTTTTTAAATTGGACTTTGAACAATGAAAAAAAATATTAAAATCCGTCCAGTAATTTTAGTAGTGATAAGTGTTATAATTCGATAATTAGCAATGGAAACTAACTATGAATACTCAGCTTTTTTGAAAAGAGTTTAATATTTTGTACAATATGACCAAAAAGTTTTTTTTTTGTTATACAATTTATGTGTTATATTCAATATTCTACAAAACATATCAATTTTATATTCATTAATAATCATTCCTTCATTATTAACTAAGTACTAACTCTGTTACTTGTAACTTCGATTACAAAATTAGTTTAAAAAAAATTTCAAAGGAATTAAAAGAATTAAAAGAAAAGGAATTAAAATTCTCATAAAAATGAGAATCCTTTGAAAGTAATTTCAAAGGATTCTCATTTTTATGTAACGGCAGTAAAATTTTTATTGCAGACTTAAAAAGTTCTAAAAGTGTGTTTTATCCACCATCAGATTTTTTTAGACTAAGAATGTTATCAACTCAACGTGGATAACCGACATTTATTTAAAATATGTATTTTAAGGATTGATATATTAACATTCGTATTTTAAATGACAAGTAGGAAGTTAGTCCTATTAGTTTGTCAATCATATACCATAAATACCAATTATTTAAAAATATTGTAAATATATATATATATATATATATATATATATATATATATATATATATATGTATATATATATATATATATATATATATATATATATATATATATATATATATGTATATATATATATATATATATATATATATATATATATATATATATATTAGTCACGATAGCCGAGTTGTTGGGTGGTCGGAATTTCGAGTCGAGAGACCCGAGTTCGATCCCTAGGTATATTCCCTTTGGTATATTCAATATATTCCAATATCATCTGGAAAAACAAAGTGCAATTTATAATTTTTTGATTTTTATTTTTTGGAACACAGGCGTGATCTTCGTTCTATTATGTTACGGAATTTTATTGTATTGTCTCCTTTTTGCCATTTACAAGATTATTTATAAGACTTTAAAATCCTCATATTTTTATTAATATAAATGACATCCTAACTTTTCTTTATAAGTTAGTACAGGCTCGTACCAATGGGGTTTTCAAAAACTTATGTACGAATCATATCGCTGTCTTGGTCATAAAGATGACGACGGGTACTACAGGACAAATTAGGGCTCTCAATATTGCATTACAGAAACGTGCTCTGTGGATTTATTAAATAGAGGTAGGGGATTTGAAATATCATAATCTTTCAAATCTTACGGCAACGGGCTCACCACCTGTCACGTTGTCCCGAAAATATCTTCGGTGGAAGGTGGGTCGAAGGGACTTAATTGTTTAAACTAGACCTCTGTCTACTGATATTTGTTTATTTAACTTTACTTTTATGGACTCTAGACAGCAATCAAAAAGGTTATAACCACTTTCAAAGTTCTCTGCGATGACCAATACGTTCCTGTGCTAAACATGTACCATATTATTAGAATTATATACTCTTTGCACTCTAGCAACACTTACATCAATATTATTTGACAATATTTGTGTTTTTTTAGATAAATCTTGAAAATAAAATTGAAATTATCAGACTTCTTGTTAGCATTGTACAACTTTTCATTTAGATTAATTAAGATTTTTGTGAATCTTTATTAGAAATATAATATTATTAGAGCTTTAATCCAAACTTTCAAATGAACAATTTGATCTTTTATTTTCGTTCATTTACCCGTGATATGTAATGTGATAGTTGGCTAATTTTCCTGTACTTAAAATCGGTCTTCGACCATGAAATCCAGTAAACGAAGACTTCAAGCGCTTACGGAAGGTTCTGATGTGCTACCAAATTACATTAAAATGGATGATTCTGAAACATCAATACCGCCAGTACTTAGATCCAGATTGCATGATCTATTTTCACAAATAGAGAAAGAGTTTGACCTCCTTTACGCAGAAAATTTAAATTGTAAGTAAATTTAATCATGTCGCACATGCAGTGTTGAAATTTAAGTATCGTGCAAAATTTTCCGTATTTTGTTTTAGTGCAAGAAAAAATTGACATTCTTAGTGAAAAACTTGAAAGAGAGAGCTACGTAGGAGACAGACAGAATCAGGATTTTATTGAATTTGAAAATACTGGCAAGAATTCAAAAGTAAAATGTAAGTTTAATAATAATATTTTATACTACTTTGACACTTTTCCTTCCTTTCTTATTCTTGGTTGAATGGATACTTTGATTCTTTATCATATATTTTTCTGTAACATCAACTTCTGATTAAGTGGTTGAGTTTTTTATAACACAAAATTGTATAGAAATGGCTTAGACTTTTACTAGCTGACCCTGCAAATGTGGTTTTGCCATATTAATAAATAGGAGTTTATCATAGGTGAAAATTCAGGGTTGTATGTATTTATTTTTGTATGCTGTATCATAAAAATATAAAAACCAATAAATTTGGTTTAAAAATAAAACAAACAACATACAAAAATATAGGAGTAAAAACCATTTAGGGGGATGAAAAATTTTGCCGAAGGTGCAATGTGAATGGTATTGGAATTACTGGAAGTACTGTATTAGTAACAATCTGATTAACAGAGTGTGGAGATTGCTCTGAATTCTCCTTGCATATTCCTAGCAATCAAGATGACAGGAATATCCATATGTTGGCTGACCTTTAATCTCTTACATCATTAAATTTGTCATAAATGTGCAAATACTAGTATTATACAAGAGTCTTTGATCCAGCATAGTGTTGGCAAATCTTATAAATAATAAATACATACATAGATAGGGACAACATCACATACATTGCTCTGATCCCAAAGTAAGCAGTTTAAGCACTAGTAATATGGAATTACAAACAATGAAGGTACCACAAACACCCAGACCTGTGAATATATAGAAAAAGTGTTTTCTATGTTGACCTGTTGGGGAATCGAACCTGGAACCTCAGCTGGTGACACCTTGAAAACTGATGTATACGGCACTTGTCTATGCAGGTTGTCAGTTGTCAACCTGCTATGAAATGTATTAAACTTTCACTGTTTATCTATTAGTTAACTATGTTTAGCATTGGGTTAAAAAGGTTGATGAAATAGAGGTTACACTTACTTATTTTCAGTATCGCAAAGTAACTCTCAGAAAGTGAAAACAAGTCATAAACTCAGGGTTCAGACCAGCAAGATTGTGTCTAGTTTCAAAGCTCCCACATACAACTGTCAGCTTGTAAGAGAGTTCACTGGGCACAAGGATGGTATATGGGATGTGTCCTCTGCCAGACCTGGGCAACAATTGATTGGGACTGCTTCTGCTGGTAAGTAGTATCAAGAAATATTGTAAATATAAATTATATTTTTATGTGTGTAAATAACATTTTTGGTAAGTTCTATGAATTAATAAATATATGTAGTAACAGTAACTTGAGTATAAGAAAATATATTTACAATAAGATTTAATATTTTATAACGTAACATATTGGAACAGGCAACAATTGAACATTTCAAATATTATCTATTTTCTTATACAATAATGTAACATGCAATTTTCTATTATTACAACAATAAAGAAAATAAACATGATTCTGCTATGTCTTAATTTATATTTCTTTTGTGTTATCTTTTAGTAGGGAGCTTGCATTCATATAAATATACATAACACAATGACTTATGTAACATTACCATTGTTTCAAATTCATAATATCTCTATAGAACAGCTATATGTTTAAGAAGGTAGGCTTTTTAAACAAATATAGCTGAAAAAATCATCAAAATGAAAACACCAACTTCTAGCGTTGGGTATGAGTAAGAATATTGACACATGATGACAACCATTTCTTAAAAATACCAGATAGTTATGGGACAACAGACCTTAAATGCTACTATGCCCAAATTGCAATCGGCAATACACTTGTCAAGCATGGTAATTACGGCAAATACTCCCATTCAGGAGAGGCCTTTTCCTTCAATTGAATTTTACAGTCCAAATTATGATGATAATTGTCCCTCAAGTAGGATGCCCTGTCTCTTAGGTAAATGGATGGTGATAAGGTAATGTTAATGTGTTTTTTACTTTTTGTCATTTTGTATCATGGATTATAGCTATATTTATGACTAAAAAGCTTTGCAATTATAAACTAATACAAAAATGCTCAAATTTGACTTCATTTTACTGTATTTAATAATACAGTGTACTATCTACTAAGTAATCCCTAGTACTTGAAGTCTTTTAGGAAGTCACATTTTACTTGGACTCTTATGATAAGTTATAACATGCTTCTTTGTGTGGTTTTGCTTATTTGGTGGTCATCTTAATGTCCAAGCTAATGGTACAATGAATTTGACATACACAGATAAATATTTATACATACATACAAACATCCGTGACTCATGTACAATATTCATATTTATCATCTTACAAATGTTTGCTCTTGAGGGTTTGGAACCCAGAAAAAGGCAGGGTCACTAACATCTCTGCTATTGGTCTACTTGTAATAAAAACAGCATAATTAAAAAAAAAAGAACTATTGTAATTTCAGATCATACAGCATGTGTTTGGAGCATAGAGTGGGGCAAGTGCTTGTTGCAGTACACAGGGCACTCGGGTTCTGTTAACTCAATCCGTTTCCACCCGACTAGGGATATTGCACTTACAAGCAGTGGTGATAATACTGCACATGTTTGGCAGGCTGCTGTTAACTGGGATTTACCGGTACAAAAACTTGTTTATTTTTTTAAATGTATGATAATTTAGAACTGTAATTTTTATATTACTATAAATAATATATAATATTAATTTTTCTATAAATAAACAATTTTTATTTCGATAACTTTTTTAAAAAAATCACAATACTTATAACATTTTGTCCTCCAAATTAGACACAATTTTTGTGTCTTGTTTTAAGAGGGTATGTTGTTATGTGACATAAATGCGAAGATGTCAGTGTTTACTGTCAACACATATAACATGTATAACATGTATATAGATATAATATATACTGCTACTGACAACATTATGTGTTAACCAACATACTAAATTAAAGAGCTATCTGAATAGCTGAATAAAGGAAATATATGAAAAACATTGTTTCACTAAAACAACAATGTTACACTATTAGCAAGTACTATATTTTATTATTTTCTGGTGAATTACTATGTGAAGGCACAGGTTGTACATTGTTTATTAATGGTTGTACATTCTTCAAGCTGTCCATGTTAAAGTCTCATAAGACAATACTGTAGTATTTTGATGGCCAATGATTTTTAGAGGATGTCTTTACTGTACATAATGACTACAATTTAGTCACCAATATGGTCAATAAAATCAATTCTTTACGAGATTTAATGAACAGATCTATGAATCTTCCTAACTTGACTGCAACATATGCATAAAATATTCTATTGTCATAGCGAGGACAATCTTCAGAGGAGGAACTAGAGGGAGGGGGTGAAGAGAGCCTGGGAGAAGGCGGTGATAGACCTGAAGTGCTGCGAACGCCTCTGACTGAGCTAACTGGACATATAGGCGTTGTTGTGGCGGCTGACTGGCTCACCGGCGGTGATCACGTGATCACTGCCTCCTGGGACAGAACTGCCAATTTGTATGATGTGGAAACTGGCGACTGCCTGCAAATACTCACAGGTATAATTGATAAATTCTCTCACTAATCATATATAGTGCTAGAGGTGCATTGCAGACGATTTTATGGTACACGCACTAAAATTGTATCTCTAAAATTTTGCTATATTTTATTGAATGATGTAATGTGCAAATGAATTTAGTTTTCCGCAACCTTTGCGGTTTTAAACTAAGTCCCAGATGTTATAGTAGTGGCAATGGTTATAATTTATAATTAATAAATGGGCATAATTATTGTGAAAAAAAAATAATATTATTTATAATTTTCAATTGCTTAACGAAACGAAATTGCTTATTTAATACTAACTGGTAAGAAAGATTTGTATATATACATAATCATCTGTATATTTATATAGGTAAAGTTTTAGTATGTATTCATCTAGTATTTATTTAAATATGTGTATATTTATGTGTCTGTACTTTAATAACTAAGACTGGTTTTCGATTTGTCTGTTTGGTGTACAGTAAACATGGTACAAAAATATAAAAACCCTTCATAAATCGAATAGCTTCAAAAAAATGCTAAATGGAAACTTGGGCTATTACTTCACAATTTAATAATTGTCATATTTGTTTGAACTTATTTCAATTGTTATGTAAAGACAAATTACATTTACTCAGGTCACGACCACGAACTGACACACGCTTCCGCGCACCACAGCTCCCGGCTGGTGGTGACGGCTTCCAGGGACACCACCTTCCGCCTGTGGGACTTTCGCGAGCCCATACACTCTGTATCGGTTTTCCAAGGACACACTGAGTATGTTTCCATTGACGTTAGAAAAGTAATATTATCTGCAATTTAAATTAATGAAAAAAAAAGTGGGTCGAAAAGACTTAATTGTCTAGACCTTTGTCTATCCCAGTGTTGGGAATGGCGTAAAGTGCAATAAGATGCATCACATTAACATCCATTTACATAATAAGCTAGTGTTTAATAAGTTCATTTAATAATCAAAACCTTATAATATTTATTTATTTTATTTTATTCTTATTTTTAAAATAAAATATATCTTCACGCTATTCCCAATACAGGGGTAGCCAGCGGTCTAGATGATTAAGTCGTTTCGACCCACCTCCCACCAATGATATTATTGGGAGAATGTGACAGGTTGGTCGCTGTCTTAATGTTAAGAGTTTTTGAAAAAACTCTTGATACGAGTCTGCCACCTGGGGATCGAGCTCTGGTCTCTTGACTCGAATTCCTACCACCCAACCACTCGGCTATCGTGGCTTTCTTATTATTTCTTTTAATTATTATACCTTTCAATGGTTGTGTATGCTTTGTGGGGTATGGCGTAAGAATACACATCTTCCCGTTGGTGTCGTAAGAGGCAACTAATGGAAAAGTCTTCAAAGATGTAATTGATGCCAGTGACAGGCAGCATAGTCAATCAAGCAGATCGACTATGCTGCTCGTCAAGCGTGGCGATTATGGCAAACCCTCTCGTATGAGAGGTCTCTGTACTGTTGAGCACTTTACCTAAATGTATTTATGTATGCCGTGTGGTAACGGCGTAAGAATGTTGCCACTCCCTTTCTTCCCGTGGATGTCGTAAGAGGCGACTAAGGGAAATGGCCTTGAATATCATTATGGCAACCGATAGATGGCGTTATGACCATCTCTAAAAATATCAGACTAACATAATCAGATCGAAGATGGGCAGCAGCGTCTGAGGTGCGAGTTGTCTGGTACTGCGATCGCCAATCCGCTTGCCCGTCATCGGATTTCTGTTCGAGACGGTTGTTGTCATCTGTCATAGACAATAGAGTTTTCAAGGCTCTTCCCTTGGTCGCCTAGAATAAATATATGCATACATAGATAGGGACAACAACACATACATTGCTCTGACCCCAAAGAAAGCAGCTCAAGCCCTAGTAATATGGAATAAGAAACAACGAAGGTACCACAAACACCTTACACCGTCACCATACTTCAATTATACAATCTTGTTAATTTTTAATCCCCATTCGCGTCTGTCTATGGCATTATAGATCCCAAATGGATGCAATGATTTTAAATCAGTTTCAATCAAATACTTCGTTTAAAAAATTTATTTGATATTGTTAACAGGAGTGTAACTTCAGCCGTATTCACTCGCGAGGATAAAGTGGTTTCTGGATCCGACGATAGATCTGTTAAGGTATGTAGCTAGTATAATTTTTTATCACTATTAGAGAAACAATCGTCTAACTTCAAACATAATTTATTAAAATTAATAAAAGAATAAATATAAATTAATTTAACGATTCTTACATACTTGTTTAAAAAAACAACTATGTAAGGATCGTAGCAAGTGGAAAGAAGTGATCTCTGCCTACCCTTACGGGAAAGAATCGTGATTGTATAATATAATAATAATATTAATAATTAATTTAACTACCGATGTGTATGCCACCACGGAGGTTATAAAAACATTTAAATAATATGAAAAAGCATATATTATAAATAAATACGTGCCACATTTCTGCGGATCGTACCTTTAATATTGGTGAGTAGCGCAACGGCTGCCACGTTCGTAATTTTTATGGGTAGGCGGTATTTTAACGACACGTACTTAATGTAGAAGTCCACTGGATGATCATTAAAAATTATTTCACGGATATGTGAATTTTGGCCACACGTTTTCTCTGAGAGCATTACTTCTCCAAGTACTTTACTTTTTAACCTTTAGTAATTAGTAATTGTACAATTCGATTACTAAATTAATGAATATAGTTATTTCAACAATCGAATAAAACTTTCTTAGAATCGGCAGCCATTCGTAATGTCTAGACCGATTTAAGTAGTATAATTTTAAACGTAATAATTCGAATGATTTCGGTAATATTATTCGGTATATTTCAAGTCGAGTAATTAGCACTGCTCGCCTTTGACGACCCTCGTGGACGAGTTGCGTACACACCGGTTTTTAGGTTGTCGCCAGCTCTGAGGTCCTGGGTTCGATTTCCGGTTGGGTAAATGTAGAAAACACTTCTACATTTTCTCTGGTGTAGTTGTTTGTGTTGTTTCTGATTCCATAATACAAGTGATTAAGCTGTTTACTATGAAAATAAAAATCTATGTGATTTCGTCTATATCTTTGTTTTTATTTATTAATTTTTATTTATCTTTAACAGTAGCATATTCAGTTACCCCAAAGTTTTTGAATACAGATGATATATTAACCGGCCATACTCAACTAATATAAGTTGACAGTAGCCCAAGGTAACAATGACAGCGGGACGTTGATAACCTCAATTCCCCCGTGACTACGGATGCTGTAAAGCATCCGAAACGTCGTGAAGTAAAAATAGTTTGTGAAAAAACGAAATAAAAAAACGCGATAAAATTCACGATAGCCGAGTGGTTGGGTGGTCGCAATTTCGAGTCAAGAGACCCGAGTTCGATCATCAAGTGGCCGTACTAATGGGTTTTTAAAAAAAAACCTATGTACAAATTATATCGTTGGCTTGGATATAAAGACGACGACGGGCTCACCACCTGTCACGTTGTCCCGAAAATATCTTCGGTGGAAGGTGGGTCGAAGGGACTTAAATGTCAAGACTAGACCTCTGTCTACCCCTGTATTGGGATTTTTTTTTATGGAAAAGGGAGGCAAACGAGCAGGTGGTTCACGTGATGGTAAGTGATTACCGCCGCCCATGAACACCCGCAATACCAGAGGCATAGCAGATGCGTTGCCAGCCTTAGAGTGCCACCACCCCCCAGAATTGGGGTGAGGGGGGGGGGGGGGTTGTGGGCCTCCGGTTACCTCCACTCACCAGACGAAACGCAGAAGTTTGTTAGTTTGAGGTCGTGGTACTTCCCCGGTCGAGCCGGCCCATTCATGCAACAACAAAAGCTGATGCGTGATCTACCACTGTATTTCTATCGAATTTTATCGCAATTGTACTCTACAATTGTAACTTCACAAGAGTGATCTAATGAAAACCGTGCGCCACGTGTTCCCAGGTGTGGGACGTGCGCAACATGCGTTCGGCCTTGGCCACCATCAGGTCCGATTCGTCGGTGAACCGGGTGGGGGTGAGCAGCGGCGGGCTCATCGCGATCCCGCACGACAACCGGCAGGTGCGGCTCTTCGACCTCCAGGGCCAGCGGCTCGCCAGGCTGCCCAGGACCAGTCGACAGGTCACTACGCATTTAGTGTTTTCAGTTCCACAGGAAACGGCCCGTCTCTACATCACTATGGTGTCCCACCTTTCAACATCGTGCATATATCGCTGAACTTATTTATTTATTTATTTATTCTTTATTGAACATTTATATAATGTAAGATCAAAAGGCGGACATAATGCTAAGAGCATTCTCTACCGACAGGTAGAGAATGCGCTTTTATATATAGATATTAATATAGCGTAATATTTTTACACAATATATTTTTTTATTGTAGGTAACCGCCTTTACCGTTTTCTCAGTCCCTAAGGTTTGTCAACCTTAGGGACTGAGAAAACGATAAAGGCGGTTATGTACAATAAAAAAATATATTGTGTAAAAATATTACGCTATATTAATATCTATATATAAATAAAAGCGCAATACCTACATTCACATAAATACATATATACATACACACATACATAAATATATATATATATATATATATATATATATATATATATATATATATATATATATATATATATATATATATATATATATATATATATATATATATATATATATATATATATATATATATATATATATATATATATATATATATATATATATATATATATATATATATATATATATATATATATGTATGTATATATATATGTATGTATATATATGTATGTATATATATATATATATATATATATATATATATATATATATATATATATATACATATATATATATATATACATATATATATACATACATATATATATATATATATATATATATATATATATATATATATATATATATATATATATATATATATACATACATACATACACAAACAAATACAAATATACAAAATAAAAACATATAACTACGAAGCAAAAGATTATAATTAAGATGTTAATGATGACGACAAATCAGGAATTTTAAAATTTTGCAGAAAATGTTCTTTTTAAATGTGGTTTTATTACAGGGCTGTCTTAACTTCTGCTATATTCAGCAATAGAGATTGCTATTGATATGGAAAACACTAGTACACTGTGAATTTTTCAAGTGTTAGTTTGTTTATGGTGAACAATACAAAAATTTTTCGAAACGCCTCAAATTGAACATTCACTTCAATTTGAGGCGTTATTGTGCATACATAACATGTGTTAGTGTTCGGAATTCTTATGTAAATAAATGTCTTCACGCAATTCCCAATACAGGGGTAGACAGAGGTCTTTGTCTAGACAATTAAGTCCCTTTGGCCCACCTTCCACCGAAGATTTGTTCGGGACAATGTGACAGGTGGTGAGCCCGTCGCCGTTCTTTATGTCCAAGCTAACGATATGATTCGTATATAAGTTTTTGAAAAACCCATTGGTACGTGCCTGCCACCTGGTCTCTTGACTCGCAATTCCGAACACCCAACCACTCAATTGATATGGAACTATGAAGTTTTCAAGCCTTAGTTTGTTTATGGGTACACAATAAAAAAGAAATTTATCATATCCAGCAATTTGAGGCTTTATAGTGCCTACATAACAATTTCTTATATAACTTACATAAGAATCCTATTGGTAAACTGTCGATATTTATTACTTGTTCCTTTTCTACTGATGGATCTTCGTGCTTATCAGACAATTATCATTAATCGAAGTGAACTGTGTATATTCACGCCATTACAAATACAGAGATAGAAAGAGGTCTAGACAATTTAAGCCCTTTCGACTCACCTTCCACCGGAGACATTTTTTGGACAACATGACAGGTGGTGAGACTGTCGCCGCATTTTATGTTCAAGATAACGATGTAAATTGTACATAAGTTGCAAAAACCCATTGGTTACGAGTCTTGGGGTTCGAATCTCTGGTCTCTTGACTCGAATTCCGATCACCCAACCATTCGGCTATAGTAATGTGAAGTATAATAAAAAAAAAAACGATATACATTTAAATTCCAGGGCCATCGACGGATGGTCACGTCAGTGGCATGGGCGGAAGACTTGTCCAACATTAACTTCTACAGCTGCGGCTTTGACCGTCGCATACTGGGCTGGTCTATACAGCCTTCGAAAGAGAACTGAGTTCTAAATGACGTAGAAATGTCACACTCCTGACTCTGTAAAAACATTTTGCTGATATCTGCACCTATTTAATTTTAAATGTATGTTGTTTGAAACTGTTATGCGTGGTACCTAGATACTGTATAACGATTTTGTAGGGGACAATTATGTCTCTGTATGATCTGGAAAGACTCCTCAGTATATACTATAATATGTTTATTGTTATTCTATTGAAATAGGCATTCGAATAAAATTTCATCGAAATTTAATGTTATGTGGATTAATACTGTTCTTGTCTGTATTTTATTTTCAAGTTAAATCTCCTAAACTACATTGAAACTATTTTTTAAAGTTACAACTAAAACTAATTTATAATTTCATAAAGTATTTTAATACTATTATACTATATTTTGTTTTGGGTTTGGTTTAAATGTAATCATCATTAATTATATAATGTAGTGCAGTGTGTACGGTGTATGTTGTTAATAGATTATGTAGAAGATCTTGTGTATTAAATATAGATATAAAAATCACCTATACATCATATCTGTTTGAAAATATCAATTAGTTTAGAACTTGCTATTTTACAGATTTCCATAAAATATGGAAATCGGTCGATAATATTGTTGGAAAAATCTGAACACACATTTTTATGTCATAATTAACACCGCTTATATTGATATGCTTTTGACAAATCTATAGATGCGCAAAGATTAAGTCGTTGTTGTTTTATTGTATTGTTAACTTTAAAGTTTATTCGTCATTAAGATTATTGTTTTAAGAGGTTTATGATGTTGAGTGAATAATGTGGGTGGGTTCTTGATGGTCTATGGCCAATGATATTACAAATAAATATTGTATAGATAGGCTGATTACGTCACTCCTATCTATAATGTCATTTGTCTCTTTTCCTCCCGAGTCTAAGACGTGGTCCTGTTTCCACAGGTGACGAAATTATTAAGTGACATATCTATACCATTTTTATCTATAATATCATTGCCTTTAGCTAAAGAAATTATGTTTAAGAATACCTTAAACAAGTAAATAATTCAATCATAATACATGTTGTATAAATAGTTGAGAGACCATATAATAATACGGCACTTTAAATTTAATTACATTATATAGAAGAGTATTTATTTTCTTCATGATACAAAGCTTAATGATAACTGCACTTTAAATAGGAAAAATTTGTTGCATAATATTTTGAAAGATTTTCCGCAAGATATGAATCTATACACATTAAAAATAAAACATATCTTTCGACAGGCAGTGTAAAATTTACGAACAAATGTATTAGTCTTATATGAATTAATAAACTAGTCAACAAGAAACGATTTTTTGTGAACCAAAGAGCTCGAAGTTAATTTTGGTATTACATACTAAATTTTATTACAGTTTGAACACAAAGACTATAGTAATATATGTTAGGTAATGTGCGTTGTGTGCGTACAGTAACACCCTGATCAAATATATACAAAATAGATCTAAATAGATTTATGTAGTGACCATTTAAACAAATTACTAATTTATCATACGTACATGGTTACATGCTAACCATATTGAATCTCATTTTAACATCAGAATGTCCTACGAATATGTTCAGACTCCGAACGTCTTGAACTGGAGATGTTTGCTTACTAGAAAAAATATTAAATGCAAATAGAGATTTTTTTTTAAATCATGACGCTCTTCGCAAGATACCGCCTGAATCTATGTGGCCTGAAAATAGGACCATTTTAAAATATACGAAAAACCGGGTAAAAAGAAAAGAAACCTTAAAAACCCTAAAGAAAACGTATAAATGGTAATTAATAATAAAGTACATCTACATTGGCAGCACAGAGAAACATTGAAGTACATAGACACTTCCATGCTATCTCGGGTTGTATAACAAAAAAAGTAACAAATTTAAACACACTGAATTATAAAATATTAACTCTTACCCGTGTGAACGAATGTTATTTGGTAAAGAGTATTATCCTTAGTCCATAGCTAGTCCATAGCAGTTTGGAAATGAAACAGACATAGACAAACTTTGGTTTTCTTTTTCTAATTTATAGTAAATTGATTGATTTTTATTTTCTTTTTAGCAAGATATTTTATAATACATAGGATAATTAATGTACCTTCCTGAAAATTTTAAAACCTGTGCGTAACAAAATGAATTAAATGATTAATTATTATCTTACATACAGAAGAAGGTTTTTATTATTCTTAATGTATACTTCTTCATATGTTAAGGTCACAGTGTTTCCTGTTCGCCGACATCCTGAAATACGTGCCGCCATCTTTTAATTGTTTCCTCTATGGTGCGGTTTATACGCGAGAAATAATGATATAATTATAAAAAAGAATATTTATTTATAAGCACATAATAAGTGAATATGTATTATGTCATCGGTTGATCTTAAAACACGAAATATTTTTGTTATACTGGATATGGATAGAAGTTTTAAATAATATAATGTAATGTATAAAATAAAAAGATTGTTTTATTTATAGATGTTATGGATTACCACCTCATTATTAAAAGTTGATTGGTAAAAGTAATCTTTTCCAAGGCAACCTTTGCATGGAGAGGAACTATATTATAATAAGAAGATTGTAATGTGTATATAAATAGACCGAAACAAAACAAAAGAGATGTCCAAGCTAAAGATATAAATCGTATTGTATTAGTTTCTTTTAGTTTGTAGTTTCAAATATGTTGTTTTTTTTATTTCATTTTATTGGTACCAACAAATATATATTCTTCTACAAGTTTTGAAAAAAAAAACAATCAGTCTCTTTACTCGAATTTTGGTCACCAATCCATTTGGGTATCGAGACGATTTAAAAAAAATAGCACTGGAGATTTTCTTTGAGTTATCTCAAGTGATTTGTCATATTTAAATATATCTTCTAATTTAGATTTAAACTAGAAGTGAAAAATTCTTCATCACCATTCTGAATTAAAACATATGAAACGAAAAGGCGGCACTAAAAAGAAATTAAATGAATTGAATTTAACCATAATTAGAGAAAAGGAAAAGTTGGAGAAAAATGTTCTTGTGTAGCAAACTCGTTTAAGCAAACGCTGTGTGAGGCGACGTCCAACAAGTTGTAGTGACAACCTGCTAAATATCCAAGGAGTCGATGGATCCAAGTGGCTATTTTAGCTGAGCTAGCTTAGCTGCTTTTGGCTAGTGCTTTGTTTAGCAGCAGGATTTTCGATACGAAGAAGAGAGAAAAGGAAAAAGAGGTCTAAAATTTTGACGCTTTTCAGCTACTGAATCGCTAAATTCTTTTCCTTAGGTTTTCACTTATATGTTTTATTAGAAGTTTAATGTCGTCGTACACGATACCCTGTCACTACTGTAATGAAACGACAGTTGGTAGGTCAAGAGTGATATATTAACATCTACCCTCAAGTACATAGTTATTATCACATAGATTTTTTACATAGATCATGTGCTACCCAAAGTATTAACCACATACATAACATGTTCCCCTAAAAAAGAAAACAAAAATTAAAGCGCTAAACACATTGTTTCGCTAAACGCTAAACATTGTTCACCAAGGAATAAATAAAAAATATTCAAGATAAATAAAATAAAAAAACTTAATTACAATATACTGATGTATAATGTTGAAATGTTGTTATACATAAAGTTATATACTTTAATATATAATAAACCTTTGTGTAATATTTTACCTATTGCTGTGAGACGTTGGATAGGCCTTACGAGCCCCTTCTCTTGGCTCTTAATTTTCAACCTTATATTATTTTCATCGCGTATGTGATTCAGATCTTTTGCAAGTAATTTATTAGATTCCGTCAATTGCACCTTAAAATTTACCATGTTTATGAGTATGTAAGAAGGATCGTGGTTGGTTTTATAGGTTCTCTCGGCAGCATCATAGCATGTTTGGCGCAAATAACACATGCTCATACGGCATTCTCATCAAAAAACGTGAATTCTTTTGCCTGACGTTTGCACCTTTCGATACCTAAGTGGCCCTCGTGCACGCGAGACATCTCTTTGCGTAGCGATTTTAGCATATATACAAGGTTGTTTTTAAATATAATGCCGTGTCTATGTACTTCAATGTTTCTCTGTGCTTCCAATGTAGATGTACTTTATTATTAACGTCCAACATGTTAACGCCGTGTCTATGTACTTCAATGTTTCTCTGTGCTGCCAATGTAGATGTACTTTATTATTAACGTCCAACATGTTATTAGGCCAGCTACTCGTTATGTAGTAAGTTGCATTCTTCGTTCACTTGTATCGCATTTCTTACGTCTTGAAGCCTGTCTCTGGTAAATCTTGTGTTTTTAAATAGAAAACAAGATTGCTCCTTTAGCTTAACCCCTACTTTATCATGCATTAATTCCGGTAATGAAGCCCGCGACAGGGTAACCGACACATACAAATACATTTCAGGTTACACCACCTGGAAGTGATACGTAGCATCATTCCCTATGGTCGCCTCAATACTTTTGTGGTCTGACTTAACAGTCATATCCGTGCGATTAAAATTAAAATTGATGGAAACGTTCGAGCGCAAACACAATAACGAAAATTTCTTTTTCAATGTGTGTAAATCTGCATGCATTAGTGTTATGGATGAACGAATACGACCGGACTGCCACCCTGTAGAAGTACAACACCCAGCGCTACTGCGCTTGAATCTACTGACATTACTACCGGACTACTACCGTACCGTGACGTCAAAACAACGACAGTACAGGTGCTCTACACAAGGTTGTTTTAGCTATTGCACGTTTTTGTAGACAATATAACACGATCAAATTGTAACTTTTTTAAACAACGCATGTTATGGTGATACGCATGTTCTATCTGATAGGCTCTGGCATTATTAATCCCCTGGCATTGCGAAGAGATGTTGCATCTCTTTGTATTTTTTACAAGATTTACTACGGGGAGTGCTCAGAGGAATTGTTCGTATTAATCCCAGCCGCTGAATTTCACCATCGAACCTTACGACATAGTCAAAAATTCCATTAACACCATCTTGATGCTTTGGCATTCCACCACAGTGCGTTTTTCGCGGAATTTTCTGCCACGCACTTGCACTTTATGGAATGTGCTGCCGTCAGCGGTTTTTCCGGACCGATACGACTTAGGGACCTTCAAGAAAAGAGCCTATACCTTTCTCAAAGGCCGGCAACGCATCTGCTATGCCTCTGGTATTGCGGATGTTCATGGGCGGCGGTAATCACTTACCATCACATGAGGCATCTGCTCGTTTGCCTCCCTTCCCTATAAAAAAAATACTATCTCTGAATAATTAGGAATGATCTTCAAAAAGAAAGTAATTAATCATGGAGAGAAATAGCTCAAGTGCGGTTCTTTCTATGGATACTGGCTTCGATACTGCTCGCAGTTTATTTTTATCGACGTGCACGCCACGTGAACTAAAAGAATGCGCTAAATAGGTAACTTTCCTCAACTCTAAACTTGCATATTTCACGTTTGAAGCATATATCTATTTGTATTGTTCTGTCTAGTAATCGTTTCAACCTAAAATCATGTTCTTGTGCTTAAGCTCCCAATATGATAACGACATAAGTTAATGAATTTACCCCGTGAAGATACTTTGTGCACTATAGATATTTTAAAATATAGTCATAATTGTTGGCGGCATTTGCCACGCTTCGGTCAGACTCACTTCATTCGTTTCATATTATTTAATTCACACGATACTATTGTTAAAATAATATAAGAATGAATTATCAAAACGCCAACAAATCTCTCTGTCACCATGTAATGAAACGACGGTTGTTAGGTCAAGACGGATTTATTTACATCTCTCAAGAACCCCATAGATATTAGTGCATAGATACATTATCAAGTGCTACCCAGAGCATGTATACATAACAACACATCATTAATACAGTACGCCACTAAGCGCATGCGTATGCATATGCCTCTCTCCCATGAATTGTCCCTTCTCCACGTGAAGACTTCCCTCTAGCGATATAACAGCGCTGCGTGGCCATCAGTACGAGTCCGCCAGGTGGTAGCGGTGGCATCGCGGCAGTGAGAGGGGGATCCAGTAAGGTGGTCAGTGTGGCAGTGGCTCGCGACGCGTCTCGGGCACGGCCAGCAGCACCAGCGCCGCCGACAGCGAGCAGCCGCCGTACAGCAACGCCTGCACAGGCTGGCTCTGCACGTGCGGACAGAACAGTCAGTCGTGAAGTACCAAATTAGAGGCAGTAGATAACCAGTTGGTGATTTAGAATGACACAAATTTTAAGGTTTCCTGAGAGAAATGTTACTAGGATAGCAAACATGATTACGATACGATCAGGCATTTTATAACCACTTGCCAAGACACAAAATTCAAAATTTTGAAAAATGGGATACCTACGGAGTTTCTTTCGCCTGTTTCTATTTCGTTGGAGAACGAATTAAGATTCTTATTTCGATGGATAAATAATTTGAGTAATTAAAAGTAACATTCTTATTGACTTATAATAGAATGATGGTTGAATCTAAATTACATACATACATAACGGCCTGTGTCCACTGCAGGGCATAGGCTCCTCCCATTCGAATATTTGCCGAATTTGCAGCACAATGCAATACCACGACCTTGCAGGATACCGACGTGAAGTATAGGCATCTTGTGCTTTTACTTTGTGTCTGGTGAGTGAAGAAGGTGTCCCTGTCCCTGTCCTTCTATAGTCCCTCTTTTCTTCGCCATTTTAAAATCTTTGTCGTTGTAGCTCTAGTGTTGTTAGGAGAGTTCAAGGACGTTTGTCGGTAGGCACGTACTGCCACTTTTCATATTTAAAAATACAGAAGTCCACTATTCGAAATGGTGCGTGTAAGAGGTAAGAGCATTTCCACGGTTCGACTCCGGCCTGTGTCCTGTATGCCTTATACGCTTTATATTTCAATAAGAAGTACATCATAAAAGTCTACTGATTTATATAATGTGTATCTAAAGCGGTCCGGTACCAGTAACGGTGTCTGCGGCGCCAGCACGGAGCCGAGTTGTATGAACAGCGAGGTGGCAGCCAGCGCGCGCGCACGCACGCGAGTCGGGAACAGCTCGGCGGAGAGCACGTACAGCGAATTGAACGCCGCCGTCGCGCCCAGCTTGCCGGCGCAGTACAGCCCCAGCCGCGTGCCCACGTGCGCTGTGATACACGCTCCCGTCATTCGCGACCCGACCAACAGCGCCACCCCAATACTGGGGTAGACAGAGGTCCAATTATGTCCTTTCGACCAAAATTCCACCTTGGGAAAACGTGACCAGTGATGAGCCCATCGCCGTCTTTATGTCCAAGACAACGATATAAAGCGTACATACGTTTTTGAAAAACCCATTGATACGAGCTTATCACCTGGGGATCGAACTCGAATTCCGATCACCCAACACAACAACAGCGCCCCGTTTCTCTAATTGCCCACAGCAGCACGCGGCTTGCTCTCTTAAAGAAGATTTGCAAATGTCACGCTTGGCAGCCTATTGGTGATAGAAATATTAGACGAACATCGTTCACTGCAAGACACACCTCACACTAAACACTTACACACACTTACAACACTCACACTTACAATAAACCATAGAGGCTTACTGTAGGAGTAAGTAAGGCAAGCGGATAGGTGATAACAGAAATGATAGACTCTTTCTCAGTCTACGAGTCGTCTAGTTCAGTACCTCATTCATAGCTATTTTTGTCGCCAATTTATGACCACCTCCAAGTTGTCACCCTCAAGTTAGTCTTGGGGGTGACAACAAGTCTTTTGGACTGTTATCTCGGTTTTCCCCCTACTCCCTTAAAAAAGTAGCACTTTCATTACTAAGAAGACGTTTTTACTAAGATTTTTCTGAAATACTTCTTTTACTGAAATATAATTATGTTACTAACATATAAAAAGTGGAGAGACACAGGCGACACCGCACATCATGAACGAGGCGAATATACTCTTCTTACGACCAAATCGCTCGAGCGCTATCATGATAATCAGCGAGGCGACGATCTCCATGCCCATGTTGAGGGCGAAGTTGACGTGCTTGTTCCCGGACAGTGCCACTACGTTAATGGTGAGTCCGTAATACACCAACGAGGCCGCAGCCCAGCACCAGCTGCACACTGCCAGCCGCAGCAGCAGCGCCCGCGACCGCACCAGCTCCAGCCACGACCCTCTCCCCTCCTCCTCTTTCTTCTCGACTGCTGTTATTGATCTTAATGTCTCTTCATTGATTGTTACCTAGAAAAATATAATTCATTTACACATAATCCTTACAAATCATAAATATATATTAATCACCATAGCCAAGTGGTTCGGTAATCGGAATTAATGAATTCAAGAGTTCGAACCGCGGGTACCAATATGTACGACTTATATTTATTCTCTTATATATTATTGATATATTTATTGATATATTTTTATAGGCTTGGAAATAAGACGGCGACGGGCTGTCCAAAAAAAGTCTATCTATGGTGGAAGGTGGGCTGAATGTACTTAATTGTTTAGACTTCTGTCTACCCCTGTATTGGGAATGGCGTGATGATATTTTTTTAAAATGCACAATGTGAAGTTAGCTAAGAACATTTACCAAGCGCACATTTACCATACATGGTGCACTTGGTTTGTATATAACAAACGAGGCCTCGACGAACGAATGTCGACAGTAACTTTCCATTTGCTGAGAGCTAAATTTCACAGACTTGTGATGAGGAGAAGTAAAATGAGTGCAAGTGAAGTCAGCGCTTCGTAGACCAGCTCTTATTTCGTCGGGTACCCTGTTCCAGCGCGCAGCCTTGCGCAGCACTCGCACGACTTCGGTCGGACGCGCGGCGGAGTACAGCCAGCGCGCGCTCTCGTCCAGTAGCAGCGCGTACAGCGGCAGCAGCAGCGCGGGCGCGTATATTGCGCTCAGCAGACTGCGCCAATATGGCAGCCACCACGCCAGCAATGCGAACAGCGCGCCGCCCGCGCCATATGCCACGCCCGTCGCACACGCGAACAGCGCGCGCAACGAAGGACGCGCCAACTCCACTACTACACGAAGAGGTACAAAGAGATACACATTTTGAGGTAATACTTGCCTCGGTTGAATACGGGATTAGTATTTCTTGCCGACCAAAATCCTGCGAATAAGAGGTACACACGAGTAGGTTGAATGCTCAACAACTAGACATCTTCGACGGGAAGGCAAGCAAGTAAAACAACGAAAAGTTCGACGATGAAGTAGACGTATCTTGTGCATGGGAACTGAGCTTCTGTATTTCTTTTTCCTGCCTTTCCTCCTTCCAATACTTAATTTCAGGATCTGCAACACCTCACAGTTGTTTTGGGTTTGTGTGAGTTTTCAAATTTACTGTGAGGTTTCATTATCATTTTCCTTTCCCATAAAAATGCTTTACATGCTGCGCAAGTACTAGAACCTTCACATAAGGAATCCCCGATCACGAGTCTGTGTTGAATCCGATATACCGATGTAAAGGTTGGTATTATAAATAGCATATTTCCTCTTACTATCGTAATGAGACGCACAATTTGGCCACAAACTACACTGACTGTCATTCTATGCTCTATGCTATATTAGGTCTACTGCAATTTTCATGAATAAATACAATTGTTGTCGTCTAAAATTTGTTCATTCGAGTGTCCATGGTGCTAAATAATTTGGTTTATAAAAAAATGTCTTCACTCTATTCTCAATGCTGGGGTACACAGAGGTCCAAAAAAAAAATAATTCCTTTGGTCCACCTTTCACCGAAGACATTTTTTAAGGACAATACGTGCTATCGAAAAAATATTACGGTACTCACCCATTACGTAAGCTGCACTTCCGAACCCGTAGCCAAGAGCAGCCTCCAGAAATTCTAGCACCAGGTACATGTTGTAGTTGATGGAGAACGACTTAATCAATCCCATGATACCGGCACAAGCTGAGAAAATACAGAACGCAGTCCGACGACCCCACCTGAAGAAGTTTGTATCTACATCTTTATAAACACATATATAGATTAGGACAACATCGATACCAAAATAAGTGGCTAAAGAACTTGTTGAAATACTGTAAACATCTAGATCCAACGAAGAAAAAGTTGTTTTCTACATTGACCCGGCCGGGAATCGAACGCGGGACCTCAGAGTTGACGATCCCATGAAATCAGATACGCACGCTACCCAATAAATATTTATTGTAGAATTTAGTTTGTATGTATATATATATATATATATATATATATATATATATATATATATATATATATATATATATATATATATATATATATATATATATATATATATATATATATATATATATATATATATATATATATATATATATATATATATATATATATATATATATATATATATATATATATATATATATATTGCAAGTTTAGATATATGGGGCTCCATTGAAGCTTCGCATCAAGAGTTTGCCACCGAAGTGTTCAACATTGGGTATTGACAATTTTATACATTTAGTTTAAATGTCATTTTAAGCAAATTATTTGCATTAAACCAATGCACTATACCAGATATAGCATTATTCACGTCGTCAAATGTTACAAGATGTCGTTTGATTTTAAAAGTTACAGAAGTATCATCGCCAAACAATACCATATCGTGTAATTATTCCCTACAAAGTACGGTAAATCATTAATATAAATAAAAAGAGAAAAGGGCTAAAGATCGAACCCTGCGAAACGCCCATTTACATCGTGACTCAGAATAATTTGTGAACTATGTAAGAATTAATAAGGTCGAGCACGGTACTTCTAATGCCATAGTGGTGTAATTTCCCGGTACTGCGATCGGAAATCGACTTAGCAAGTGTAGCGATTACATAAATCATCGTTACGTCATCAGTCCACATTTATGCACGAATAGCTGTTATTAATTATGTAGTTTTAAATAATTTATATACTGATAAAAAAAAAACATTGGATCACTCACAACGAGATGAAAGAACTTTACAATATGACACGATTTAACTAGTTAGTTTCAAACAAATGCGTAATAATATCTTTGGATATATAAATTTGAAAGTTTCTCTTTAAAAACTTTGATAGAAACACAATCCTTAATCCCATTTGGCAAGAACTGCGCTCCCCAAGACATACTCTTTTTACCACAACCAGTTTTGTGTTTATAAACTTCAATTTTTATCTAATTTCTTGCGCTACGATGAACAATTCTTTTACAAAGAACTATTTGCGAATGTATTTCTAATAGAAATATAATATGTACCTATCGGAGACGTAACCGGTGAGGATGAGCGCCAGTGGCAGGGCGGCGTTGCGCACGGAGCCTACCAGCGTGCGCTTCCACTCGTGACACGCCAACTCGAACTGCGTCCAATAATATCAGTGAGGAGACGTAAATCTTCAACTCTTGATAAGATATATTTAAAAAGTAAATAAATAAAAATAAATAATCTCACGCCCATCCCAATGCAGGGGTCGACCCACCTTCTCGAATTCCGATCATACAACAATGCGGCTATCGTAGCTTATTGAGAAGTACACTGTCACTTATTTGAGTAACCCACCATCATAACGACCCGTCAAGTCCACTCAGTCCTCTCAAGTGACAGTCCCGTCAAGTCCGTCAAGTCAGGACATGGGTTTGCCATAAACCACACTTGGTTATCGAATTGGCGATCGCAGTACAAGACACCTTATGGGCTACTGCCCTTCAGCGTTTAAATTTTAGTCGAGTATGTTGGAGATGGTTAACCGGTCGCCAATTGCATTTTCAACGATTTTCCCTTAGTTGCCTCTTAAGGCACCCATGGGAAGTAGAAGAGGGTGGTGCCGTATGGATACGTCGTATTCTTACGCCATAACCACACGGTAGAAACCACCATTGACAATTGCAATGGCCTGTTTAGTCATGTATTAATAAATTAATTTTCGCGTTTTTTTTCTTCTTTTTCCTTTAGTATTAAATATAAAGATTTAATTAAAATGTCTCGAATGTTATCATACCACATTAACAACGTTGTGTACATATTTACACATTAGGTTTATAATTAGTTTATGCGATAGTACAAAAGTAATGTTTTATTAACATACAGGTTTACAGTCAGTAAACCTGTTTTATGTACCATAATAAATAAAAAATAACAAATAGTACCGAGCAATAAGCGTTTCTTAATATTTTGGAAGAAGGATAACTCTTGACGTAATTCGTGACATTTTCAGTCAAAATTTTAACCCGCCAAAAAAATTTTCAAAAGGAAATTTTTGCCTAAAGAGGTAAGAATAGTACGTACAGGTCCATACATAAAAAAAAGTTTTTCCACGTCTAAATATTTTTCAATCTCTATAATTTTTAATTGTAATTAACACTATGAAATACAAGGTTTATAGGATTTCTTTTCAAAATTTACAGTAGATTTAAACTTGTAGGCACCTCATGTTATTAAACATTGTAATTAAAATTTTGTCGAATTAAGCCGGTGGTTTTATAAAAACCTGTATGTTTGTTTAATAAAAACATTATAAGTACAATTATAATTATTTATTGTAGTAGTAAATGCAGTATTTGCAAACACAATACCAAGGTCAAGTCAAAGTCAAAAATCTTTTATTTCGTACATATCATATCATAATAGAATACATCAATGCTTACAAACTTAATATTATGCATTAGTCATTTTACAATGATAAGCAGTTGGGCGCATCGGCAAGAAACTGATTTATAAAAAATCCCTTTTATTTATATCTTCGCGTACTTTCCTAATACTGCGGTAGACAGAGTTCTAGAAAATTTGGTCTAAATTTAGATGTACATTATGGTCTTTTTATATCTTCATGCAATTTCATAATACTAGGGTAAACAGAGGTTTAAACAATTAAGCTTTTCACATAAGCTTATTTGGGACAACTTGACAGTGTGTGAGACTATATTTACTTTCGGTATAATATACTAGAACCATATTAAGAAAGATAAATATGGATATACATATGAACCCTCAACCCTTAGCCTGGGAGGCAGTCTTCCAATTAGACTATTACTAAGATCATCACTAAGACTGCCTCGTCAGCCGAGTTGGTAGTGATTCTGCCTTCGGAGCTGCCCTAAGCTGTCGATATTGCTTTCCGAGGGCACCAACGCGCAAGCGACTGCAAGTGTTTTTCCTACTACCTATTTGATTAGGATCGCAAAGTTATTCTTAGGCTTTGAAATTGGCAAACATAGTGTTATCTGACAATATCGGGAGACGCATGTGAAAAAATCTTCGCCGTCTAATGATACCATTTGCTGACTAGTGATACCGCAATAGGTGTTTGGTGTGCCTGATGTTTTTTCAATTGGCTCGGTTGTTTCATGTGGCGCATTATCTCCTTTTAATAATAAATCGCACAAATATTCTTTATTGGACGGAGAGTTTTTAACATATTGCACAGAAATAATTAATAAGAAGCTCTCATAAATTGAGTAGTTTCTCGGCGATTATGTATAGTAAATACAAACTTAAATCGTACGCCTTCCTCCCAGCAATTATTAGTATTACGATTGTATATTACAAAGAGGAGTACAGTGCTGTTGGAGCAAAAACCTTTTCGTTGCGATGATTGACTGATCATCGTATAGGTAAGTATACTCACTATATCGTAGTGATTAATATACTCATTAGTATCCACAAGCGCGGAACGGCCCCGACTGAACTGATTTGCAACTTCAAGTTGTCGAACACAGTAGATGCTTATCACGGTAGGGATAAGCACGTGACGTAGGCCTGGTTCTTCAGGACCATACTAAATTTACTATTAAATGATTATTTTAGTTAGCGGTTGCATCAGTAGCACGATACCTACCTCCGCGTAAATAGTGTTCCGATTCTCGTAGAGGAACGCATCGCATCCGATGGTGTTGTTTGGGTGAAAGTCTTCGCGGAGGCAGGTGGTTGCGTTCCTGAGTGGTGCGTAACGGCGGCAGGGCTGCTCTCCAAATAGCGGCCGCACTGATGCGTTCGTGTAACAAGCCCCTGCACCCTCGCATTCCGGCACTACACACCTGCAGAGTATACAGCAAATGTTATCGTTTTCTACATCTTTAATTAAAATCCTTACGGTATAGAAGATACGAATTGATTAGTGACGACATTTCAACGGACCAAGAATGAGTAAATAGTTCGTTTATTGCTGACCCTCAATAATAACAATAATCTTTATTTATTTTAAAAAAGATTTGGTATACAAAAGCTGGCCTGGCTACCTTTTTGTAAGCAACCATTTGTTGAAGACACGGCAAAAATTAATATCGATAGATTGGTGGTATCGGCGTAAGAATTTAGTAGTCTGAAAGATCTGACTGCACCCAGATGAAGAAAGGGGTAATTTCTTTAGGCAGTGGGGTATATATTTAAGGAAAAGCCATTGCTACTGACAGATGTCGGAATACATACATACAACAAGTCAACAGTGGTAGAGTCACGCATCAGCTTTTGTTGTTGCATGAATGGGCCGGCTCGACCAGGGAAGTACTACGACCTCACAGAATACCGGCGTCAAGTAGAAGTCTAACAAACTTCTGGGTTTCGTCTGGTGAGTGCAGGTAACCGGAGGCCCACACACTCCCCCCTCCCCCAATTCGGGTAGGGGGGGGCACTCCAAGGTCGGAAACGCATCTGCTATGCCTCTGGTATTACGGGTGTTCATGGGCGCCGGTAATCACCATTTTTAGAGATGGTTATCCCGCCATCTATCGGTTTCCCTTAGTCGTCTGTTAAAACATCCTCGGGAAGAAAGGGAGTGGTAATATTCTTACGCCGTTACCACAATGTCGGAATACCATCTCAAAAATTACAAGACGGATAAATCAGAATGGTGACGGTCAGCAGCATCGCCAATCCGCTTGCCAAGATTTACAATAATGCATAATGCACAATTTACGTTATTCAAAATCTTTCGTACGAGAGCCCTAGTGCAGCAATGGTATTTTAAAGGTCTTTAAGTATGTATGACTGATTCTGTTACTTCCATGTCTCATTCGACAGTGACAGAATACTAGTAAGAGGGACCTTAAAACTAAGAAACAAGTATGCATGGTAACGCTAATGAAACTATGACGAAAGCCTGAATTAATATATTTTTATGTTTAATATCACTGTTAGCAGACCACACCAACAAGTTTTTCTTCGTAGTTAAACGTGAAAACTGGCATAAATGCAGTTTTGTAGAGAAATAACTAAGACAAGTTGCCAAGTGTCTTAATTTAATTAATTTTATTGGCGGCCATTAGTAAGTTTCGCTTCCGTACACCAGCCTTGTAATACTGTACAACTTTGTATACACTATCTACTGTAAGATATGTAACTTGCCACGCCAACTTAGGTTTCACTCATAACTTGCTTTGATGTGGATGAAACTTCTTCATTTTAAGATTGGAAATATTCACAATAGTCACGCATAGCACCGACCGAAAACGAAACGAAGAGATTCGCAATATGGTAGGTTTTGAAAGATTATCATATCATTAAAATGGATAAGAGATTAAACAAAATATATAGCGTGAAAGTAATATTAAAAAAATATTTAATTAGTTAATATTAGAATGAGTCGTGATAGGCTGCTACTAACTTTGGAAATCCATGTGATTAAGTTGCTCGAAGAGGGGAGTGTCAAAAGTACTCGGACACTTAGACGGGGGTGTATGAAGAGAATGATTATTTAAAAGAAGCGAAAGAGTCGATGGGTTGAGTGATAGATCCCCAGGTGGTAGGCTCGTCCCAATGAAATTTTTTCAAAACTTATACGATTTATATCGTTGGCATGGACAAAACGGCGACAGTGTCACCACCTATTAAGTTGTTCCAAAAATGTCTTCGGCGAAAGGTGGGTCGAGAGGACTTAATTGTCTGTACTTCTGTCTACCCCAGCATTGGTAAGAGCGTGAAGACTTTTGGTTTGATAATTTATTAGTACCAGAGACATATTTACATTTATTTTCCGAAAATGTTACGGAAAAAATTTCTGATGCTTGGTCACGCAAGTACTCAAAGTTTTCCAATGTATTCAAGACTTGGAAGTGTGAAAAGTTGTGGCATACCTAGACGTTACTAAAAAAATATCTTTACGCAATTCCCAATACTGGGGTAGACAGAGGTCTAGTCTAGACAATTAAGTCCCTTTGACCCACCTTCCACCGAAGATATTTTCAGGTCTACGTGACAGGTGGTGAGCCCGTCGCCGTATTTATGTCCAAGCCAACGATATAATTCGTACATAACTTTTTTGAAAAACCCATTGATACGAGCCTGCCATCTGGGGATTGAACTCGGGTCTCTCGACTCGAAATTCCGACCACCCAACCACTCGGCTATCGTGACATCTAGACGTAGACGTTACTAAACTGACCTTATACGTTAATATTAATAAAATTTTTAAATACTATGCTACATAGTTTGACGTTCTGCGGTGTTGAACATTGGTAATATTATTATTATTTTCAATTCTTTCCGATGCTTATTACGCATTGTAATTGGATGCATTTTAAATCACTATGAAAATCTACGAAAATATGGTATAATAAAAACAAGTAAAAATATGGGTAGGTCAAAATAAGTCGCCATTATTTTAGTTTCTTTAATATGCACTGTTTAATTTTAGTTTATTTTGTATCATGGTAACCACTTACTTAAATTTCGTAACGCTTTGAAATACAAAGCGTTTGTAACGCTTTGTATTTTTTGTTTTATTTTTAAAAGAAGACTAAATAAAAACTAATTGCTACTAATTGCTTAAATATTAATTTATGGGGGCATCGGTGTTAAAATGGCAGTCATGGTGACAAAATAAATAGGATTATCACTTGTGTCTCCGACTAATTTGTTGTATTACATTACGATAAATACCACTACTTAAAACGAAATAATTATTATTAGTATTATCATGCGGATTATAACATGATAAGTTGTAGTTGTAGTTTGGCCGTGTGGTAACTGCGTAAGAATATTACCACTCTCTTTCGTCCAGTGAATATCGTAAAAGGCGACTAAGGGAAACAGCCTTGAATATATTTATGGCAACCGATAGATGGCGGGATAATCATCTTTAAAAATATCAGACCAAAATAATCATACTAAAGATGGGTAGCAGCGAGGTGGGACTGGGTTGGTACTGTGATCGCCAATCCGCTTGCCAAACGTGGTGATTATGGCAAATCCTCCCTTTGGGAGAGGCCTATGTCCAGCAGTGGACTTTAACTGTCCGTTGTGTATGTATGTGTATGTAAGTTGTAGTTAAACTTCCATTTACGTAAATTTATACCGAATTGTTTTTTCTTATCCTACTAATATTAGAAATGCGAAATGCGAAGGTGTAACGCATCAAACGTTACATTTTCACGCAAAAACTACTGAGCAGATCTTGATGGGGGTGGATATGATGCAGGTGTGTGGAGGTGGATACGTTACTCTTTCACGTAAAACTACTGAGCAGATTTTGATGGAACTTTACAATACTATTACTTATACATCAGAATAACGTAAATCAGGCTTAGGCAAGACATAAACTACTTTTTGTAATCAAAATAGGCGGGCCTCTTATTACAAATAATGTTATAATCTTTAACCAGCTTACTTTATTAATTTAACTCTGTACAGATAATGTCAGCAGTTCAGCTTGTACAAGTCGCAAAAAACGTCTAGAACCGTTATCGTGATAGCATTCTTGTTTTACAATCGTAAGAATCTTCACTAAACTTTCTACGTTTGATGGAGATGTTCCAGGTGTGAACCGATTCATTTCAGTTTTATGTCCGGTAAGCGTACCTCTTCGCATTGTGGTTGCATAGACTTCCAATCATTAAAGTAATGGATTTTTACAGACGTCATTTGATATTATTGCTATCACTTTCTCGTCAGGTTGTGCAGAAAACAAAAGTGTCATGGAATTCTACTTTTGAAGTTCTAATTTTCGTTTCGCATTCAAAGTTTTGAGGTCAGAATGTTGTAAGTTATATTACTAATATGTGGGCTATTAAATTTAGATTGCGATGTGCTAAATTTAGATTTTGTTTTGTTTTGTTAAATTTAGATTTTGAGCAAACTTCGAGATGATTTCACTCTTCATAGTCCTTGATTTTCGAGGCTTTTCCCTTAGTTGCCTCTTATGAATTCTCTTATGAAGAAGAATGAGGGTGGTATATTATTACGCCGCCATCAGCCGGCATAGACAAAAACAATTACTAAATGGCGGTGACAATCTAATTTAGATACCATAAGATGACAACCGAAATTAGAGAACAGGCAAACATTGTTTTGTACTACTAAGGCCTAACAACTTAAACCTAACACTTACCTGTAAACCTCATCTTACCGGAAAGGCACTAGATCGGCAACAAATACGTAGTTGAAAGAGTACATTGCGGCGAGTAGTTTGGGCAAGCAGAGCAGGGTGAGCACGTAGCACTGGTAAGGACCGAAGTGGCCGAGCTCGCACAACGCCGCCTCCAGAGCCTCGCCGCTTGTCTGTCCTGGACTTGCACCGCCTTTGCAAGAACTATCCGATAATCCCGTCACTGCATCAGTCACTTTTTGTTTCACTTCTCCCCTGTCCGCTGTGTTTCTTTCACTACTGTTTACCATATTTACATTTACGTCGTGCGCGGTGTGTGTCCTAGAATACCACGGCTAGCACTGTCTCAAAATTAAGGCTTCCTTTTTATCAAATAGCACGCAAAAAGCGATAATGTTTTCATTGCAAAAGAATATATCTAAATTTTCTTCACTAATCGATTCACTCAAACTTCACGGTTGAAAACCTAAGCAGGTTTCCAACCGTGAAGTTTCAGTGAATTTGTAAATACCTTGATCGTATGAGAAACAAATTTGTTTTTCGTGGCTTTTTCATACCATATCACCATCGAACCGCTTGTCACTGTTTTATAAGTTTAATTTCATAATGCTACTTTGAGGCTTATTTTTATTATTTTCTTATTTTTTTTTATTTCTTTTATATCTCCACGCATTTACCCAATACTGGGGTAATAATAAACAGAAGCCTAGATCTAGAATATGAATGTTTGTACTTGAGCTATGTATGTTTATAAGTATAAATGAATATTAATATATAAAAATATATATAATTATATTTTATCGTTAGCTTGCACACTTACACGGTGGTAGACTCACAATCTGTCAAGTTGCCCCAAATAGGCGTCGTTGAAAGGTGGGTCGAAAGGACTTAATTGTCTAGATCTGTCTATGCCAGTATTAGGAACATACGTAAAGATAATTATTTATGTTTTTGTAGACTACGGAGTTTATGTCAAAAGATAAAACAAATGGTACGAATCTGTCACCTTGCTGCTGGCCCTCATTCGTGGCCGATGATCGCAAAAAGATTTGATGATGTTTATGATTTGTTTGGATAAATATTAAATAAGTGTGGTCCCAATATTGATTCCTGGGGAACTCCTGATGTTGCGAAATAAGGCAGAGATATGACAGAAGTATTTTTTTAAATTGCCGTTTCTAGCTCGCGTTCGCTTGGAACTGCAATTTGTCCAGGGAGTTTTAATTAATTTTGAACGTTAATCTGCATTAATTTTTATCTTGTTACAATGAAATAAGTTTTTTATTGAACCAATAAGATATTTCTTACGTTTGTGCTTTGATTTCTTATTTTTTACATGCATTTTAATAATTTCGTTTTGGTTCTTTTATAGAAAATTCATACCACTGCATTGACATCATCGCAATTAGAAAGAAGGACACACTATTGTATTTCATTCAAATTATTTCATGGCATTCCGCTTTACAGAAATTAAATATTTCATTAACATTTTTATACTACTTTTTTATTTATTTATTTATCTTCACGCACAGTCCCTTACGGGGTAGCCAGAGAGAACAGATCGCCAAGTGTCACTATCCTTACAAACCTGTTTCGCTATTTTCAGATTCATCATCTTTTTCATATATGCATGTCGAGGTATCCGAGTACTCTTGACCCTCCCTTCTTCGAGCAATTTGCTAACATGATCTTCGTGAGTTAGTCTCGGCCTGCCTCGACCCCTTTTAATATTAACTTTCACGCTATATATTTGCTTCTCCATTCGGTCTTCGCTCATTCGCTCAGCGTGCCCAAAACATCGAAGCACGCCCTTATCACTTTTAGTGATAAGGTCATCTTTCAAACTTGCCATATTGCGAATCTCTTCGTTTCGCTTTCGGTCGGCCAAGGTAACCGAGATCGCATCTTCACTGCATTCAACTTGCCTTTATGCTTCTTCTGGCATACCCAGGTATCGCTGCCATATAACAAAGTAGGTACCAGCACTGCGTTATGTATCGCTAGGCGTTCATTTTTTACTACGCCTTGCCTTTGGACTAACGCAGTCAGGGCACCGTTGACCTTGTTTCCGGTAGCGACTCACCTGTCCACATCTACGTCATTTTTTCCATCCTGGCTAAACGCACTGCCCAAGTATACAATCTCGTTCACCTCTTCTAGACATTCCTTATTTACCCATATTTCACACTTCGTTGAAAACTTTATTTGAAAGGGATCAGAACCTTAGTTTTATTAGCATTCAAACGGAGACCTTTATTGTCACATTTCTATTTCATACAAGTGACTAATGCCTACAATTCTGCGTCATCGGCATACAGCAGACAATTTACTTTTATGTCACCCAATTTTACACCCAAACAACTATCTTTCAGCTTTTGTAAACAGCTGTAGAGATACAATATGAACAGCCAGGAGGACATGACACAACCCTGTTGTACGCCCGTTTGTACGTTAAACATGGGTGACAGGTCATGCCCTACCCGCACACAGGCTTTGCAGTCACAATAGAGCGATTGCATAGCCCTTAGCAGTGGGCCATCCACACCATACCCCGGCAACAGTTCCCACATGTTCTCCCTTACAATCTTATCAAATGCCTTCTCAAGATCCACAAAAGCACAGAAAATCCTCTGGTTATAAGTCAGAACCTTTTCCGTGATCATGCGGAGATAGAACAGATGATCCAAGCACCCTCTTCCAGGTCTAAATCTGCATTGTGCCTCCCATAAAAATCTTTCTGATTTCTCACGCATCCTACGCGTCAAAACCTTCGTGTAAACTTTACTTGCTAAACTCGTCAAGCTGATCGCCCGATAGCTATTTGCGATTCCGATAGATATTTGCGGGTGAAATATCTTTTAGTAATTCTTCTAGTAGTTTATTACCCATAATATAGGCAATTTGGGTAACAAGCAAATGTTGTGTACGCCTGTTATTGATCTTTTGTGTTATATATGTATTTTTTAAGTGGAACGTATTGTGAACAAGTTTTTGGTGTACCAATAAACTATAAATAAATAAAATAAATAAATGTCCTAAAATTTTTGTTTGCAGTATTAACGTATTCCAAATGGTAATTTAAGGCACAAGATTTACACTTTAATTGTTCAGATGTTGATACATCACGGGCGCATCCTGCACATTTTTTGACATTTGGTACTTTGGAACTTATTTTTGATATTACTAGCTTGCTATCATATGCCAGTTATAAATATATGGAAACACCGGAACCCAATCAGTAAGCTACTTTGATTTAGGTTAATGAATGAATGCAGGCGCGTCAATTATAATATTCTTTCTATCACTAATAATTGTTAACATATAATATGATTTCGAAGTAAGTTGTTCATATCACAAACCACAGAATTTAAGGTCCAAAACAAACCCTTTTATTTATTCGAAAGGCCGTACAGTAATTACACGAAATCGAATAACTTTCAATTATTTTGGTAAAGAAAAGACAGCACGAATTGATGGGTATATTTTTAAGCACGAGCGGTGAGTTCTCAACAGCACGGGTGATACTGAACTGAAAGTACCAGTTACCATGTTAATTTTTATTTGAGAATTTCTTTTTAATGTTAAGAACCATTCGCTATTCATCTGTTCTAGTCATTCCTGATTTACGCATATTGCACATTTCTTTCTCTCTTCGTCCATTTCAAATATTTATTGTCAATTAATTTTATTAGCAATCAAACAGAAACCTCTATTTTTTAAATTCCTCGTTGATACACGTGAATAATAATACCTGTAGTTCTGCCTCTGATGGTGCAATAAGCACTGCATCATCGACATAGAGCAGGCAACAAAAGAAAGATTGGGTCGGCGATGGTCACGCCAGTTTTCTTGGTGTCGCCAGCTCTGAAGTCCTAGGTTCGATTAAGGGACGGGTCGGTGATGTAAACCACTTTTTCTACATTATCAGGAAGATTGTCAAACCTTCGTTGTTTCCGATTTCTGAACCCAAGTGCTGCTTTAGCTTCTTACTTTGGGATAAGAGTAATGTTTGCGATATTGTCCCTATCTTTGTATGTACTTATTTATTTATTTAGTTTCATATCGACCAATTTCACGCCCAAACAACTATGTTTAAAAAAAATATCTTCACGCAATTCCCAATACAGGGGTAGACATAGGTCTAGTCTAGACAATTAAGTCCCTTCGACCCACCTTCCACCGCAGATATTTTCGGGTCAACGTGACAGGTGCTGAGCCCGTCGCCGTCTTTATGTCCAAGTCAACGATGAAATTCGTACATAAGTTTTTTGAAAAACTCATTGGCACTCCCACCTGAGGATCGAACTCGGGTCTCTTGACTCGAAATTCCGACCACTCGGATATCGTGACTTATATCTTTATCTTTCAGCTTCTGAAAACAGCTGTCGAGATAGAATTTGAACAGGCAGACATGACACAACTCTGTTTCACGTTAAATATGGCTTTGCTGCCACTGTAAAATGACTGCACAGCTCATAGCCGTAGGCCACTTTCATCACACCGTCACACACACATCACAAATCACAGTTGATTGCTGTTAACATGCCTGACGTAGTTAATTGAAGATTTTTTAATTTTTCTAAATCTTTCGTAAGTCGATAATCTTTGATAATTTTTACTTCGCGCATTCGAATTTTTCTTAACCTTGTACTCAAAATACAACTGCTATTCTGCGTCATAATTAAACTTGCGTGTTAAAGAGCTCGCCGCTGTTGTAAAATAAATGAGAGTTAAATGTAAAGAAGTAATTGTGTTATTCGGTCGAAGGCAAACTATCTATTTTACTGTATATTCAAAACTATACCTTTAAACAGTAGAAGATAGATGGACGGCTAGAAACAAAAGAAGACAGTTCTCAGAACCATTCAAACTTTGAATGGTGTGTTTTTTGGAAAATTCAAAAAAAGTGTGGTTTTGTGATTGTGTGGATTACACTAACGAATTTGATGTCGAAGGAGCGTCGGTTAATCGATGGAATTCATTTAAAGTCCATTTTATTTCTCATCGTCTAATGTGTTCCTTCGAAGCACTTCTTGTCGACTTATCTTGAAAATCGTTCTAGATGCCATCTACTGAATCACATCAGAACAGAGTGCAAACACTCAAAAGCCTAGAAATTAAAAAAAAATCTCATGGGATACTATCTGTACAATTCACTATCTGATGACATGGTTTTTGTCTGATGTGGACCTTTTCAAATAAAAAATAATTTATAAATCGGCCAACAGCTTAATTAAAATAAAGACATACATAGGACCTCCCTTTTTTGAAGTCGGTTAAAATGAAGGCGAGTACGCCATAGTATTTTATAGTATCCCTACCGATTTCGGCCACAGCGACTTGGACTATTGCGAACTTCGTTCGATTTTTGCGCTGAACGTGCGAGCACATTGAGTGAAGTTCAGCATCACTCGGACCTAATTGTAGGTGATCGCTGCAGGTAATTTAGCCTTGAGCGCATCTCGTTTGGAGCGTCGAGCTCATTCACACGTACTTCCTCATACTCTAATATCTTAGTGCGCACGGTCCGCCACTACAGTGATCAGTCCACAGCCATTAATCATGATGGTCTGCTATCCTTTCGAAGCAGTTCGCTTGTAGATAATAAAGTAATAACCAATACAATTAGCATGTATTGTAAAAAATATTCCTATAGAAAGGAGCATAGCAGCCTAAATGTGGTCTGCGGCGGAGCCAAAGTTCAGATCCGCCGTGAGGTGACGGGTGGGCTGGTGCTGGGTCTTGATAGAGATAAATCGGATCCATGTTCCGCTGCGTCTAGCCTGGGGAGCGAGAGAGAAGACGTATTCTATGCCGAGGAGTGGCTGCTTAGAGCTGCCAGCGCGGGTTCCCGTTCCCGTGGCACTGCCAACTTGCGACGATGTCGAAACACCGCACGGTTATAGTCGGTGCGAGATCGACATCTCCCGTCCTAAGGGAAAGGAAAAGGCTGAGACTAACTTTAGAAGATCTTGTGCTCAAAATGTTCAAAGAGGAGACGGAGAGGAAGGCATCAAGCCAAGTATCATGATTCTCATGATACTTAGCGAGCGGTTAAAATCAGGTAATTTAAAAATAAATTACTAATTTTTCTACAAGAAGGACATAATTTTTTTTAAAGAATACTAGTAATGCCCAATAACATTACTAGTATTCCTGTTAACCACTCCAATTAAGCTGCAATTGTGTCTGGAGTTGGTTTCCGTCAATAGTCGAATGACGGGGCCCGAACCTGCGATGTCATGTTCGCAGTCCGCACCCTAAACCATTAGGCCATTGCCGCTCAAATTACATACTACAGACATGTTGTCCTTGTACTGTATTGTACTATATCATAATACTACAGACATGTTGTCTGAAGTTTAGTAACTTGAGAACTTGATGGAAATGGATTATTGAAAAAAGCCCGTAGCTCGTCCATTCTTAGGACTTCAATCCAAACTACATTCGAAGCGGGCAGATATCACTTCTGTGATTAAACTGGCCTGGTTAAATATATGGTACTTTACTATATAGCCACGATATAGCTATAAAGTCACGATAGCCGAGTTGTTGGGTGGTCGGAATTTCGAGTCGAGAGACCCGAGTTCGATCCCCAGGTAGCAGTACCAATGAGCTTTTCAAAAACTTATGTACGAATTTCATATTTGGCTTGGACATAAAGACGGCGACGGGCTCACCACCTGTCACGTTGTCCCGAAAATATCTTCGGTGGAAGGTGGGTCAAAGGGACTTAATTGTCTAGACTTGACCTCTGTCTACCCCTGTATTGGGAATTGCGTGAAGATATTTATTTATTTATTTTATTATTTACTATATAGCAGTTCTACCAGCTACCTCCACACAAACAACGTACACCTAAAGAAATAGAAAAACGGCGATAATTTGTTTTTGTTTATGTACCTACACTATATAAATAGGAATGGGATCTAAAATCGATTAATCAAAAAATCGATTTTACGAGCCGAAAAGTTACATTTTTAATCGATATGCAGTACGGAGTTGATTTAGTGAATCGTTATTTAACCTTCGTTACTATACATTTGTTATAATTGTTTTATCCGTTTTAATAAATAGTAAAACCCTAAAATACCCAACAGTTACTCGAATTTACTCAACATGGAGAATGTATAGAGCACAGGAGCCTGAACTCAAATGAGTGCTAGTCTTACATATCTCTGTACTATGTGTGCAATCAACCACCATGTGCTACAAACGTAACCAAATGCTGCAACGCTTATGCAGCAACATTATTTATTCTCCATGGTATTCAACCAATGTAAAGTAAAGCAGTATTTCACATATATAACCAAAACACGAATGATGGCCGAGTGCTTAGTTTCCACCACATCTCTGTTACATATATTTGTTAATATTATATATTTTTACTTAATTTTTTAATACACTGTAATTAACGAAATAATAGGTTGGGGAAAAAGTCTTTTCGCTTTATAGTACGTATGAACGTGTAATAAAATCTCTTTGTCTATACTATTTGTATTGTTTATTTTTTTGGTATCATTAAAAGTTTAGTGAAGACCGAATGGTGAAGAAAATATATAGCGCGAAAGTTAATATTAAAAGGTGTCGAGGTAGACCGAGACTAACTTTCGAAGACCATGTGAGCAAATTGCTCGAAGAGAGGAGGGTCAAGAGTACTCGGATACCTAGACGTGCATGTATGAAGAAGATGATGAATCTGAAAGAAGCGAAAGAAGTATGTAGGGATCGTGACACTTGGCGATCTGTTCTCTCTGGCTACCCCGTCAGGGATTGTGCGTGAAGATAAATAAATAAAATTTAAAAGTTTAAATTTTAAAGAATATAATTCCAAATTCAAATTAGGAAAATGTGTGATTTTTATTTATTTTTCGTATTGTCAAGATGCTGGAATTTATTGAAGAAATTTGGTATAAGCGTTTTCAATCCAGAAATTTTGATGTCAAAGATGCACGTCGTTCTGGTCGCCCAATTACGGATAAAATGGATGCCATTTTTGAAAAATTGGAGCAAGATCGGCATATCAGTAGTTACAACATAGCTGAAGAACTGGGAATTGACCACAAAACAGTTTTGACGCATTTGAAAAAAAAACTAGGTACACAAAAAAGCTCACTAAAAGAAACCTAATGAACCGCGTACTCATTGGTGATTCTCTATTACGACGTAATGAAACCGAACCATTTTTGGAGATGCTCATAACTGGTGATGAAAAGTGGATCACGTACTGCGTAACCCGGGTTAACTCGCAACACGGTGTGTATGTTGGAATTGGAAGGGCATTATTCATTATTTGCTGTTACCACCAAGCAGGACCATCGATTCTGAACTCTACTGTGAACAACTGATGAGATTAAAGCAAGAAGTTGAGAGAAAACGGCCGGAATTAATCAACATAATGGGTGTGGTTTTTCATCATGATAACGTCAGATCCCACACATCTTTAGCCACTCAGCAAAAAAAGAGAGCTTGGCTGGGAGGAGTTAATGCATCCTCCGTATAGTCCTGACCCTTTCAGATTTCAACCTGTTTCGGTCTCTTCTGAATTCTTTAGGCAGTAACGAGAGGACTGCCAAAACCAATCGTCGCGTTATTTATAATACGGTATATTATATATATATATATATATATATATATATATATATATATATATATATATATATATATATATATATATATATATATATATATATATATATATATATATATATATATATATATATATATATATATATATATATATATATATATACTACAGTACAGTACAAGGACAACATGTCTGTAGTATATGATTTGAGCGGCAATGGCCTTGTTGCAGAAAAATTGCTAATTTTTCTGCTACAAGGACATAATTTTTTTTAGAGAACACTCGCAATGCCCAATAACATTACTAGTATTCCTGTTAACCACTCCAATTAAGCTTCAATGCTGGTGTCTGGAGTTGGTTTTCGTCAATAGTCGAATGACGGGGCCCGAACCTGCGATGTCATGTTCGCAATCCGCACCCAAACCATTAGGCCATTGCCTAATGGTTTAGGGTGCGGACTGCCACTAATTTTTCTGCAACAAGGCGATTCAATAAATCAACTGCATATCGATTAAAAATGTAACTTTTCGGGCAGTAAAATCGATTTTTTGATTAATCGATTTTAGATCCCATTCCTATTTCAAAGGTAGGTACATAAACAAAAACAAATTATCGCCGTTTTTCTATCTCTTTAGGTGTACGTTGTTTGTGTGGAGGTAGCTGGTAGCACTGCTATATAGTAAAGTACCATATATTTAACCAGTCCAGTTTAATCACAGAAGTGATAACTGCCCGCTTCGAATGTAGTTTGGATTGAAGTCCTAAGAATGGACGAGCTACGGGCTTTTTTCAATAATCCATTTCCATCAAGTTCTCAAGTTACTAAACTTCGAGGTCCAGTTACCGGTGGTCAACGACTTACTAAAGAAGACAATATCAATGATCTCAACAGACCCGAAGAACATCGGCAGTCTGTTGTTGTTAGTGGCACAGATTATGCACGAGAAATTAAAGAGAGAGAGACCCAAATTTATTTGAAGGTATTATTAGAAATTAATTGTGTATAAACTCACTTAATTGCCAGTAAGAGTTCACTGTAGGACATAGGACAGATTTTAACAGTGGTAGAGCCACGCAACAGCTTTTGTTGTTGCATGAATGGGCCGGCTCGACCGGGGATACTTCCCCATTCTGTGAGGTCTCCACGGTCGTGGTACTCCACGAACTCACAGAATACCGGCGTGAAGTAGAACTCTTACAAACTTCTGCGTTTCGTCTGGTGAGTGCGGGTAACGGGAGGCCCACACACCCCCTCCCCCAATTCGGGGGGTCACTCTAAGGTCGGCAACGCATCTGCTATGCCTTTGGTATTGCGGGTGTTCATGGGCAGCGGTAATCACTTACCATCATGTGAGCCACCTGCTCGTTTGTCTCCCTTTTCTATAAAAAAAAGGACTCCCTTTCAGGAATTTGCTATCACTTTGTGAGCGGAGTGGCTGCAGTAGACACTTTATACTATGCAGCTTAAATATTGCTCCTTGTTATTAATTTTCTAAATTTTTGTCTACTGTTTGTACTATTTTAATATTAGATAAAATTAAAAAAAAAACATTTCATAATTAATTTTGATATAAAATATTTGTCATTATATTTTAAGATAAAAATTTGTTAATTCTTTGTAATGGGTAATCCCTGAAATGGCTAGTTTGATTCCATAAATTATTTTTACATTAGATAATGAGTATTTTATTAGTAGAAAAATAAGCTATGGTATATAAAGTTAAGTTTTTAAAAAATCTGGTTGATATCATCTATTGCCTTTAGTAGGTTCACAATAGTGTAGATTAAAACTGTCCTTAACACTTCATGATTTTAACAAATAGTTCCAAAATAAAATATTATTCATCTTATGTACTTTAGGCATAATTTACCATCAATTAATTAAAAATAAGAAGGAAATATCCTGGATACAAATATAAGTTTGCTGTCAATAACTAAAAAAATAATTGATTTGGATTAATTATATAGTTGGGCTTAGAAAGTATGCTATTAATGATCTATCATAAGGACCCATTGTTTTGGAACTCCCAAAGAATAATATCAGTTCAATCTTAAGTTCAATAATAAAGAACTTGTTTATGCTCCTAAATAGTGGTGTAACAACCATTGTGTTCTAGTTTGAAATCTGTAGTGAGCTAATGCACAGTGAGCAAAATGCTCAATGAGTTGTTGCATCTTAGTTATTGAGGGTACTAATGTATGTGTAAAATTTTAATTAGACATTGACAGCAGGTGTCCATAGCCTATAGTTGTCACTTTCCATGAGGTGATCTGTTTGCTTGTCTTGTTTACAGGACTCTATATTAGATTCAGAAGGCAAATATACCTGTAATCTTCTTTACTTAACATTATTTGTCCATGGGTTGAAGTAACTACCTGTTGTATTTGTTATTACTTCTCTTCCTCTTCTTGATGATGTAGCTAGCCATCCCAATGTCATGACACTTACATCCCTTTTTCACTTTGTTAATTGTCCTCTTCATTCAACTTGCTTTTATGCTCCTTCTGGCCAACACAATTGCTTCATAAACATAATTAATATATTCGATATTTTTTTATAATTTAGAATGAAGTTGAGAGGGAGAAATATGAGAGTATTGCTGGAGGACTTGATTCATTGGAACACCTCTCTTCATGGGGAATGTCAGTTCCAAACATTGAAGAACTGACCGATGAAGCAATGACAGAAGTGTACAACAAATACTCATTTCAACGAAAGGAAGATACAAACAACTTGGCTATCAATGAATATAGACAGCAGGTATTTTTTAAAAGCTTTACTAAGTATATACAAGTTTTTATTAAATATTATCTTTTAAATAAAAAATTTTTATTAATAATTATATAATAAAAAATTGTTTTTTTATAATTATTATTTTATAATTATTTTTATAATTATCACATTATTTTTGATAGTTAGTTTGAAATATGAATATGTTTACTTAATTGTAATCAAACAAAAAAGCAAAATATCTTCACGCCATTGCCAATACAGGAGTAGACAGAGGTCTAGTCTAGACAATTAAGTCCCTTTGAACCATTTTCCTCCGAAGATATTTTGGGACAATGTGACAGATGGTAGCCCCTGGTATATAGGTCTGCCTGGTCTGACTGAGCCTGCCACCTGAGGATCGAACTTTGGTCTCTTGACTCTAATTCTGATTACTCAACCACTCTGGTATAGTGACTTAATTATAAAATATAAAAGGTTTAATTAATATACTTTATCCCATTATCTTAATATTAATGCTGTGGTCTATCCACAGATTCTCGATCGCATTGCAGGATTTCCAGTGGTTATCATTGAGGGTCCCACTGGTTGTGGTAAAACAACTCAAGTACCACAATGGATTCTGGACGATGCATATAAGCATCGTAAACCATGTAAAATAATTGTGACTCAACCAAGAAGAATAGCAGCTATATCTATTGCTAAAAGAGTAGCTCAGGAACGTGGCTGGGATGTTGGTGGTATTGTTGGGTACCAGGTACTTACTTTTTTTTATCCTACAAGGTTACAAAAATACCCATATATCTGAAAGGTTTGTCTAAGTGAGTGCCGGTTATTTCACAGACTTAGAGCTATTCAATGTACCTATGTTCATGTCCACAATGTTTTCCCTCATTGCCTAGCTAGTGCTTATAATTCGACTTATAAAATTGCTATCAAAAATTTCAGCCTAACAAGAGTGTACTAATAGTTCAAAGGCTTTAAGTTTTTTTGAAACACTATATTTTCTAGGGTTATAGGTATTTGTGGTGCCATCGTTTTTGATTTGATATTACAAGTGCTTAAGCTGCTTACTTTGGGATCAGAGCAATGCATCCCTATCTATGCATGTGTTTATTTATTTATATATTATTTTTTTTATTTAGTCTAGTGACAGAGAGTTAATGTTTACAGAATGCATTGACAGTTTCATGTATGACCTTTGAGCGTTACAATTAAACATTTGGGTATCCATTTACAATACCAAATATGTATATGTGCAAAAATACAAACATTACACTAAAACACTATTATATTTTGTAGGTGGCGCTTGAGAGTAAAGTGTCAAGTGATACTCGGATTCATTACGTCACAACTGGTTTGCTGCTTCAGAAACTTGGTGATTAAAAATATCTCTTCTCATTATATTCATAAATATCTCTTCGCATTATAAAAAAAGTCACGATAGCCGAGTGGTTGGGTGGTCGGAATTTCGAGTTGAGAGACCCGAGTTTGATCCCCAGGTGGCAGGCTTGTACCAATGGGTTTTTCAAAAATTTATGTACGAATTATGTCGTTGGCTTGGACCTAAAGGCGGCGACGGGCTCACCACCTGTCACGTTGTCCCAAAATTATCTTCGGTGAAAGGTGGGTTGAAGGGACTTAAATGTCTAGACTAGACCTCTGTCTACCCCTGTATTGGGAATGGCGTGAAGATATTTATTTTTTTATTTTTATCTCATTATATTTCTGCCGTATTCTTATATTATATTACCAAACTGTGCCATGATAACAGAGAGGTAGAGGTAATTTTATTGCATGTACAAATTGAATCTTAAGCTTGATATAAAGATTCAAGCTCACCAATTGTCACAGTGATGTGGCAAATCTGGAATAGTGTCACAGAAATTATAAATGTATCATAGACTCTTAATTTTCCTATACTGTATTAGAATATACAAAAACAGACAATACTTTTTTGTGTATATAGCCTAAATTTTGCCTGCTAGGCGTGTTAATATATGTGCCGTGTGGGATAAGCATAAGAATCACAATTTGTTACCATTGACGTTTTATGAAGCGAAGAAGAGAAAATTCTTGTAAATTCTGTTTGCGATTTGCATGGTTTAAGTTCGCATTATACATACATACATAACGGCCTATTAAACCACTACACCCACGGGAAAAAAGGGGAATATTCTTACACCGTTACCATAAGGCTATCGGCTAACTTGTATGTGTAAAATAATGTATTGTGTAATAGCAGTTAAAGGTATTATGTTTTTTTAGTTGCTGCTAAGAATATGAACGAATATACACACGTCGTACTCGACGAAGTGCATGAACGTGGACAAGAGATGGATTTCCTTCTGCTAGTTGTCAAGAAGCTCCTTTATACAGTATCTCCGAGGGTCAAAGTTGTGTTGATGTCGGCTACATTCAACAGAAAGGCTTTCGCCGATTATTTCATGATACCTACACCACGTGGCTTGCAGATGTCCACAAGTATTAAAGTTGTGAAAAAAGAGCCCATGTTTACCGTGAAGACATTCTATTTGAATAACCTGAACAAGTTTGGTTCTGTAAGTAGTTTAGTTATTAGTGCACCTAAAATTAATTCTACAAATATCTAACTCCAAATTATTATCTTTTAAAATATGCAATGGTCAAGTACAGGCCTATTTCACGTGTCCAAAATCCCAATTCTTATCCTATTATGTAAATATTTAAAATTATTCGTTTTAAAACTAATAACAATTTTGGCGGTTTGTAGTGGTAATTTCTTCTGGTAACCTTTACATAAAAGTGTATAGGTGTCCATGATAGCGCCATATGAGACTGCAAACTCAGAATATTCGGCTTATTAGTGTGTTTTAAATGTGATTTGTATGTCATGAGTGTGATTCAATAATAGCTATAGCAAACTTGGTAGACTTGCCATTTGATAATTTAACTTTTTCCAAAAAGTTATAGATATGCTATGATTCCTGAGTATGAAGGTGGAATGCTTCATACACACCTATTACCGGACCCGCTGTCAGCACAACACAAACTTAGAGTTTGAGTCCAAGTCTTTAACTCAATTTCGCTACCCGCACATTGTGACGTATACGCCCGAAACAAGCCATTAACAAGCATACGCACACACTACAGATCTACTTACAAACACTAATAGAATAATTTATTTGCATGAAAACTTGCTCATTAAACTATAATACATTTAAATTAATATTTTCACGACATTCACAATAAAGGGGTAGATAGAGGTCTAGACAATTAAGTCTTTTCGACCCACCTTCCACCGAAGACATGTTTTGGGTGTTACAACATGACAGATGGTTATCTCGTCGTCGTCTTTACGCCCAAACCAACGATAAAACGTTCAAGCCAACGATATAAATCCTACGTGAGTTTTGGAATAAAAAAAATCATTGGGACGAGCCTTGATGATCGAACTCGGGTCTCTTGACTCGAATTCCGATCACCTAACTACTAGGCTATCGTAACACTCATTATAAAATATATAATGAATTCTTGTATTTACGCGAATACTATAGATTTTAAATAAAACGATTTTCGGATTCTATCACCTTTTTTATAGTTCTTAACAAACTATTTTGGAATTCTAATTTTGGAACCAAAATTAATAAATAGAGTTGACGGTAGCCGAAGGTAGCAATGACAGCGGGAAGTTCAAGAACTCAGTCCCTCCGTGACCACGGATGCTGTAAAGGATCCGAAACGCCGGGAAGTAAAAATAATTTGTTAAAAACTAATTAAAAACGCGGTAAAATCCGAAAATCGTTTTATTTAAAATATAAAATATATGTAATAATAACTATTGCAATGATATTTGGCAGCAGAAATACGTAAGAGTGTGCAACTAAACAACCTGTAACTCGTATCACATTACAGATACTCCAACAATCAATTCCAAAGGGCGAATCTCCTGGCGTTGCTCCTGAAATGCATCATTTAGTTTTGAAGCTGATAAATGCATTCGAACAGATCGATAAGAAAGAAGACAATTATACGAATCGATCAGAGGCTGATTTACCCTCTGTTTTAATATTTCTACCCGGTATCAACGAAATTGAGGATCTATATAGCTGTCTGACTGATTCTGCGCTAAGGTAAGTTGTATACTGCTTTCGGTTCTAATTACTTTTTTTTTGTGTTCTAGCTATGTGGAAATTGTTTAAGAATTTTTTATTATTATTATAAAAATAACTATCTTCGGCAAGTAATTACAACTGTTGGCCATTTGGCAAAGTGAATCAGCCAACGCCTTTCTTTTCATAGATGAGGTAAAAATAATAAAAAAAATATCTTCACGCAATTCCCAATATAGGGGTAGACAGAGGTCTAGTCGAGACAATTAAGTCCCTTCGACCCACCTTCCACGGAAGATATTTTCGGGACATCGTGACAGGTGGTGAGACCGTCGCCGTCTTTATGTCCAAGCCAACGATATAATTCGTACATAAGTTTTTGAAAAACTCATTGGTACGAGCCTACCACCTGGGGATCGAATTCTACCCGAGTTGACTCGAAATTCCGACCACCCAACCACTCGGCTATCATGACTTATTTGATAGATGAGGTAATAGGTGATTATTATTAGTAACTTGTAAAAGTATTAAAAATTACATTGATTACCGACAATAGGCATGGTTTTGCCGCCCATTGTCGGTAATCAAAGTAATTTTCAAAGATAACCAAGCGTAATTAATGTCTGATATATCTGAACTGAAATTGAATTATGTTTCTAAGGAGTATTGAATTGATTAGTTCATAGAAATTGCACATGTGAAAACATAAATAACTTTTAAGTATATATATTTTATAAGTTGTTTTTCTAATAAAATAAATTATATATAGAAAATATATTACTATATATCAGTCACGATAGCCGAGTGGTTGTGTAGTCGGAATTTCGAGTCGAGAGACCCGAGTTCGATCCCCCAGGTGGCAGGCTCGTACCAATGGGATTTTCAAAAACTTATGTACGAATTATATCGTTGGCTTGAACACAAAGGCGGCGACGGGCTGACCACCTGTCACGTTGTCCCGAAAATATTTTGGGTGGAAGGTGGGTCGAAGAGACTTAATTGTCTCGACTAGACCTATGTCTACCCCTGTATTGGGAATTGCAAGAAGATATTTATTTTTTTTATTATAAGATATATTACTATTATTTTTTGTATATTTCGAATTGTAAGTTCTCGATACTATAATAAAAAAATATTTAATGCAAAAACTTTGGACCAGATTGAAAATAGGCGACGTGGAATGCGTGAATTACAACTGGTGGGTGTTGCCATTGCACTCCACAATCACGGCCGACGAGCAGGTCCGCGTGTTCCAGCGCGCGCCGGTCGGCCACCGCAAGATCATACTCGCCACCAATATCGCCGAGAGTTCCATCACTGTGCCAGACGTCAAGTACGGTGAGTTTTTATTAAATGCATATTTTAATATTATTTACATTCGAGTTTTACATTAAAGTCACGGTAGCCGAGTGGTTGGGCGGTCGGAACTTCGAGTCGAGAGACCCGAGTTCGATCCCCTAGTGGATGGCCTGTACCAATGGGTTTTCAAAACTTGTGTACGAATTATATCGTTGGCTTGAACACAAAGGCGGCGACGGGCTCACCACCTGTCACGTTGTCCCGAAAATATCTTCGGTGGAAGGTGGGTCGCAGGGACTTAATTGTCTCGACTAGACCTATGTCTACCCCTGTATTGGGAATTGCAAGAAGATATTTATTTTTTTTATTATAAGATATATTACTATTATTTTTTGTATATTTCGAATTGTAAGTTCTCGATACTATAATAAAAAAAATATTTAATGCAAAAACTTTGGACCAGATTGAAAATAGGCGACGTGGAATGCGTGAATTACAACTGGTGGGTGTTGCCATTGCACTCCACGATCACGGCCGACGAGCAGGTCCGCGTGTTCCAGCGCGCGCCGGTCGGCCACCGCAAGGTCATACTCGCCACCAATATCGCCGAGAGTTCCATCACTGTGCCAGACGTCAAGTACGGTGAGTTTTTATTAAATGCATATTTTAATATTATTTACATTCGAGTTTTACATTAAAGTCACGGTAGCCGAGTGGTTGGGCGGTCGGAACTTCGAGTCGAGAGACCCGAGTTCGATCCCCTAGTGGATGGCCCGTACCAATGGGTTTTTCAAAGACTTATGTATGAGTTATAATGTTGGCTTGGACATAAAGACGGCGATGGGCTAGAGACTAGACCTCTGTCTACTCCTGTATAGGGAATTGCGTGAAGATATTTTTAATTTACATTTGAATGCATAAATTTGTTAGTGTGAGGTTGTAGACCTCAAGAAAACATTTAAGCATTATTTACAAAAGTATAATAGTACTTAATGATTCCCTTAAATCTATTTGTGAGAGACATCAGTATAATAACAGTGAACTTTTTATAATTGTTAGTACGGGAAAGAGGACAAATAAGATAAATAAATGTATATACCGCTGCCACTCTCTATAACCTTTGACAATACTAGGGTAAAATGCAGTGCATTTGCGGTTGTAAGAAACGTGTAGTACAAGAGAGAAGAAAAGAGTAAATTTGTTGAGATAACATACTATTTCCAAGCATGATACTTCTCAAATAGGTTCTTTTAATCTGTTATTCAAACATAATCCAAAACTTTCACTATTGTCTTATTTATTTATGTAGCCACAAATATAAAAAAAGAAGAAATATAATATAAGGAAAATGTTTGTACAAAGGCACTGCTTATTTCTTAAGAAAGTTCTTCCAGCAGACCTGCGACTGGAATGTGGGTACACATACATACACATACACCATACTCATACATACATGTATAAACATACATATATAATATATACAAATAAAATATATACAAATATAGAAAAAATACACATAACATTAATATTACCAGAAAGTTACAATATCAATGACATGTAATGTTATTCTCTCTCTACTACTCTCTACTGTCTCTCTTTTTTTTTTATCAAATAACTGTCAAAAACCAGCGTAAAATACCCTGAACTATATTCTGTAGTTATCGACTACTGCCTGATGAAGATCATCGTGGCCGACGGTAACACCAACTTCACGTCGCTCCAGCTGTCGTGGGCGTCGAAGACCAACTGCGAGCAGCGGGCGGGCCGCGCCGGCCGCGTGCGGGACGGACGCGTCTACCGGCTGGTCACCGACAGGTTCTACGTGGGTAACTTATTACGGTAACTAATTAACTCCTAACGGTGGTAGAGCCACGCATCAGCTTGCTTTTCGTTGTTGCGTGAATGGGCCGGCTCGACAGGGGCAGTACCACGACCTCACAAAATTCAGCGTTTCGTCTGGTGACTGCAGGTTCTACAATTCTAGGCTGGGGTATTGCGGGTGTTCATGTGCGGCGGTAATCAGAAGAATAAGAAGTATCATGCTTAGAAATAGTATGTAATCCCAACAATTTTACTCTTCTCTACTCTCCTCCCCGATTCGTTTCTTACAACCGCAAATGCACTGTATTTTACCCCAGTATTGTCGAAGGTCATAGGCAGCGGTACATTGATTTATTTATCTCATTTGTCCTCTTTCCCATACTAATAATTATAAAAAGTTCACTGTTATTATACTGATGTCTCTCACAAATAGATTTTAGGGAATTATTAAATACAATTATTCTTTTGTAAATAGTGCATAAAAGTTTTCTTGAGCTACAACCTCACACTAACAAATTTATGCATTCCAATGTAAATAAAAAAATATATAAAAATACCTTCACGCTATTCCCTATATAGGGGTAGACAGAGGTCTGGTCTAGACAATTAAGTCCCTTTGACCCACCTTACACAGAAGATATTTTCGGGACAATGTGACAGGTAGTGAGCCCGTCGCTGTCTACGTGTACAAGCCATTCATATAAATCGTACATAAGTTAATCGACGTAAATACGAATTCGGGTCAAGGGTTAGTTCGGTCCCCAAGGCTCGATGGGTTTATTTTTAAAATACTTAAGAACGATTTATATCGTTGGCGTGGACATAAAGATGTCGACAGGCTCACCGCCTGTCACATTGTCCCAATAATATCCTCGGTGGAAGGTGGGCCGAAAAATCATAACTTTCTAGATCTCTTCCTACTACTGCATTGTGATTTTTTTAAAGTTATTCTTGGCACCTTATTCTAAATGAATTTAGCGACAATTTCGTTTATTATTTTCACATTACAGGACAACCTACCCGATGAATGTACACCGGAAATAATTCGGTGTCCATTGGAAAGATTGGTGCTTCTCGCTAAGATGTTGGATATGGGGCCGCCCAGCGACATATTGGCGCTCGCCATGGACCCACCTGATATGTCCAATATATACAAAACTTTACTTGTGCTGAAGGAGGTACGATCGTAGTTTATATGAAAGTAAATTATTTTTTATTAATTAGAGTTACTTTGCTAAACCGATACTTAATTTTAATCTTTGAATTAAAAGGTGTTGTGTCTGAGAAAACTCTTTGACATATAAAAAACTTGTTTGTAATTATTTAAAAAATATTAAAAGTGTCATCTATGATTTTATCTTCACGCATTTCCCAATACAGGGGTAGACAGAGGTCAAGTCTAGACAATTAAGTCCCTTTGACCCACCTTCCACCGAAGATATTTTCGGGACAACGTGACAGGTAGTTAGCCCGTCGCCGTCTTTATGTCCAAGCCAACGATGAAATTTGTACATAAGTTTTTGAAAAACTCATTGGTACTGCCACCTGGGGATCGAACTCGGGTCTCTCGACTCGTAATTCCTTCCACCCAACAACTCGGCTATCGTGACTAATATATTATATATCTATGATTTTGATGTTTATTATATATTATATATCTATGATTTTGATGGTATTATGTTAACTTTTTTTTTTATTAGTGTTATATATCTCTTCCCCTTTATATTAGACAATCTTAATCTCTTTCTGTCTTTAAAACTAAATTAAAAGTTCATTACCAATCCTTTTAATAATCTGTCGTCTATTGCTTGTAGAAAATTTATTTTCCATTTACCTTCTAATCCTTTATATATAAATTTTTTAGTTTTATATGGTATATATATTATATTATACATATTATTTTGTACACCCTTGCCGCTTTCTTTAGAAGAATCCTTTTCCCTAAGGTTGGCTTGGAGGAGACAGCTGTTTAAGCGATAAGGCCGCCTTTTGTACTAATGCCCATTGTAATTGTAATTTCTATGTCAGGCTTGGTGTACAATAAAGAATATTGTCTTTTACTTTATATAAAAATAATACTAATACAATTTATTTGGGTCTTGTCCTCTCATTAGGTAGGGGCCATTAAAAAAACGCTCAACGACGAGTGGTGCATATCTGATGGTGACATTACTTACCTGGGTCGGGTAATGGCTATGTTGCCACTTGATGTTCGAGTTTCCAAACTTATAATGCTGGGATACATCTACGGATGTTTCGAAGAGAGCATTATAATGGGTTTGTATTCATTTTACAAAAGTATTTTTATGATGTATCATAAATGACTGCAAAGCCTGCGTCATCTACTAAAATGATTTCTTTGTTTTTATCTCGATAGCGGCGGCCATGTCAGTGAAGAATGTATTCAGCAGTCCATTCCGCGAAAGATTGCATGCATATAATTCTAAGTTGACGTGGGCTGATGGATCCACCAGTGACAGCATTGCCTTCTTAAACGTGTATAAGGTATGTTGAATATCAATATATTCAATTATAGTTATGATGCTACTGACATATAAGAATTAAACTACATACTAGATGCTGGACTCGTCAAAGTAAAGTGGACATAATTTACACGGATTATACTTTTTATACACTATCATCAGGTTAATTATTACTGTGTGGTAACAGTGTAAGAATATTGCCACTCCCTTACAACCCATGGGTGTCGTAAGAAGCGACAAAAAATTTAGCCCAGAATATCGTTATGGCAACCGATAGATGGCGCGATAACCATCTCTAAAAATATCAGACCAACATAATTAAACCGAAGATGGGCAGCAGCGTCTGAGTGGCGAGTGGTCTGGTACTGCGATCGCCAATCCGCTTGCTAACCGTGGCGACCTGCAGTGGACTTTAATAGGCCGTTATGTCTGTATGTATATAATTATTTCGATTCCTGCTTGTTTGTAGTTTAACAAATGCTTATGCGAGTGTGATGCCCATAGAAGTCTGTACATCACTAAATTGGGCTTGTCTATGGCTTGTCTATGGTTTGTCTATGTGTGATCGAATGCTCCGGTGCGCCCGTTGCGCAGGTGTGGAACCACCTGCGGCGGCTGAACTACTTCAGGCAGTCGGGCAACAGCGAGGCGCAGTGGGCGCGCCGCTTCTTCGTGCAGGTGCGCGCGCTGCGCGAGCTGGACGAGCTGGTGCGCGAGCTGCGCGTGCGGCTCGCGCGCGCCGGGCTCGAGCCGCGCGCCGCCGCCTCGCCCTGGGCCAAGCACGAGCTCGGCCTCGTGCTCAAAGTTAGTGAAAAAAATTATATATATCTTCACGCAATTCCCGATACGGGGGTAGACAGAGGTCAAGTCGAGACAATTAAGTCTCTTCGACCCACCTTCCACCGAAGATGTTTTCGGGACAACGTGACAGGTGGTGAGCCCGTCGCCGTTTTTTATGTCCAAGCCAACGATGAAATTCGTACATGAGTTTTTGAAAAACTCATTGGTTGGGCTTAGTTTTGTAGAAGAGACTCACTCTCCTTCACGTGCGCGCTATACGGCTTATCCGTGACATTAAAACATACGTGGTGCTTATGAAAATCGTTGTTTCTTAAAACTTTAATGACTTATATTTTTATTTATAATGGCCAAGTATCTAAGTAATAAAACTTAGAAATATTAATTAAAAATGGAAATGTGAATATTAATTGAAATCTATCTAGTAGTTTTTCCGTCATGAGGGCATAACTTCAGACCCATATCATTTTATTTCTATAGAAAAGCAATTACATAAAATCCGGTCATTGTCTTTTATTTTTTTTAAATAATAGTTATACTAACATTACTAGTATTCCCGTTAACCCCTCCAAGATGCAACGCTGTTGTATGGAATGGTTCATGACAATATTCGAATGGCGAGCTCGAACTTGCGACGTTAACAATTACAATTTTATCACAATCGTTAACGTCGCAATAAAATATTATTAAAAATAAACAATTGTAACGGTGAGTTTTCCCTCGCGTGTTGCGCGCGACAGGTGATCCTGGCGGGCGCGTTCTACCCGCGGTACTTCGTGCAGGCGGCGGGCGACGGGGCGCGCGAGCGGGACGCGGTGCGCGCGCTGTGCGGGCTGGACCCGCGGCGCAGCGTGCTAGTGCGCGGCCTGCCGCCGCGCCAGCCGGCCGCGCCGTACGCGCACGCCGTGCGCGCCGCCGTGCGCCGCGCGCTCGCCGAAGACGCGCGCGTCACCTGCGACCCGAACAGCCAGTGAGCGCACGCATCGCCACTTGATACTTTTCTGTGGCGAACCATTTTTAAGTAATTTGATCGACTCGCGCCGGAATAAAGGAGTTTTAAACGGGAAATATTTGCACCGATTCTTATAATGTGTAATCAAAGTAAATTCAAGCACAGAGGATGGATCTGTCCCCCCGTCCACGGACACTGTAAAGTATCCGAAACGTCGGGAAGTAAAAATAGTTTTTTTTTTTTTAAAACTAATTTAAAACTCGATAAAATCCGAAAATCATCCGTTTTATTTAAAATCTGTAGAGGATTTGCGATCGCATGACCATAGCTGGCAATTTTCGTAGTTTATATCATATTTTATAATAAAATACTGAAATATATTTTTTTTCGTCAATACGATTACATACCCAATTGCTGTTACTCTTGTTACAGAAAAATATTCCTAACATTTTCGGATGGAAGCGAAAATTCAAAACACAACAAAAACAAAACTGGAGTAAGTACATAAAAGTAAAAGTAATACATGTTACCTATCTTGTACATTTGGTATTATCAATTAGTTAATATTATTATTTTTTAAATTAAATAGTGTCTTATGTGTAAAAATGTATTAATTGTTAAAATTTATTTATGTTAACATAAGCTGTTAGATATGCAGTAATTATGTGTTTTTGTGTTCTATTTCGTAGGATCCAACGATACCTGGACAAGTCGTGTTGCCCGTGTATAAGGCGATAAAGGCTCGTCAGCTCAAAATGGATATTCGTATTCCTCTTTTACCGTGAGTTCAATCAGTACTGATGTACCTACTATTAAGTAATGAAATAAAACATTATATAATAACGACTTCCAGATGTAACTAAATAAACAATGATGAGCGATCTCTATGAAATTTAGTGTATGTTTGTGGGCAAAAAACTCGAAAGATTATTGCATGTTACCCAAGAGTATTTGTAAATGAGAGTAAAGAAGAAAGAGCAGGATTTATTTTCTTAAGAAATGGTAACCGTTACTGTCGTCTGATAAAGGATACTCTTTCTTATGTCATATTACTATATTTACTAATTTTTATAATTGACTGAGCCACAGCCTGGTTGCCAAGCCAGCTTGGTTGAATACATATAATAAAATAAAAATATAAAAAAAAAACTGTCTCCACGCCATTCCCAATACAGGGGTAGACAGAGGTCTCGTCGTTTCGACCCGTCTTCAATCGAAGACATTTTTTGGGATACTTATAAAATAACAAATGCATGTTTTAATGATATGCCCTGTCACTCCTAGTTTAAGATAAATATTCATTATGTATAAAGTGCAAGGGGCTACTTAGGGTGCCAAATTATTAGTATATGTATATATTTCTATTCGACGCTTACGCCGCCTTATCTATATTACACTGTGTAAGTATGTATGTGATGTGTTTTTGTATATGTATACATATATGATATAATCCATTTTAGTTTCATCTCAAACCTCTATTTTATAGTTCTTTTTTTTTATTTATCTGAAGAACGCTATAACCTCGCGATCGCATTCCAACACTTTCGGTGACTGCTGAAAATCGACGCTATCGTAGCTGCTACGAAGCAAACGTTGAGTTGGTTTCTCTCATACTTTTTTATTTATTTATTTATTTATTATGATACACAAAACAGACTAAAACAATTACATGATAAGATTAAAATTCTAAGGTATTGAACAGTCCTTGTCCAAACTATGTGTATACAGATTTAAAACAAGGACACGGTGTTTTCTTTCTTACACTTAAATATAACTAATGAAAAAAAAATTTAGAAAATTACACAAAGATGTAATAAAACAAAAATACAGAAATCACTAAGCATTTACAAGAGGGCTTTCCAAACACTTTACTTATATGTGTTCAAATTCGAAATAAATACATCTATATTTGTGTTGCTAATAGTAATTTCGTTATATTTCCTACACATTTGAACCAATGGATTATAATATAGGGTGTTGTTACTACTATAAACATTTAATAGAAATGTCTTGGAACTTCTACCTCGATGCATGGTACGGTACTTATATCTATCTGAGAGAGTAAGATTGGACAATCCACGATTGAATGTAGTAATTTGTATAAATATACCAGCAATGCAAACTCGCCTCATTTTTAGTGACGTAACTTGAAAGTATGTGCACATATCAGAGTATTCTGCTAATGTACGTGTTAAATAAAAGCGCCAACATAGAACTTTAAAAGACCGCTTTTAAACTCCCTCTATCCTATTAGAATGAACAGATGCATATTCAAGAAAATTTCTTACTAAACTGGAATATAGAATGACTGTACTGTTCTTAAGATGAATCCTAATTTTCGATTAGATTTTTTTATTATATGCTCATAATGACACTTGAAAGATAATTTTCATCGAAAACACACCTAAATCCTTCACTTTACTAACTCTTAAAAGCGTGTGATCTTTTAATTTGTAATCAAATAGTATTTTTGTTTTTTTTTTTTGTGAAGGATATTGTTAAACATTTTTTTATATTTAATTTCATACAATTATCAGTACACCAGTCGGCCACTGATTGTAAATCTTTTTGTAACATATAACAACCGCCAATATTATCAATTGTTTTAAATATTTTCAAATCATCTGCATACATCAACGTATTGCAGCCTAATTTTTTTACTAAGTCGTTTATAAATATTATAAACAAAAGCGGGCCTAAATGTGATCCCTGCGGAACTCCCGAAGGAAATTTAATAGCATTTGATCTGTATCCCTTAAGTGCCACAATTTGAGTTCGGTTAGAAAGGTAAGATTTTATCTCCGTGAATACCATACCATTTTTCTAATTTCATGCATAACAGTTCGTGGTTAACGCAATCGAATGCTTTCGCAAAATCGGTATAAATGACATCAACTTGCTTAGTTTTCGCAAACGCACTACATATGTTGTTTTTATATGTCAATGAGTTTCTGACAGTGGAGCGGTTACACACAAATCCATGTTGGTTCAGACTAATGAACGGCTTAACATGAGCATAGATATTATCATACACAATGCTTTCAAAAAATTTTGCCATACATGATAATAAAGTCACGATAGCCGAGTTGTTGGGTGGTCGGAATTTCGAGTCGAGAGACCCGAGTTCGATCCCCAGGTGGCAGTACCAATGAGTTTTTCAAAAACTTATGTACGAATTTCATCGTTGGCTTGGACATAAAGGCGGCGACGGGCTCACCATCTGTCACGTTGTCCCGAAAAATATCTTCGGTGGAAGGTGGGTCAAAGGGACTTAATTGTCTAGACTTGACCTCTGTCTACCCCTGTATTGGGAATTGCGTGAAGATATTATATTTTACATTTATATGATAATAAACTAATAAACTATAGTTCTCGCAATTCGATTTCTCTCTGGTCTTGTAAACTGGAGTAATTAAAGCCAATTTCCAAATATCAGGAAACACACCACTGCTTAGACATTTGTTAAATATTATCTGCATTGGGAGTAATAATTCTGCAGCGCAAGATTTGACAAAAGAAGGAGGGATCCCATCAGGTCCTGACCCTTTGCTTTTGTCCAATTTACGTATTTTATACATTATGGTTTCTTTTCTTACTTGAATATTAGACAAAGACTGATTTACGACAATTTGATCACAACTTGGATTTAGAAAGTAAGTTTAATCTTTGTTGTAAACTGACACAAAGAGAGAAGAGAACAATACACATATGCCCGTACCTTCAGAACTAGAATTTCCTTTGTACATCATATTATGGGGAATTGTATTTTGCGATTTTTTGCTACTAATATAGTGCCAAAATACTTTTGGATTATCAAGTAACGAATCTTCTACCTCTGATAAGTATCGGTTGTAACAATTTCTCATGATCGCTCTGCATCTAGCCCTTAACATTGAAAAGGTATCATAATTACATGGATTGACAAACTTCTTAAAACGTTTATGATATTTATGTTTTTCTTTTAAGCAATTGATCAAAGAGTAGCTAAACCACGACGGATATCTTAAGTTACACACTTTCTTAAGTGGTGTATATTTAACAATAATTTTATTAAGATATTTATAAAACATGGCAACTATTTCATTGGCATTCTTATTAGAAAAATGTTAATCCCATGAAACGTCTTTCAACTCTTCCCTTATCCTTGACAGATCGGATTTGTAGAAGTTAAAATTTTTATTTTGATTTTCTTTCTTTAGCTCCGATGTTTCATAGTGAACACGCACATCAATTAATAATGAAGGGTGATGTAGGTCTGCTTTGCTAAGTGGGCCTGTCTGCGACACAAGAATATTTTTCTCAGTAGACAACACTAAGTCAAGTAATCTGTTGTTGTGATTACGAAATTGGTTAAACTGAAATAAATTTCCAATCGCCATTGTATCTGAGAGAAGTACAGCCCGTCTATCGAATGAGGTGGTAGGATCTAATATGGGTGAATTAGAACTAATCTGTGACCAAGTAATTTTAGGGGTGTTGAAGTCTCCAACCATTAAAAATAAGTTATTCTCTGATTTGTTTTCAGTAATCACTTTTATACAGTTATCGTAAAAGTCCGACAACTGAGATATGGAAAAACGCAAATGTGAACAGGCAAATAACAAACGCAAATGTGAACTTCGAAGATAACATTCCCACAATTAATATGCGCGCTTACCCACAAATCCTCAAATTCCGATTCCCATAAACTACGACGAGAAGCATTAAATTTTTTCTTTATAGCTAATAGTACACCACCACCACTGGACTTTGCATTACTGTATGAAGATGTGCATCGATCTCTACGAAAAGTCACATATCTATTATCTATAATTTCGGAACTAAATATACCAGCATCGAAGTTAGTCTCGGTTAAACAAATAATATCGTAATTAGTACTCAAAACAGTGATTAATATATCAGTTGTTTTTGTTTTTAAACCATTAACATTTTGGTAGTAAACTAACATAACAAATATATAAAACAATTCCAGAAGCAAATCTCAAATGGAAAAAAAAAATCTCGACTTATTAGTTATTTTAAAGAATAATTAACAATAATTTTGAAATAGTTGTGCAGTTTTTTATTTGGATTGAATTAGAGTTTTCATCCTTTCGTACATATATCTTACCAAACTTAACCCATACGAATTTATATCCTTTGTCCCGTTTTAATTTTCTAGCTTCTGCCAATAATTTTTTGCATTCAGGTGATAGGTGCTCTGTTATAAAGATGGCTCTCTTTTCACCTGGTACACCAATATCACTGGTATTTAATTTATTATTTTGGTCTGCTTTATTGTACCGTTGAACCGCCGACAGGAAAATATCACGAAGCCGAATTGAAGTAAGAGTGACTAAAATGTTACGTGGACGTTCCGACTTTGGATCCATTTTAGCGACTCTTCTACAAGCATTAATGTCTGTATCTGTTAATACACATCCCACTACTTCGCAAATTTTCTTAAGTACCATTTGAACATTCTCATTTCTCTTTTCGGGGACTGCATGTAGTTCGATATTTAAACTCCGCGATTGATGGTCAATTAATGAAATTTTGTGGTTTCGCTGATTAATTTCTTTTTCCAATTCTGTGCTTTTTTTCGACAAAATATGAATTTCTTTATATTTGGCCTGCAATTCGTTTTCCATTATTAAAATTTTTTCATTGAATAAATCTGTAGTTTCCGTCAGATCACTTTTCAACGTGCCAATAGCTTCCTCTACCTAATCAAATTACTTTTTTTCATTCATCAGAGCGGGTTTCATTTCAGCAATCAAGGTATCAAAACGTTTTTTCAATTTTCTATCCAACATATTACCAATTCCTCTGAGTGTTACATCATCCTCGCTATCGCTAAATGACTCGTCTTGGCTTTCCTCTGCGATTTTAATAGGAGTGCTGTCAGACTGGTTTTTGACGCACGCACACACATGACACTCACTCATAAATCTTGTTTTTTTACTTATTAATGTTATGGTATTTATTAATTTGTGGTGCGTGTTACATGTTAACTAAATTCTTGTCTATGTCTATTAACTGGTAAATATCTCTCCGCCCTCATTTAAATTGTCCTTCTAGTGTATAATTATTTATTTAACTAATATCAAAATAGATTTTAATGCGGAATCGTTTTATCATTAGGGTGGATAAAGCTAATGAAATTGCAGCTGCTCTGGAGGCGAGCAACATTAACACTGATTTGGAGAAAATGGTGCCCAGGTTACCCGAAATTGACGATACGCACTTCCCGCTAAAGATATCTCACGTAAGTTGGAAGAAAAGAATAAAATAATATTTTGATAATAAAACATGTAGCGCTCTCCACATAAAATAGTTTTTTTAATTTTTTTTTTGATAACCTAGTTAATAGTCAAAACCTAATTTTAAGAAAACTGTTCTTGACGTAACGTAAAAACGTATTACTGTACAATTTTCAAAAATAAAAGTCACGATAGCCGAGTGGATGGGCTGTCGGGATTTCGAGTCGTGAGACCCGAATTCGATCCCCAGGTCGCTTGTACCAATGGATTTTTCAAAAATGTATTTACGAATTATATCGTTGGCTTTTAAATTTATTTATTTTTATATTTTTAGTTATTTTTGTTATATTTTTGTTTTGTTGTTTTTTCTTTTAATTGGATTGTTTAATTGTCAACAGTTGATATCGGTGGGCAAGTTCTGGGTGCAATACGACGACGAGTCCACCGCGTGCGAGCTTCGCCAGATTCATGCGGCGCTGAATCGCGGTACGTTGCTGGCGTGCACTGGGCCGGTGCGCGTGGGCGCGCTGCTGGCCGCGCCCCTCGTGGACAGCGGCGGCACGGCCTTCTGCCGCGCGCGCGTCGCCGGCCTGCTGCCGCGCGACATGCTGGAGGTGAGCCCCGGTCGCGCTGCTGGCCGCGCCCCACGTGGACAGCGGCGGCACGGCCTTCTGCCGCGCGCGTCGCCGGCCTGCTGCCGCGCGACATGCTGGAGGTGAGCCCCGGTCGCGCTGCTGGCCGCGCCCCACGTGGACAGCGGCGGCACGGCCTTCTGCCGCGCGCGCGTCGCCGGCCTGCTGCCGCGCGACATGCTGGAGGTGAGCCCCGGTCGCGCTGCTGGCCGCGCCCCACGTGGACAGCGGCGGCACGGCCTTCTGCCGCGCGCGCGTCGCCGGCCTGCTGCCGCGCGACATGCTGGAGGTGAGCCCCGGTCGCGCTGCTGGCCGCGCCCCACGTGGACAGCGGCGGCACGGCCTTCTGCCGCGCGCGCGTCGCCGGCCTGCTGCCGCGCGACATGCTGGAGGTGAGCCCCGGTCGTCCTGCTGGCCGCGCCCCACGTGGATAGCGGCGGCACGGCTTTCTGCCGCGCGCGCGCGCGCGCGTCGCCGGCCTGCCGCCGCGCGACATGCTGGAGGTGAGCCCCGGTCGCGCTGCTGGCCGCGCCCCACGTGGACAGCGGCGGCACGGCCTTCTGCCGCGCGCGCGTCGCCGGCCTGCTGCCGCGCGACTTGCTGGAGGTGAGCCCCCGTCGCGCTGCTGGCCGCACCACGACGCTGAGAGAAGTTATTGAGAAGTTATTGCTAATGTCTACATTCTTTAAACCGAAACCTTACTTACTGGACTATAATATTCTATTGCTCAGGGTGTGGTCCGTGCGTATGTTTTGCCCACACCTAGCAACTTATACACGGCTGCATTTAGTGAGGTTATACACTGTGCATACACTACAGTGTACACTGTGATTTGGTATTGTGAAGTTGTGCAAGCGTGCGCGTGCGCACAGGTGGTGTACGTGGACTACGGCAGCAGCGGGCGCGTGGGCGCGTGCAGCGTGCGCTCGTTGCCGGCGGGCGCGTGCGCGGACACGCCGCCGCTGGCCATGCGCTGCGCGCTGGCCGGCCTGGCGCCCGCGCCGCTGCTGCACGACCACGCCGACTGGAGCGCCGCCGCCGAGCAGCTCTTCAACAACCTAGTGGCCAGGGGAAGCCTCCTCGGAAAGGTATAATACGCCCTCTGTGAATAGGAAATTAAAAATAATAACTGCACAAGCTCCCGAGATATTCTAATGTTGGGATGGCCAGAGGCCTTAACTGTCCTATCCCAGTATTAGAAAAAAAAATATCTTCACGCCATTCCAATTACAGGGGTAGACAGAGGTCTAGTCTAGACAGTTAAGTGCCTTCGACCCACCTTCCTCCGAAGATATTACGGGACAACTTGACAGGTGATGAGGCCGCCGCCGTCTTTTATGTCCAAGCCAACGACATGAAACGTACATAGGTTTTGAAAAAACCCATTTGTACTGCCACCTGGGGATATATTCCAGTATTAGGAATGGCGTGAATATACATTTTTTGTCAAGGGGCATCTTCAATTTTGTCCAAAATATTAAATAAATGTACAACTTAGAATTAACATTTTATCCTTTATACAAACACCTATTTTAAATCTCAAATTTTTACGGACTCACAAGATATTTAGAAGTTACTATGCAAAGAAGGTAATACTTATAGCAGACGAAATGATTCATGGTACATTTTTTTTAACCACGTAAAATGCTAATGTTTAGTTATCAAGACTACATTTTGTATTTTTTCTAATATATTATTTGTTTGTTTAAGGTTTACTCTGTAGTGCACGGAGTAGTGGCAATAGAATTGCTCGCTGACGGCGGACGGTTGAGCATCAACAAGGAGTTATTGGGCAAGGGATTTGCTGTTCCATGCGAAGAAAGCTATGATTCCAAGGTAATAGACATCGTTATTAAGGCATGGAAGAATGACAATTGAAAGATTATTTTGCTGCTACATAAATGTATATCAATTCTTCCCTTTTTATAGCTAAATCACGACCTGAGACAGATGGCAAATGACTTGAATATGGCTCAGAAAAGAGCTCACAACCGGGAGCAAGCGGAGGCGGCCTTCTACCAAATGCGAGAGATCGAGCCTCCAAATTACAAAGAATGCGACTCGGAGGTGTGTCTAAAGGGACCGTTCAGGTAGGAAATCTTATTGGTATTTAACCGTAAACATACATACATGTATACATACATACATACATAACGGCCTTTTAGAGTCCACTGCGGGACATAGGCCTCTCCCATAGGGAGGATTCGCCGTAATCGCCACGCTTGGCAAGGGGATTGGCGATCGCAGTATCAGACACCGCGCACCTCAGACGGTGCTGCCCATCTTCGGTCTGATTATTTTGGTCTGATATTTTTAGAGATGGTTATACCGTCATCTATCTGTTACCATAACGACATTCACGGGAAGAAAGGGAGTGGCAATATTCTTAAACCGTTACCACAATATAAAACCTGTCATTTATATGATGAATGATTATAGCTCTGTAGTAACAGTTTTGGAATTTTCCACTCACTATTATCCAATAGGTGTCAATGAGAGATGACTACAGGAAAAACCTTGAAAATGTCTACTGATAGATTGGGTAATAATTTCGAGAATTTCTAAACCAAAATTTAGACTACTGACAGGCAGTAGTGTCTATGTTGCGAGGTGTCACGTATTTTGATTGCCGATCCGTTTACGAACGAATTGCCAGTAGTAGGCCTCTCCCGTCTTCCTTTAGTGAACGATTTCAGGTCTTATATAATTATTAGTAAAGGTAACCTGAGTAAAGCCTGGTAGAAAACTTAGAATATTTAGAGAATGTTAATAAAATTATAATATTTTTTTTGTGATGCAGAACATCAATAATTATGAACATTTATTTTTTTCGTAGTCCGTTAGAGACAGTGGTGCACAGCATCATGTATTCAAGTCGAGAGAAGCAAGTTCACATTGAATGGAATTCCGTCAATTCGGTGTTGTTAGATACGGCACCACAGGAGACATATGAGAGGTGAGTTACAAAATAATAAGCTGACTAAAAAATTTCTTTTTTTTAAGAATTTTTTACATTTTATCAGTGCATAACTGTAAAAAACTGCTATCGTTTTTCATTAGTATAATAAATATTAATATACTGAAGGTGTCTTGAATTTTGATGTCTGTAATGAGACTATGACGAAGGTAACAACCAAAGCAAGCTCGATGGCCGAGCCATTCAAGAAAAAAAATTGCCTCCCAGCGATCCCCAGTTTTTTAAAATTTATCTTCGGTTTTCCAAAAAACTTATGTACGAATTATATCGTTGGCATGGACATCAAAACGGCGACGGGCTCACCACCTGTCACGTTGTCCCGAAACTATCTTCGGTGGAAAGTGGGTCAAAGGGACTTAATTTTTTAAATTAGACCTCTGTCTACCCCTGTATTGGGAATTGCGTGAAGGATATATATTTATTATTTTATAAAATAATCTGGGCGAAGATGGGCAGCAGCGTCTGAGGTGCAAGTAGTCTGCTATTGTGATCGCCGAGCGTGCCAAGCGTGGCGATTATGGTAAATCCTTCCCATGGAAGAGGCCTATGTCCTGCAGTGGACTTTAATAGGCCCTTGTATATGTATGTAATGATTCCCTTCCAAAATACGAATTGTCTATATTAAATTATTTTAAATTAGTCATTTTTGTTTGGATTTTTTGCTTTTCGTTACAGGTTGATGGTAGCGGCGGAAGTGGGTCAAAACGAGTCCGCTAGTACGCTGACCTTGCGGCACACCACTCTGATGCCGAACATTCCCGGGCTGCCCGCGATTATAGCGCTGCTCTTCTGTCCCGCGTAAGTGATGACATGTATCTGGTGATCAAGCTTCGTTAAATGGGTATAGTATATTTATTTTATTTATCACATTCTTCCTTCATACATGTGACTAATGCCTGCAGTTCTGCCTTTGATGGTGCAATAAGCACTGCATCGTCAGCATATAGCAAACAATTTACTTTTATGTCACCCAATTTCACACCCAAACAGCTATCTTTCAGCTTCTGTAAACAGCTGTCGAGATACAGTATGAACAGCCAGGAAGACATGACACAACACTGTTTTACGCCCGTTTGGTTAGCGTCCAATGTAAATAACATGGGTGACAGGTCATGCCCTACCCGCACACAGGCTTTACAGTCACAGTAAAGTGACTGCACAGCCCTTAGCAATCGACCATCCACACCATACCCCGGCAACAGTTCCCACATTTTCTTCCTTACAACCTTATCAAATGCTTTCTCAAGATCCACAAAAGCACAGAAAATCTTCTGGTTTGCAGCCAGAAGCTTCTCCGTGATCATGCGGAGAGAAAACATTTGATCCGTGCATCTTCTTCCAGGTCTAAATCCGCATTGTGCCTCCCATAGAAATCTTTCCGATTTATCTTGCATCCTACGTGTCAAAACCTTCGAGTAAACTTTAATTGCTAAACTGGTCAAGCTGATCGCCCGATAGCACCCGCAGTCATAATGTGAACCTTTACCTTTATATAAAGGCACAATGACCGCGGATCGCCAATCATCCGGAACAGCCCCCGTTCGCCAGCACAAATTGCACAGCAGATGAAAGCTGTCCCAGACGCGTGGCCCACCATACTTAACTATTTCAGCAGTAACTCTGTCTAGTCCCGCAGCCTTACCACATTTCAAACTTCTAATCGCACATTCAATCTCTTTCATACTGATGACCTTAGTGTCATCGAGGTCCGAGTCTGGCGTACCAGTCACGGCGTCACCCCCGGATCCCTCACTAAGATCATCACACGCATACATCTCTCTATAAAATTCGCTCCATCGCTGCATGACGTCCGATTTTTCTGAGAGGACGTCATTAGTTCCCGAAAGCACTTTATTCATTCTTAAGGCTGTTGCACCACTCCGGGTCCTTCCAACCTCTTTCCAGAAGAGTTTGGAGTTCTCCTTGAAGTTGTGCGACAACCTTTCGTCCGCTTCCATTCTACTCCTTTCACGCACGTCCTCAATCAATGCTTTCGTCTGAACTTTCTGGAGCTTATATCTTTCTTTCCTCTTCTCTTTCATATCGTCATCATTACTAGAGGCCAAGTAGTCTAACCATGCTTTCTTCTTCTTATTTACAGCTTCTTTCACTTCGTCATTCCACCATGCATCACCCTTTTTACTACTACCTCTTTTCACAGTTCCACACACGTCTTCCGCTGCACTAACCATTCCATCTCTAAGGCTCTGCCATATTTCTACCACACATTCTTTCCTGACATCGATGCTGTCCAGCTTTTCGGCTACCCTTGCTTGATATTTATCCCTAGTGTCCGCTTCCTGAAGCTTCCAGCTTCGGATGCTACCGACCGACTGTGGTTCTGGTATCGCCGTCCGGTGGCGCCAACCCGCGAACAGACCCCTAAATCTAGTAATCACTAGATAGTGATCCGTTCCCAGATCAGCACTTTGGAACACTCGCGTATCCATCACCTGTTTTCGCAGTCGGTCATCCACCAGGAATAAATCGATCATACTTCTCTCATTCTCTCTTGTTCTAGTATACATATGGATTTTCTTGTGACTAAACATTGTGTTTGTCACAAGAAGACCCTTTTCTTTTGTTAAATGGGTATAGTGAAGGTTTAATAAAAATATTTTCGTTTTTAAATGAATTCTCACTAAAAGATTACACATGTGCAGAGTGTAAAGTTGTGCTTACATGTTAATAAGGTGTAATTTTTGATATTACTAATTTTTTTTTTTAGTTTACTCATTTTCGATGTTTTTAGTAACTTGTTCTACACATGAAAACGTCAATATGGTCTATATTGACGTTTTCTTAGATTTTTTCTTATTTTCATGCAATTTCCCATACCTACCTCAGGCAGAGGTCTAGACAATGACGTCTCTTCTTCTCACTGTTCACCGAGGTCAATTTGGAACTACGTGATAATTTGCGAGATATAAAATATAATATATAAAAATATCTTCACGCCATTCCCAATACAGGGGTAGACAGAGGTGTAGACAATTAAGTCCTTTCGACCCACCTTCCCCTCGAATTTTTTTGAGACTACGCGACAGGCGGTGAGCCCGTCGCCGTCTTTATGTCAAAGCCAACGATATACATACATAAGTTTTTGAAAAACCCATTGGTGTACGAGCCTGCCAACCTGGGGATCGAACTCGTGTCTCTTGACTCGTAATTCCGACCATCCAACCACTGGGCTATCGTGACTCTAAAACTATTATATAACTACTAGCTGAACCCGCAAACGTTGCTTTGCCATATAAAAATAGGGGTTGATCGTAGGGTGGTGAGAATTCAGGGTTTTATGTATTTTTTAATATCATAAAAAAATATCATAATAAAAAGTCACGATAGCCGAGTTGTTGGGTGGTCGGAATGTCGAGTCGTGAGACCCGAGTTCGATCCCCAGGTGGCAGTACCAATGAGTTTTTCAAAACTTATGTACGAATTTCATCGTTGGCTTGGACATAAAGGCGGCGACGAGCTCACCACCTGTCACGTTGTCCCGAAAATATCTTCGGTGGAAGGTGGGTCAAAGGGACCTAATTGTCTAGACTTGACCTCTGTCTACCCCTGTATTTGGAATTGCGTGAAGATATTTTTTTTTTTTTTTTTATAAACTATTATATAACTATTGACTACTAACTATATAAACAATTACAATGTGCAGTGCGGAGCTGCGGCGCGACCCGGGCGGCACGCGCTACGTGAGCACGCTGTGCGGGCTGGGCAGCGCCGAGGACGGCACGCCGTACTTCCCGGAGCACGACATCTTGGTCAACGTGGACGCCGATCTCAGCGTGGACGACATCGGATTGGTGAGTACTGTGCTGTACTGTATTGTGTACTGTACCGCAGCCGAGTGGTTGGGCGAGTCGAGTGAGCAGAGTTCGATCCCCAGGTGGTGGGGTTTTTTTTTCAAAATACTTTATAAAGACAGGTTCACCGAAAAATGTTGTCCAAAAAAAATGTCTTCGGTGGAAGGTGTGTTGAATAGACTCAATTGTCTTGACCTCTGTCTACCACTGTATTTGGAATGGCGTGAAGAGATTTGTTATTACTTTTTATTATAAATATTGTACTATTATAGTCGAAGTAGTAAGGCCGTTTATTATAAGCGGGTAAGACGTTGCGAGTTGCCGGCTGTATAAGATAGACTTGGCCGTGTGTCGAATTCCTGTAATGGGAGAGGTATGGTTGGTATTTTTTTTTATTTTGACTTAATTATGTTACGAAACGGTCTACATATGTGTAAAAATTCATAAATAAATAAGTTGCTCCAATCCATATAAGAGTAGCTAAAACACTTGAGTAATACAACCAGAAATAATGAGGGAACCGCAAACACATAGTACATAAACATAATATAAGAAGTGATTATCTACATACAGTTTATAGTTTGATACGTTACGGTCTACAAAATATAATGTAAGTAAAATATAAAAACATAATGTGTTTAACAAATGCATTTTTATTAAATGTAATAATAGTAACAATGGACGGAGTTAATGCCTAGTTACAATATTTACCAATCAATCCTGTTGGGAAAACGTGACAGGTGCTATTCTCAAAATAATGAAATTTCATAGGAATTAATTTTGTTTGTTATTTAATAATTATTTGTTATATAATTAAAAAAAAAATAGTACAACTGGCGATTGTCAAATTTTGATGACTCAGAGATTTCAAAGGAGCTATTTATCTTAACAGTCGGGGCACATAATGTTTTTGGAAACCTAAATATATGTAAAATAATACATAGTGATATTATTATCGATTAGTATTTATTGTATTACAGATCAACCACATCAGGCATTTAATGGACTACATGATGTACTGCGGCGAGGGACAAGACACTCCAACTGTTGACGATGAGTTTCACCCTAAAGTGCCCAAGTTTATCCGGGAAGACCTTATGAAGTGAGTCGACAAATATTTTTCATATCATAAGAGTACACATGTGTATATGTTTGTTACTTAGTTATGCTATAGTGACTAAATCAATTGCTATAGTGACTAGATAAATTTTGAACAGAGAAAGCTTTTGTTCTAGTTTCACATATGGATAATTTTTATTTCGTCAAATTTATGTTTTCTTTTTATATTGCTGTCGAAACCGTGGGCAGTTTATTTTATATAAATCGTGTTCCCAGTAGGCCTTGTGATGGTTCTGAAAGTTTTCAGAAGATATTCAAGAGAAATTTTTATTAATATAAAAAATCTTTAATGTTATTTCTTTATGTTCAGTAATCGTAAATATAAAAATATAGACGTGACATTAGATAAATGAAAAATAGTCATGTCCTTTATTAAAACTTCCACTATTCCATAAGAGGGGTTCCCTTGAAAGGGAATTAAAAGAAATATAAAAGTGTATGAAATTTCTTAGACCTCTTTTTTGTGGGCTTTTCGTTTTCAAACAAAATTATTTTATATTTCGATACTCATTAACTAATAACTAGAATAATCACTCAAGACTGCATCACGTTGGCTGCATTGTTAATTTGAATGATAAATAATACATAAATAAATCTATGTTATTCAAAACTTATGTACGATTCATATCGTTGGCTTGGACATAAAGACGCCTACAGGGTCACCCCCGTCACGTTATCCCATAATAACTTCCAAGTGAAATGTGGGTCGAGTGGACTTGAATTGCCCTGACGCACGAGCTACCCGTGCTGCCCACGGAGCGCGGTAGCCGGCGGTACTGGCTGTGTGTGTGCTGTGGTGACGCGGGGTGGTGGCGGCGGTGCGCAGGCTGGTGGGGCGGCGGCGGCGGCAGCGCGAGGCGCGGTGCGCGCGCGGCGCGTGGCGCTGGCGCGCGGCGGACGAGGGCGAGCTGCTGGAGATGAGCGCGCCCGGCATGGCGCGGCGCGCCGTCGTGTTCCCGCTGCACGCGCCGCTCGAGCTGCACGCGCCCGCGCGCGACCACCTGCTCGCGCTCAAGCGCGACGCCGACCGGCTCAAGCTCCTCGTCGCCAGGTGCGCCTCTGGCCATCGCACTTGCTGCGTCTTCATGTTTCATAGCGGTCCCCTTGGCCTCAGTCGCTGCTGCCCGTCAACAGTAAGCTGTGACGATCGCCGTGGACGAGTGGCGTAAACACTGGTTTTCAAGGTACCGCCATCTCCTGGTTCGATTCCCGGTCGGGCCAATGTGGAAAAATTTCTACATTTTTCTACATTTTCTCGGGTCTGGGTGTTTGTGGCGCCTTCATTGTTTCCGACTTCCATACCTGAAGTGTTTTAGCATCTTACATTGGGATCGGAGGAATGTATGTGAGTTTGTCCCTATCTATAAATATATTTATTCATGATTTACAGTCAGCCTGTATTTTGGTCTAGTATTTTTCTAGGTGGTCGTCCCGCCATCTGGCGGTAGCCAGTTGTGTTATTAAGTCTCTTCCCTTGGTAGCCTCTAACGACACCGGCTGAAAGAATGCAAATGATACGTTCTTACGCTGTAGGCACACTGTACTCATTCAGCACTCAGTGGTAATCATTCGTTAAATAATAACAAAATTGTACCAACAGAACCTCTATATCAACAAGCCAAGAGCTGACGTGCAAGCTTTGCAACACATCACCGATGCCCACGCACGCAATGCGGATACATCTCTACTCCAACGCGCACAAGGAGAAGGAAGAGGACCTTCGCTCTGTGCAGTCGTAAATCTTCCACCAGATAAATTCGTCACCAAAACAATTTATATATAGGTGCATTCATTTTTGCATCGGTAATTGGTGCCAAACCGGATAGAAGCGTAGAAGCATTTATGATTTTAAATTTAATTGTAAATACTTACAGTGTAACATCTGACTTCTAGACTAAATCTTTTCTGCGACATGAAATAATCGTGATTCATTACAAATTCTTTTTTTATTACATTTTATACTTATAATATATCTTACTTTTGATATACAAACAAAGATATGTCTTTGATTATAATGTGATATTTAAATTACTATTAGGCTAAGTACTAGGTATAAACTTGTGATTAACTTACTCGAAGTAATCGAGTCAATTTATTATCTTTTTTGAACATTCTTAATTTTTTTGCTTTACTCATTAATTTGTCATAAGTAATTACATTTCATTCTAATTTGCCATATTATTTTGACTACACTTGTTTTCACTTTTTTTAATTGTTTAACATTTTGTATCGTTTCCAACATGTGTTTGGTTTAGATACTGAATGTACTGTAAACTATTATAAAATACTTTCTAAATTAACTGACCAATAATGACAAATTATGTTAAAATAGTTATGTAAATCTCTCAATTTACAGTATTATACATAACATGTAGTCCGGCTTTAATCCATAACATAACGCTACATAATATTTACTGTCCACATCTATTTAGTTCCTATTTGCCTCTAATAATGGAATTTGCAACTCATTGTTTGTTGTACTGTGCTATTCCATCCAACTTGTGTTTCTAGTATAGCAACTGACGTTGACTTAACATGTTTGATGTTTGTTTGATGTTTGATATTAAATCTGCTGCTTGCTTGTCTTTTGTTTACTTATCATACCCATTTACTGAATTTATGATCCTAATATGTTATTTTATCTGTTCTATACTTGTGAAGTAATAAAGAAATCTGGACCTTTCTTTGTCTTGTACTACTTTATAACGAAAGTATTACGGTGATATAAATATGTACTGGTTTTCACAATTTATTAGTTATTCGTATGTTTGATGTTAATTTGAAGTTAGTTCTAAGAAAGTGTGATTTTTGTTTCTTATTAGTTTTTTTTCCATTTGTTATAAACTTATTACAATAACTATTGTAATAAGCATAAAGTGATTATTTATAGAAATATAAGTATTTGTGATGACAAGAATCTATGTTTTTTTGATAAAATAAATAATTTGTAAGATTGTTTTTTTTTTGTTCTTATTTTACTGGTCACTTTGCGAACGAAAATACCTCATAAATGATCATTTAAGTGTTGTCCGTCCTTATATTGCAATTTATATCTATTATATAAGACTGACGAGTACCTTGCTTGATGCTTGCTACTGATGAAAACTAGCCGCAGACTAATATAGTAAACTATCTAGGATTTATCAAGTTAAATAAAAATGTGTCATCACAGCACGATGGCCACTGACTTTAAGAGCGAACGATTAAATGTTCCCTCGGCATTTTGTACGTATTTATCGTTTTTCTTGAACAACCTAACAAGTAACAACACGAGTAGACAGGGAACGTAGATGAGGTGGATTGACAAGTGTTTGGATAAATTATATTAAAATCTTATCTACATACTTTAACGTAGTGATCACGTACCAACAATGGAAAGCAAATCATAGTTCATCTAAGTTAATTATATACTCTTTAAAGGAAAGCATATCATCAGCTGTATCGTATATAACACGACGCTCACCGACAGATGAGGTTCTCTAAACTTGTGACGTTACTATCACAGTCATAAAGCATGCCAAATATTTGAGACTATTTTAAAAGAGGCCTGAATATATTCATTTATTTATTTATTTATTTAAACTTTATTGTATTACCTTAAAAATAAGGATAACAATGGGCGAACTTATTGCCTTATCGGCATTCTCTACCAGTCAACCCGAGGCGTTGGGAAAAAAAATGTTTTAGGTGCTAACATAGTATTAAGAAATTAATAGAATAATAACTAAATACATAAATAATACTATAATTATGAATACTACATACATAAAAGATATAAATAGATATATACATATATAGATACATATACATATATATACAAACATATACATACATACACATGTACCTACACACATAAATAATTATAAGAAATATATGATATATCCGTTTTGACTCACTGCACGTAGTTACTAGCTTGTTTGATATCTAAAAAGTATTCACGTACTGACCTTTGAAACTTTCCTTATTAGGAATTTTTCTTATGTTTTCGGGTAAGGAATTCCAGAGTAATATAGCCTGAACAGTAAATGACTTTCCAAGGAAGTCGGTGAAGTGTTGCGGAATGCTAATCTTGTTATTAGAAGAAGAACGGACAACCCGATCGTGGGTTGAAGATAGATATAAGAATTTATCCTTAAGATAAGAAGGAAAAGCGGGGTCATTTAATATGGAAAATAAAACTAACAGAATTCTAGAATTGCGTCTCTGTTCTACTGTAAGCCAGTTAAGATGCGAGCGGTATTGAGATATATGGTCATACTTATGCAAACCGAAGATATATCTAATACAACTGTTGAATGGACGCTCTAACTTGAGTAGGAGATCTTTATTAAGGTCTGTGTAGCACACATCTGCATAGTCAATGATTGGAAGCATAAGAGACTGAACAAGCATAAGCTTAGTTTTATGAGGTAAAAAATTTTTCAGACGATAAAGTACTCTCAGCGTAGCGGTAACTTTCCGGCTAACTTCAGTAATATGTTTACCCCAGTTCCTAGTGTTGTCAATATACAGCCCGAGATTCTTTACTGAATCGGACAATGGAATCACAATATTATTATAGTGAATAGGAGGAAGTGTTGTCAAATCATCTTCACCAATCATTCATCTGTGGAATTGAAGCTTATGTAGGCGAAGATAGTAACTGCCTTTTTAAGTAATCAAAAACTTAGATTAATGAGATTATTAGTACAAAATTGAAAATTACTACTTCCCATTGGTCTGAAAATCGACATAGCAGGCGATCTAATAGGCCCTACTCTGAGTGAGGTTTGGTTTCGAAATGTAAAAAAAAACTCCAGAGAACTATCGTCAATGCGTATATTGTCGACGTAACAACAAAAGCGAACAAAAACTTCAGGTAATGTTACCTGTTTATGGGCATAGTTTTTGTACCGTACGTGATCTATTCAGAAAGTTTTTATTGTAAAATGTTTTCATAAGACTCTGCTAGCATCTATATAAAGTTTCTTACCGCGACTTCAAACAAGGAGAGTAAGAAGAACAGTGCAAAGGCAAAGTGCATTAATTTATATAATTAGTTAATGGTCCATCAACACGAGCGGTTTATAGATCCGAGAAAAATAATATGAACATATTAGTGATTATATCTCTTTGAATCTTTATATCCTCTTTGAATTTCCATAGTGTTTAGCTACCAAGCAGTAGATGGCACTGTTACATCTTATAATAAAAAACTAAAGGCGGGAACTTGGACAAGACGTTCGAATTTAGTTTTTTTTTTTACCTTTCAATAAAACAAAGTTCCAATTCGGTTTTTTAGGAGTCGCCTGGGACAATATCACACTTTCTAATTTCTGCCGCCAAATAACAGATATAATCTGTTGGGTTTCAGTTTGACGGGAGAGAGATAGAGAGTCAGTATAATTACATGCCATGAAGCATCGTCTTTGTCATCAGGGGTGATCTGAAATCTTATTCATTCGAAGTTAGTGGCAGGTGTTATAGGCTGCAACTTACCATAATGTGGACTTTCACCCTGCCCGTTTTTAACCTAGTTCCATAAAATAAGATAAAACAGTATTCATTTTTAAGACGAATAGTTAAAAATAAATGCTGATATTATTATCTGGTTACTTGCTCAACCCTTTTTAATAGAGTTACCATCAAGTTTGAATACATAACAAGTTCTTACTTTTCCCGTGATCAGTGGTCTCTACGGCCCGATAACAGAGGGAAACTATGTTTTAATTATATTGTCATGGGTTTATTAGTAATATGTATCAGTTCAGCATTAGGAAAATAAGACTAATTATGTTGACAGGCAGTCCAAGTAGCAGTCAAAGAACTAAAGTCCAGCAGTGGACAAGTCAATGAAGAATATCGATGGGGAATCTTCGCTATTTATAAAGTCAACGTTACATTTGTTAAACAACGTTATTGATATTGAGCTACATTTCAAAAGGGTCTGCATGTACAGAAAATCTTAAAGTCATGCAAGACGACACTGCTTGTTTAATAATTAACATATTTGTAACAACAAGCGCCAAATGTTTTAGATAAGCACCAGCGATCGTTTTAGTAAAGTGGTCCTTCAGTTTTTTTTTTTAAATATAATTTCATTAACGCTTATTTGATGATATAGGTGGCATAAATAGACTCAAGTTAACTTGTCTGACTACTTTAGTTCGCTGAACAAGCACCTCGTGCAACTCATTCGTGTGCTGTTAGTAAGCCATCGGCGTTTCACTGTCAAAGTCACGGCACGAACTGTGTAAATAAATGTTTTGAATTCTAATTCTAACACAAGAGCAAACGGCAAAATATGTGGAAGCCGCGACAGAATATTGACAACGTACTAGAGTAAGTCTAATTTAATAAATTATGGTATTTTATAAACTATGGAAGACAATAATAAATAAACGGCAATATGTTTTACACAATAATTACAATATTATATTGGGATAAGGGACATTACTCTCGATTACATAATGTTTTTTTTACTTACTAAACAGTAACTTTATTAATTAGCGTCTTGTCAAGTGAAATTTATGATAATAAATTAAGATTTAGATTTAGCCCTTAAACTTACACTTGAACTGTTTTTTATGTTTTGGTTATAAATAAGTAACGTAGCATACCTGTGCTAAGTTACATACTTATTATGTTGTGTTACAATTTTCATTTATAGAATAGATTATTATTATATTATATTATATTCTTGACTTAAAATTAAATCATTTTCAATTAAACCGTTTCTGTTCTTTAAGGGTCTTTGAACTCTCCAAGAAAATACAAGTCATCTAAAAAATACTTAGAATTTTTTATCAAGTGCATAATTTCGGTGTCTTCTTACAAGGTTCAAAGTATGTTGTAGTTTTCCTTCTCGGATTTCCCGAATCGAATTCTGACCACCCATTTTACGAATAAATTTAAGCCATTATCTTGGCTTAAATTTATTATTATTTATTTTGTTAATCGTGCAATATCACACTATGGATCTCTAAATTATGCGTACTTGTTCGGTCCTTTTTTTACAATTAAAATACAATAAAACAAAGTAAGTCACGATAGCCGAGTGGTTGTGTGGTCGTAATTCGAGTCTAGAGATCCGAGTTTGATCCCCAGGTGGCAGGCTCGTACCAATGGGTTTTGTTCCAAAACTTATGTTCGAATTATATCGTTGGCTTAGACATTAAGACGGCGACGGACTTACCATCTGTCACGTTTTCCCATATATGTTTTTGGTGGAAACGACTTAATTGCTAGACCTCTGTCTACCCCTATATTGGGAAGGGCGTGAAGATATTTATTTATTTTACATGCAAGAAAACCGCCCTATCGTAGTAATTTCTCATTCGAATTGCGAACAAACACCACATTACCCAATCCCAGTACACTACTTGTTATATATCACGCAGAAGTGGAAACTACATTAAACACACTACTACTACATTTAACATGACACGTCACACTTGGCTTTTTATAAATGTTTCAATTGAGGTAACTAAACAAAATGTTACTGATTTTGATTACTAGTAATTGATATTTGGCATGTCGCAATTATGGGAACGTCTAATTCTCAAGACTTATCGCTTAAAGAATAACGAACAAACATAGATATACAGGTTTTCCCAGTTTAGGGGCTGGGGCTCAATTGCATTTTCATTTTCAAAAAATGTCATTTCTATGACATTTATTTCTGAATCGATCCACATTATAACTAAACAGTGTCATCAGGTATAATAACCTATAACTAAATCATGCAATCTTAACGTAATGTATAAAAAGTCCAAAATACGTGCTGTAGGTATATAATACCAACAAATTTATATATAATACAATGATAATCGCGAGAAATTATGATTTTCTTTCTTCATATACTACTTGACTTATCTAATCATTTAGATATAAATTTTTCTATTATATATTGAAAGATCCTTTCGTCTAATATAAGCTTATAACGTTAATGAACTTTTAACAACGTCAACATCAAAACATTAAGCTAATTATGCTCGAAATAATAAATCGTTAAATTTTAATGAATATGTATAAGTTTTCGATTACAATGCAGTACATACCATTTAGATTTATAGTACAGTGTATTGCTAATTTAATATGTTCTTCTGAATATAAATAAATAAATAAAACAAATAAAAAGTGTAACACTTTTATGTTATTATCGATTTAAAATGTGGTTTTTTAAATATACGAAGTAATCTTTTAGTATCATGTACTAATATTATGAGTTCAGGTAAACAAAACATTATTAATTGTTTTACTATAGAAACCTGTCGCCGCCAATTTATGATGCCAGTTAATATTTTGAAGTACGTCTGAGGAATTTTGTAATACGATTTCTAAGATTTAAAAAAAGAAATATAATTGACAGATAAAAGTAATGTCATTGAATAAGTGAATAAAATATGATAGCATCGAACACGATGGTAGCGCGAAGAGAGCGGCAAAGTATGTATCGTATAAGTAACTATCCGTAATTACTTTCGTTTGTAGTTTTTGAGATTGACCTAAAGTTAAAAGATCTAAATAAAAGACCGTACTTCCCGGACCTTGCTCCAACAGATAACCATTTTTTTCCGGAATTTGGATAACTTCTTACAGTGACAAAAATTCAACACCAATGCGGCAGTCCAAACCGCCTTCAAAGGGTTTAATTAATTCTCGCACCCAAGGTTTTTTTTTAGTAAAGGGATCAATGAACTACCTATGAGATGGCAAAAGTGCATAGATAACAACGGTGCATACTTTGATTAATTAAATATATTTCACAAAAAAAAAAATACTTTATATTCCTTCCGTACAAAGCGCCAATTGCATATGTAAGGACATAAAGTGTTTGATCAATCATGTGCCAGTTTGTAAAATGCCTGGACGATTAAGAAGATCATTCTTTGATGTGGTAGTTGGAAGAAAGTTTATAGTAAAAAAATGTATTATTTCAGATAAATTACACGATACTCTAAATTTCAAATACCTTTTCATTTATTTACATATATATTGTGCTTATTTTGAATACACTTCAACAAAAATTAGCAAATTTAACGCTCGTTATCACGTATTTAGATTACTAATTTATTTACTTTAAGATAATCTTGTATTACTAATTTAGCCTTTTATTTGCTTTAAATAAATTTTGGTTTCAACAGTTACGTTCAACATTGGCCAGCGTTACTTGTTAAAGATATATTTAATTGTTTCTTTTACCCCGTAAGAAACAAATAGTCATAGATAATTGACCTTTTTGTGGTCATTTCCGACCATTATCTCTCGATAAATAAGTGTATACGCTGTGTTTCTCTTTTGTTAAGTCATCCAGAAAAGTATAACAAACAAATACTTAAATAATAATTTTTATGAGTGTGTAATTGATAATGTTTAATATTTTTCGTCGCTTTTGTTCTGATGCTGTGGACCAATTTTGTACAAAATGTAAATGGTAAGAATATAATTATTTATCATGTCGTTTGGAAGTATAAAAATGTTATATAAATAAAAGTATTATTTAACGGTAAAATTAGTGGAGCAAGTTATAATACTACGATTTAAACGTGATCCAATTTCGTCACGTTTACGGAATATTATATATTTGTATATATTTGTTACATTTTCAAATTTTTTCGACAAGTCAATTATTTTACTATAAAATAGTGTTTGAGGTATGCTCAGCGATTAAGACTTGAAAACGCCACAAATTGATGCGTAAATACTAACTCTAGCTTTTTTAATTTAACGAAAAGGATACAAAACAAATTAAAATAATAAAGCATCAAATTTATAAATTAATTTTGATGGTTTTGGAACTTTTTATAGCCATTTTTTTTAAATAACAATAAGTTAACCAGAGGTTGGATATTAGTGTAAGTACCACATCAAACAATTGAGGCGTTCTTAATGTAAATAACCATCATCATGTCATTACCTAGCATTAACCATGTTCGTTTACCAGCACGCGATTGTTTAGTTCAAATAGTTTATTTAAATGTACTGTAATTAATATTTCTAAGGTTAGTTTTTATATTCGTAGAGAAATAATTAAAATTTGGTACGTGCATACGTGAAAAGTCAATATGTTCAACTAAGTTGTCTTGAAATAAGATTGGAATGTTTCTTGTTACGAATTATCAGTTATATTATATTATAAACGTAATACAGTAATTAAACTCATGTGATACTTTGCGGAAATTAATTTTTATACAGATATTATTATAAAATTATATTGCACCATTCCGCATGCAAAAATAAATGGATTATGTTACCACGAAAGGGCACCACCCTTCCTCCCACAGATGCGTGCACTAACTCTACATAAGATTATATAATCAATATGTTGTAATGATAACTCTACTGAAAGTACCACCACTACTAAACAGGTGCTATATTCAACAAGAGGTAACACACGCCACCACCGATAACTATGCGACACGTATTTCGCCTTTTTTTTTATAGTACCTGTTTAGAGATCTCTTAATATATTAACTATTACTATTAAATGGTATTTCAAAGTAGGTCTTTCACAAAACTTAACAATTCGAAACGTTTTATATCTAATTATACTACATTAAGTCACGATAGCCGAGTTGTTGGGTGGTCGGAATTTCGAGTCGAGAGACCCGAGTTCGATCCCCAGATGGCAGTACCAATGAGTTTTTCAAAAACTTATGTACGAATATCATCGTTGGCTTGGACATAAAGGCGGCGACGGGCTCACCACCTGTCACGTTGTCCTGAAAATATCTTCGGTGGAAGGTGGGTCAAAGGGACTTAATTGTCTAGACTTGACCTCTGTCTACCCCTGTATTGGGAATTGCGTGAAGATATTTATTTATATTTATTTATTTATTTATTTATTTATATCTAATGTTTTTGTGAAAAACCTACTTCGAAATAGGAACTTAACAATTCCTATTTCGAAGTAGGTCTTTCACAAAAACACAACTTATGTACCTGTAAATAAGAATTCAACATGTCACAGGTACATGCAAAGCAATAGTTCAAACTGACTAAAGACAGGCGCAACGAGGTGCCCAACATAATATAACAGAAGCTGACCAGCAAATATCAAATCATATGATTGATGATTACCTCTAACCGCAACTTATTGCAAAATATAAACTCCTCAACTCGATTTAGAAAACCAAATTCATTAAATTTATTATCTTAGATTCATACTTTCAAAGTAGGATTCAGAGTTTTGGCAACTCGGTAGTAAATATAAGACAGACACAAATACATACATAGGTATTTATTCATATATGCATCCATTACTGGATTCACATTTTCATTCATATTCATCACATGAATATTTGCCCCTAGCTACACTTATTGTGGGATGTCAAAGGCCTCTCCCGTAAGGGTGGGTTGGTCATAATCTCCACGCTTGGCAAGCAAATAGCAGTATCAGATACCTCGTACCTTAATTGCTGCTGCCCGTCATCGGTCTGCAGAATTTTGCTGAATTATCCTGCCATCTGTCGGTATCTAATATAATTTTCAAGGCTTTTCTCTTAGCTTCGTCTTATGAAACCCTCGGCCCAATGTCTGAGAATACTACTTACCTACTTATCTTCACGCACAATCCTTGACGGGGTAGGCAGAGAGAACATGTCGCCTAGTATCACGATCCTTACACATCTCTTTCGCTTCTTTCAGTTTCATAATCTTCTTCATACTTGCACGTCTAGGTATCCCATCTTCGAGCAATTTGCTCACATGGTCTTCGAAAGTTAGTCTCGGCCTACCTCGACACCTTTTAATATTAACTTTCGCGCTATATATATTTTTCACCATTCGGTCTTTACTCATTCCCTCAACGTGCCCAAACCATCGAAGCTCGCCCTTTAGAATACTAAATCAATTTAAAACAGACCTATGATGCAGCACTGTCGAAGCTGTGAGGTATCTGGTACTGTAACCGCCGCTCTGCTAGCAAAGCCAGACGATCCTGGGGGATCGCCACCAGATCCGAGCAGACTTTCCCTGCAGTCAAGTTATGCCGGCTGTTAAGTAAATTATATAAAAGAAATAAAATACCATAATCTTCAATTATACATAAGAATATTTCAGAATATCTTATTATTTCTAGCATTTACGCGAACACTAGACATGTAAAATACAACTACATAATGTAAAAATTAAATAATGAGTTCATTATTTATAAACTTGTTAATTTTCAAAGCAATAAGCGTCAATAGCCTAATGGTTTAGGGTGCGGACTGCCAAACATAACGTCGCAGATTCGGGCAGGTATTGTCGTAAAGCACTCCAGACACAAAATGCAATGCTTTCTTGAAGTGGTTGCTATATACACATATATTATATATTATTTGGTATTGCTAGTATTTAAAAAAAAAATAAAAAGAAATTTACCGACAATAAACTACAATATACAGTATAATATGGTGGTGCATTTTCTACGCCATTGCAGTTTCTTCAGTTTCTTCTTTGAAAGACTTCGTGTTCAGAAATACACATAAAAAAATTTTGTTTTTAAAAATGCTAAGACAACCGACCCTCGCATTCTCAGAATTAATTGAAGAAGGTATGTTATAATGTATGAAAAATATAACTGCTTAAATTATTTTATTGATAATTTTTAGCAATTCATTCTTCTGTATTTATTTAGTTATATCATAATCGAGGGTTATCAAGGGTCGCGCGCGTTGTGTTCCGATCCTTGCCTTTATAAGTAGTTTTAGTGTGCTCTCGAGTTCTTGCATCTCGATCGTGCTGGGAGACGAGTCTGTCAAGTCAAAATGGTGGCAAAAGTGATTTCGGGCACAGAAGTGGGCCGGTAGCTACCCTTTTTTCATTCAGTTATTTTCGTGGAATTAAGATTCGGTTATAAACTATTGCGTACTTTTTACACTTTCTAAATTATTATTGCAGTTTCTGATATTTTTGTACTAATGTAGTCAGATGATATTTTCTTAATTAATTGACTCGAAATTTAATTAAGAGTAAAAGTCAATGTTTTCTTTTTTTTTATTCATTTATTTATGTAAACACCACAGCACAAAGAATAATTAAAAAATAATAATTGTACAAGGGCACTACTTAGTCCTAAAATGTACCTAATAATTATTTTATTAATCTCTTATTATTTGTTAAATCTTTTATTATTTGTTAAAGGGCGATCGAAAATGAATTGCGGCAGCAGGTTTCGGAGCTGCGGTCCAAGGTACCCAGCTTCCAACCGCGCCTCGCCATCGTGCAAGTGGGTGGCCGCGAGGATTCCAATGTCTATATCCGCATGAAGCTGAAGGCAGCCGAAAATATCGGCATTGCGGCTGAGCATATCCGCCTGCCCAGAGACTGCACGCAGGCTGAGGTGAGAAGTGATACGCGTTTGCTTATCAATGAATATTCATAGGAATATTTCAAACAAACATTAGTTTATATTTGGAAATTTTATGATATGTAATAATTTTATCTATTCTCAGCTTGAGTATTAAGTCGTAAGAGGGTATTTATATATTAGCGTATCTATTGACTTCAGCACTTTCTGCTAAATAGATGTATATAACTTAAGAATAGGAAAGGTTGAAACAACGTAAAAAAGTAAACCCTCGAAGCTTTTATCTTGATATTATTATAAAAAATATGTTATCATAATAAATTAATGTAATGTAATATTGATTTATTTTATTAATCTTCGTACTGCCGGCATAAAATTTCGAAATTTCTTAGTGTATGGTCATTACAGCTGAGTCTGGAAAATGTTAATACAGAAGTTACTTGTTTGGTTCTTGCCAAGTGTATGCGATGCTGAGATCAGAGCAAAGTTCACATCTGATGCAAAGACAGAAATACGCGACAGATACGTGGAAGATTACAATAAAGACGTTTGAAAAGAGTTTATGTTTTTTTTTTAATATCGATAGTTTCATTAGATTTAAGTGTTGGAAGCACTTAAATTCACCTTCGGCTCGATCTAAGCCCAGGACTATACCCCAAATGTTCAAAATAATATTTACACCTTATTTTCACAGCTATTTATGCCGTACTTTATTATCTGATATTTCATTTCGGTATCCTTGCTCTTTGAACTATTTAACATTGTGATGCAATAGTTTATTAAATAACTTGTTTACCATTTGTGTACTTGACGTCAAAATTAGGTTAACCATATCGCTAATTACACATGACATAATAATAATGAATTGTTTCGATCTGCTATTTAAGATAAATGATTGAATAACTATAATTATATAGCTTTTAATGCTTTCGAAAAATTGTTCCTCTGTAAAAATTTAAAATAACTTTTTTTAGATTAATGGTTTGAGAATTTTAGAAGTATATAGGGTTACTAAATCATAAGCAAAAGCGTTGAAGTTACGATTTTTAGATTGAACTATTGATAACTATAATAGGACGACGATTAGAAATAATTAATACATTGATTATAACTGATAAAAAACTATAATAATATTAGTAATTCATAAAATGAAAAAATATGTTAATAATGTAACATTAGTCCCTTGCGAGTGGTTTACTATTAAATCGTTTTCGTATCAACATATTAAGCTAAAAAGTTTAAAATTTGTAATTCTTTAGCTTCTGGAGAGGCTGACGAACCTGAACGAGTCGCCGCAGGTGCACGGCATCATTGTACAGATGCCGTTGGACTCGGAGCACGAAATCGACTCGCATCTTATCACTGACACCGTGTCGTCGCAGAAAGACGTTGACGGGTAAGTGACATATGGTTAACTTTTTAGGGACTTATTCATTTGTCCTAAATTCGAAAATCGAACCAATAATAGTAAATTAATCGAAAATAGTCTATTAATCTTTCTTACTTAAGGACAAGGCCTCTCCTGTAAGATTTGCCATAATCATCCTGCTTTTCAAACGGATAGGCGATCGCTTTACTAGACACTTCGCACCTTAGACGCTACTGTTCGTCTCCGGTCTGAGATATTTTGGTCTTTCTTCTTCATCCATCTTTCAGTAGCTATTGCCATTTTCAAGGCTTTTCCCTTAGTTTCCTCTTGCCACACTCACGAGAAGAAATTTAAAACCGTTTTGAAACTTTAAATTCTGAAGCCGGCGCACGGCTAGAATAATTTTTAATAACTTTTGGTAACCAAATATATGTATTAGTTACGATTTAAGGAAAGTGAAAGTGGTGGTAATCTAGTATTTCAATTCAAAAAGGGTATAGAATTTCTTCGCTAATACAATGAGACGTTTGAGTGACGATTTTTTCTCCTGTTTCTCCTTTTCCTCTGCCTATATTTCCTTTTCTCTTTCTTTGCGTTTTGTCACGTTGTTGTATTTTTGCGTTTGTTAAGCGTTAGTTTACAGCACAACGAGAATATAATAATACTGGTAAGGGTGATATCGGACACTATGAAGGCGAATAGCTTAAGTATTGAATAAGGCAATTATCATATAACTCAATATCATTCGTTGAATTTTGCCTCGTCATGCTTACGTTTATAACACTATGGGTAACCATAGTGATATAACTAACTAACCATACGAGTAAGTATTATGATACTTTTAGGATCTGATAAACAACTTTATTATATTTTTAATTAGTCATATTTTTTCTAAATACATGTTTTCATTGAACACAGTTTATTGAGGAGAACGATAATTTAGATGATATGCTATTCACAATAAATTTACGAATGACATATTCCTGAATGCAAAAGGTTTTTAATGTGTAACAAAACATCTAGATTTAGAGGATGTCTTACTAGATACTAAACTTATTGACCAATTTATACGTATTTGCTGAAACTTTTTGATGTTTTTTCTGAGATCTGTTTTTGTTATTAATAAACGATTAGAACTTGCTTTAACGCAGTTAACACTTTGAAACCAGTTGCTATGCATTAAAAGACATTCATCAAAATCGGATTACTCAATTTCATCAATAATATAAATAAAACGAAATAATAAATAAATAAATAAATATCTTCACGCAATTCCCAATACAGGGGTAGACAGAGGTCTAGTCTAGACAATTAAGTTTTATTTTATGACGGCGACGGGCTCACCACCTGTCACGTTGTCCCGAAAATATCTTCGGTGGAAGGACAACGTGTCAGGTGGTGAGACCGTCGCCGTCATAAAATAAAACTCAATGTAATAATACTAAATTTTTATATAATCTCCTCGATTTTAAAGTCGGGCTCAAGCATAATAATGTCCTGTACGTTGAAGCACAACTTGCCATCAATTTACTTGTCAATCTTATTAAATACTTTAAACTTTTAGTCAAATATTTGTCATATTTGTCTACACCATATAGTGTAGCTGTAAAAAATCGCATTTTACAGTTTAAACACCGAGAACGAAGGTCGCGTTTCCATCGGTGACTTCTCTGGTTTCGTTCCTTGCACACCGGCAGGCTGCGTGGAGTTAATCAAGCGCACTGGGGTGACCATTGCCGGAAAAAATGCTGTGGTGCTCGGCCGCAGCCGCATCGTTGGCACGCCAGTCGCTGAACTGTTAAAATGGGAAAACGCAACCGTCACCGTCTGCCACTCGAAGACGAAGAACTTAAGCGATATTGTAAGTGCATCAGTAGAATTGAGTTTAAAATATTGGGACTCAGGATAAACTTTTATTTAAAACAACTACCTTAATTCAAAATATACAATATTAAATTTATTTAGTTAATTACATATTAAAATCCCACTTCAAAGTTGCCGAGATACCAATTTTAAATTTCAACACGAATATATTATCTCGTAGTGATTAAATGTGCTATAAAATTTCATATAAATTAGCTATGTCTACAACCATAAATTTGCTTAAAATTATTACTGAAAATAATTTATATGGTTTGATAATAAATGAATATTATTTAATTAGACGAAGACCGCTGACATCTTGGTAGTGGCAATTGGCAGGCCAGAGATGGTACGTGGATCTTGGATCAAGCCGGGAGCGATCGTCATCGATTGCGGAATTAACCCCATTGCAGGTAATGCTAAACCTTTACACATATAACCTTTCGGTTTTTCTAAATTAATTTTAAGAAAATAAAACTGTCAAAAGTGTTCATAATATAGCGATGCTTTGTGTAAAAATGTATTCGCTACGTTGCGTCTCCTAAAAAGGGCAATGGGAGGATACCGAAAGCAAAAAATAGTGGGATTACAATTAAAAAATTTCACCTCAAAATTAAGCTGTGCGGTGACGGATATCACAATATCTAAGGTGCGGCTAGATGTTTGCAATAGGATACTCTCACAATATTATTCTTAAAGATTCCCACAATATATTGTGGAAATCAGGGTACAAATATAGGATTTCTGTTCTTTTTTTATTTTGTAAATATAATCCTTTGCACCTTTTTCGAAACATAAAAGCGAATTTAAATAATTTAAATAATGACTATTAAAATTTTAATAATTAATATTAAAACTATATGAAGCAAATTGTAAACGAGTGCAGTTTAAACCAATAGGGTTATTATTTTAAATTATTTTTATTTACCAACTGCGGCATCAATGACCATTGCAGTCTTCTTTTGAGTCGCATGAGTTCTCTAAGACCTTTTGAACGAATGTCTCAACTCTCAAAGCATTGCACGTCGGCGTGTCTGTTTATTCGGGATGTATAATTATCATGAGCATTGAAAGACTAAACAGTTCTCAAATGACATGACAAGTCCACTTTGTTCAAACAACACACCAAGCGGTCCATTCTTCTTTATAAGTCATAAAGTTCAATACGCTTTATCGTTTGCGTACACTTCTTTTTGTTTCAAGTTTATTATATTTTCTAGTTATACGTTATATTACACTTGGATTCGACGAGATTATGACACCGCATTGCACAATTATGACATAAAATTTTTAGAAAGTTAAAGAAAGACTTTTTAAGTTAAAGAAGTTTACCAGGTAATTTTAATTAGACATTACTGTTATATAATTAATTATCATATATTATGGTGTTTTGCAACTGCTTACTTACTTTTTTGTCCTAAACATAGGAAGAAGAATTTCTATCTAAGTTTAAGTTCACGACGAATCGATTTTTAAGGTTTCGTCGTGATTATCATGTCCCTTTAAGCTAAAATTAATGATGAATTAAGACAGCGGATCCGTTATTTATAAAACGTTACTATCATTAGATTCGTTTTGAATCAAACGTTTGCGTTTATAAATTACAATAAGTATTCTCTTTATTGGCACAGCGATATCGATAATTAAACCAAAATATTGTAAATCATTTTAGATCCGACGAAAAAGAGCAACCAGCGTCTCGTTGGCGACGTGGCGTATGAGGAAGCGGCGCAGGTCGCGTCGCACATAACGCCGGTGCCGGGCGGCGTGGGCCCGCTGACGGTGGCGATGCTGATGCGCAACACCGTGCTGGCCGCGCGCCGCCAGCTGGAGCGCCTGCTGCTGCCCACGTGGCCGCTACAGGTGTTGCGGCTCACACCCTTGTCGCCTCCGCCAAGGTAGCGTAAAATTATGTGCCCGTATCGCCGGCAATACACTGTTGAATATAAACCTACTAAACACGAGGAAAAAGGTTAGGGGGTGAGACAATACCCGATTTTTTATATTTAGAGAAATACCTAACGTATACTCGCACTCGCAGCGGTAATGTTGAGCTCGCATCGACTAAAATCCATGGTGTACCGCCATCGTCGCATCAAGGAGCTACAGAAATGCTTTCACACACTACTGTGACCTTACCCGCGCCAGCCGACCTTAGCTGCCCCTCCTCGGGAAAAATCATCCTCCTGTCTAGACGCGCCACCCGCCATTTCGCGGGTTATCTGGATTTTACTCCATCGCCAACGAGGGAAAACGGATCATTGAAAGATGGACATTCCTCTCTTCCCGTGGCGTTAGCTCAGCCGTAGCCGTAGGCGGCAGCCAGAGTCGCAGAGGATATGAAACATCGCAAATCGCAGTATCAAAACTACTCTTTCTTTCTACTCGACTACCTCTTTCCAATTCCTCAACCGACGCACATACAAAGTCCAATCCGACTCCGTGGAGTGGCCACCTATCCAGTGAATAGTTAGCGTGGCTCTCCAAGGCATGGTTACTAAACCCGATCGCTACGACAAGGCTTCCCGCCTTGTGATGTTACTAATATTGACTGCGGTCACATCATTACTAGTTTTCTGGTTGTTATTGTGTCAAATTACCTATAAATAATTTGCCATCATTCAGCTGTCCAGAAAAGCAGGTTTTATCACAAGCTTGTGAGAATGACATTTAAAAAAAATTGCAACGATTTAATTGACTGACTTAATCACACTTAGAAAACAAGTTATTCAATGTTGTTGAGCTGTGATACTAAGTTTACTTTCATGTGAATGAATTTACGTCTTAACTTCATCGTTTAAAATCATCTTTTGTAACGACGACCCGATAGTACTTTGTAGTAGACTTTCTAAAAGCTCAGGGGATGAGGATTTAAATCACGATAGAACCAAACATTTTTTGTAATGAGAATGAATGCTTGTACTCGAGTCATGTACGTTTGTATACAGATTTATCGATATGAGTATATTATAGATACTGTACCTTGTACCGTAACTTTCTCCCATGTTGTCCCAAATAATCTCCGGTGAGAAGCGGGTCGAAAAAGTACTAAATTTTCTCGAGCGTTGTCTGCTCATCATAGGGAAATGCGTGAAGTTGTGTAGAGTGAGTGTTATTGAAGACTGTTCGTCCTTTCAGTGACATCGTCATAGCCCGATCGCAGAAGCCGAAGCACATCGCTAAACTGGCCGAGGAGATCGGTCTGTTCCCGAGCGAGGTGTCGCAGTACGGCAGCACGAAGGCCAAGATATCGTTGTCGGTGTTGGAAAGGCTGCGGGAGCAGCGCGGCGGCAAGTACATCGTAGTCGCCGGGTAAGTAAACGTTGTGTAGAAAACCTTGTAAACAGTGAAATATTGCATGTTTACTATTAATGCCGTCTACATAATACTGGCCTGAATCGATTTCGTTCTTTTTCGAAATATTTTTTTTTTACTCGAATTTTTTGTCTCATTTATACAATAATTTACCAGCATTACACCCACGCCCCTCGGCGAGGGTAAAAGTACGACACTGCTGGGGATCGTGCAGGCACTGACAGCTCACCGCGGCCGCAACTCCTTCGCCTGCATGCGGCAGCCCAGCCAGGGTCCTACCTTCGGAGTCAAGGGCGGCGCAGCAGGAGGCGGTTATTCACAGGTATCTACAACGCATTTCGCGGTACGACGAGTATATATTACCACCCTTTTGAAACAACTGAGATAAAACTGGCAATAAGAACGTGCTTATCTTAACGGCATTTAAACTTTTAGGTTATTCCTATGGAAGATTTTAATCTTCACCTAACTGGCGATATCCATGCTGTTACTGTGGCGAACAATTTGCTGGCGGCGCAGATGGATGCTCGTATATTCCACGAACTGACTCAAAAAGATGGCCCCCTGTATGACCGCTTAGTTCCCAAGATCAAAGGTGTAAGGAAATTCTCCTCGATTCAACTCAGGAGGCTGAAAAGATTGGGTATCAACAAAACAGACCCTGACTCGTTGACTGATGAAGAAAGGACGAAGTTCGCAAGGCTTAACATCGATACGAACAAAATTATGTGGAATAGAGGTAAATGAATTTATCGCTGATTTGCTATACTTCACATACACCTTTAGTAGTAGTACAAATATTATTGTTAAAAATTATTATACTTGAGGATAGTAGCCTAAACTTTAGATCCTATAGATTTAGACCAAAAGAAAATTAATAATTACCTTGTATAAATTTCGTTTATTTTTGATATTAGCAATTTTAATTCAGTTTTTCCGTACGAAAGTGCTTATTTATATTTAATTTTTATATATTGTGATGAAAAATAAATAAATAATTTTCACTCATTTAATTACAGTTGTGGACCTGAACGACAGATATTTGAGAAAGATCACAATCGGTCAATCACCGACCGAAAAAGGCTTCAGTCGTGAAACATCCTTCGACATTTCTGTTGCATCGGAGATTATGGCCATCCTGGCCTTGGGCAAAGACGTAGAGGATATCAAGGAACGTCTGGCCAACATGGTGGTTGCTCTTGACAAGAGTGGGAAACCTGTTACAGCGGACGATTTGGTGTGTATAATTTTTATATTAGAAGTACTTAAATAGATTTTTTTTATCGAGATTTCTAGCTTTGTACTAATTCCCTTGCTATAAATTCTCTCATTAAATTCTGGTATATCTATACATTATTAATTTTCGTTTATTTTATGTAATCTCTTGACGTTGTTATTTTGTAAAAATTCGTCTATGTACACATTTCCAATTACTATTTTATTTTATTAAAGGCGGCGACAGGCTCACCACCTGTCACGTTGTCCCGAAAATATCTTCGGTGGAAGGTGGGTCAAAGGGACTTAATTGTCTAGACTAGACCTCTGTCTACCCCTGTATTGGGAATTGCGTGAAGATATTTATTATATTTATTTATTTTATTTTATATTTTTATATTATAATTAATAAAATTGTATAGTTATATGGTAGTTTATCAACGTAATCACTAAATACACCAGCTTTTCATAAAATGATATAGCATGATATTACTTTCGGCAAATATTAAGTGTATTTGCTAAACAAATCAAAGAAAAAAAAATGTCCCGAAAATATCTTCGGTGGAATGTGGGACAAAGGGACTTAATTGTCTAGATTAGACTTCTGTCTAGTCTAGACAATTAAGACAAGTATTGGGAATTGCGTGAAGATATTTATATTTTTTTTATCAAAGAAATAAATGCTAAATTTCGCATACACTTTTGAATAGAGACTCATATACAGTTAAAGATTTAATCACAACAGACGTGTCAAGAATGCAGTGGTATATCGCTAACAAGTGTGTTAAAATGTCAGGGCGTCACTGGGGCGCTGATGGTGCTGCTCCGCGACGCGCTGGAGCCGACGCTGATGCAGACGCTGGAAGGCACCCCGGTGCTGGTGCACACCGGGCCCTTCGCCAACATCGCGCACGGCTGCTCCTCCATCCTCGCGGACAAGATCGCCATGAAACTCGCCAAGGAGAACGGCTACGTCGTCACCGAGGCCGGCTTCGGATCTGACATTGGTGAGGTTTTAGGCGTTTAACTACTTTAAGGTTGACTTCATGCTTTCCGCTTTCTAGGAAATCTTTCCTCCGATCAGGCCTCACGTACTCTTTCTACCGTTAATGTCATGTTAGAAAAAAATTCAGTTTAGCTTAATGCCTAACCAACTAGGGATTGCGTCATTTAAGATGCATGTGACTGGCGTTAATTTTTCAATAGTCACAATTATAAATAACACAATTATAATTAATACAACAAGAGACAGGATTTGACATATTCATACTTAACGACACATTTTATAAAAAAAGTACCTTAACATTTCTGGCTTGTATACTTATGCCGATTATTACTCATAACGCAATAACTGCGGACTGCCCGCAGGCATGGAGAAGTTCTTCGACATAAAGTGCCGCGCGAGCGGCGACGTGCCGCACTGCGCGGTGATCGTGGGCACGGTGCGCGCGCTCAAGATGCACGGCGGCGGGCCCGCCGTCAGCGCCGGCCAGCCGCTGCATGACGTCTACGTGCAGGTGAGCCCTCCTGCCCGCCGTCAGCGCCGGCCAGCCGCTGCACGACGTCTACGTGCAGGTGAGCCCTCCTGCCCGCCGTCAGCGCCGGCCAGCCGCTGCACGACGTCTACGTGCGGGTGAGCCCTCCTGCCGCCGTCAGCGCCGGCCAGCCGCTGCACGACGTCTGCGTGCGGGTGAGCCCTCCTGCCGCCGTCAGCGCCGGCCAGCCGCTGCGACGTCTACGTGCAGGTGAGCCCTCCTGCCCGCCGTCGGCGCCGGCCAGCCGCTGCACGACGTCTACGCAGGTGAGCCCTCCTGCCCGCCGTCAGCGCCGGCCAGCCGCTGCACGACGTCTGCGATGCGGGTGAGCCCTCCTGCCCGCCGCCGTCAGCGCCGGCCAGCCGCTGCACGACGATCTACGTGCAGGTGAGCCCTCCTGCCCGCCGTCAGCGCCGGCCAGCCGCCGCACGACGTCTACGATGCAGGTGAGCCCTCCTGCCCGCCGTCAGCGCCGGCCAGCCGCTGCACGACGTCTACGTGCAGGTGAGCCCTCCTGCCCGCCGTCAGCGCCGGCCAGCCGCTGCACGACGTCTACGTGCAGGTGAGCCCTCCTGCCCGCCGTCAGCGCCGGCCAGCCGCTGCACGACGTCTACGTGCAGGTGAGCCCTCTGCCCGCCGTCATGCCGGCCAGCCGCTGCACGACGCGTCTACGTGCGGGTGAGCCCTCCTGCCCGCCGTCAGCGCCGGCCAGCCGCTGCACGACGTCTACGTGCAGGTGAGCCCTCCTGCCCGCCGTCAGCGCCGGCCAGCCGCTGCACGACGTCTACGTGCAGGTGAGCCCTCCTGCCCGCCGTCAACCACTTCTTATTCTGTTTTGTGGCACCTTCTTTGTTTCTGGTCCCATAACACTTTAGCTACTTACTAAATACATTTTTATTTAAATTCGACTTGGATGTGTGTTTTGCAGGAAAATCTAGAACTGCTAAGCAAGGGTCTCTGCAACTTGGGCAAACACATTAGCAACGGCAACAAATTCGGCGTGCCAGTCGTTGTCGCCATTAACCGTCACGGGTGAGTAATTTAGATTAAGTACTAGACGACCCCGTGGACTTCGTAACACGTAAAATGAAATTCATTCTTATAATTATCTATTTCAAAGTTGTTATTCAAAAAGTTACTTCGCAACATTCCGCATGCAAATATAAAAAGGTATGTAACCTGTTTCGAAGGGAAGAAGAGCACCATCCTCCCTCCCACAGATGCGTGCACTAATTTCACTGTATGCACCACCACCACTACACAACGAAAACGCGGCACGTGTTTTGCCTCAAAACAAAGCTTTATCAAACGAGTAGACTCTACGATGAGCGACCGCAGAGTGAGAGTCTCTGCGGTCGCTCATCGTAGAGTCTGCACGCATCTGTGAGAGGGAGGGTGGTGCTCTTCTTCTCTTCGGACCAGGTAACATATACCTTTTTATATTTGCATGCGGAATGTTGCGAAGTAACTTTTTCAATAACAACTTTACAATGAATTTCCGCAAAGTAACGCCTGAGTCAATTAACTATTATCAATTTCAGTCAACCTTCCTACACAAATAAATTGAGATGCCACAATTTCATTCCCACACAATATTGCCCATGCCGATTTTTCGACTGTTCCCTAGAGTCTGTCAAATTTTATTTTTTCATTAACATAAAAAAATTTAAATAACCGTTTTAGTTTTTTCGAGACTACCTCACAGCGATTGATTTTTATATATCATCAGGTGGATTAGGGCTAGCTCGTTTTATCCTACTTCTAAATCGTGATTGTATAGTTTTATGGTAGTTTTTTTATAATCATTTTGGCTAATTCTACATCATAGATTACCAACAGATGGCGGGATGGCTGGCTTAGAAAAAAACGGACCAAAAGTAAACAGACTTAAGACGGGCAGTAGCGGCTAAAGTGTGAGGTATTTAATACCTCGGTCCTCAATCCGTTTGCCAAGCGTGACGATTATGGCAAACCCCCGATTAAGGAAGAGTCTTATGTACTGCAGTGAACTTTTACAGAAATTTTCTTTTCCCTTTTCCTAACCTTAGAGTATACAGTTTTCTAACGTCTATCCTTTGCTCTCAACTTCAGTAACGATACGGAAGCGGAGTTAAATCTAGTGAAACAGTACGCTGAACAGAACGGAGCGTTCAAAGCGGTGATCTGCGACCACTGGGCGAAGGGGGGCGCGGGCGCGTTGGATCTCGCTGACGCCGTCATCGCAGCCTGCGACACCAGCTCGCGTTTCGACTACCTGTACCCGCTCGACTTGACCATACAGGAGAAAATCCTGATCATAGCGAGGGAAATGTACGGCGCAGGGAACATCGAGTACACCGACGAAGTGTTGGAGAAGTTCAAGATGTTTACGGAGAAGGTTAGTCGTTTACAAAATTGTGTTGCATATAAAGTTCATTTCACCCTTGTTTAGGGTGCTTGTTTTATTAAAATTATGTACATTACACACACAGATACATGGATTCCCAGTTCATGTTTGTGTTTATGAATAAATAAAATAAATATCTGCACGCAATTCCCAATACACGGGTAGACAGAGGTCTAGTCTAGACAATTAAGTCCCTTTGACCCACCTTCCGTCGAAGATATTTTCGGGACAACGTGACAGGTGGTGAAACCGTCGCCGTCTTTATGTCCAAGCTAATATATGAATCGTACATAGGTTTTGAAAAAACCCATTGGTACGAGCCCGCCACTTGGGGATCGAACTCGGGTCTCTCGACTCGAAATTCCGACCACCCATCCACTCGGCTATCGTGACTTTTTGTCTTGTGTTTAATAACAAAAATTTTTCATTCGCCAGGGTTACGACAAGTTGCCGATCTGCATGGCGAAAACCTCCAACTCTTTAACGGGCGACGCCGCCGTGAAGGGCGCGCCGACCGGCTTTACGTTGCGCATCAACGACGCCTTCGTGTCCGTGGGTGCCGGCTTCCTAGTGCCCATGTGCGGCGAGATCAGCAAGATGCCGGGACTGCCCACCAGGCCCAGCATCTACGACATCGACCTTAACACCAAGACCATGGAGATCGAGGGTCTCTTCTAAGATCGTGATGACAAAAGCGTGCTAACTATTTTTCATTTTACGTAAAATATTAAATTAAATAATTTTTATTGCTCAAATAGACAATAACTAAATATTTCACAAAGATTTAAAGAGTAATCTGCTAGACGCCGAAGATTTTAGCGCAATTATGTATAATATTAATAAACATCGTTTATATATTTGTAGTTAATGTTATATTTGTGTTACAATATTGACTTACATTGTTAATGGGACCAATAAATGTTTATTTTGTGGTTTTTTGTGTTTTTCATTTTCTATTCTGTTGCCATTCGATTTATTTTATTTCGATTTATTTCATAATTATGCGCTATTTTTTATAATCTTTTGCTGGACAGAGACAGGCAGGCGAATTGATGATTCAGTACTAGATGCCCAGTTACAATTTTTTCACTGATAGTCAACAAGACGTTCATATTTAACAACTGTCAAAATGGCTAAGAGAAAATATTGAAATATAGCTTTCATATTGCAAAAAGGTCTCTTGAGTCGCCGAGGTCCTGTATGGTCCCAATTTAACGATAATGTAAATATTATTAAAATGTAATAATAATCGTGTTCTTTTTGGTGTGTAGAAACAAGACTCAAACCCCGGCAATTGAAAAGAAAAAGAATAAGTTATGTGTCAGCCAAAAGACAGTAAAATTATATGTAAATAAATAACAAAACTTATTAAAGGGTTGCCTGGACGAGATCACTTTTAGTGATAAGGCCGCCCATTGTACCGTTGTCTGTTTTCCTTCTCTATTTGTGATTTTTAGCATTTCATATTTAAAACAAAGGTTTAAAAGATTTGTAAAATGATTTATTGACACTTAAAACTTATACGAGCGTTCAATTGACCGGTGCGTCGTCGATCTCGTTGACAATCTCGGTGGGTGTGAAGGAGACGGTCGCGGCGGGGGTGGTGGTGGTGGTGGGGGCGGTGGTGGGGGGCGCGTCGTCGTCGTCGTCGCTGTCCGCGGCGCCGGGGTGCGCGGCCTGCAGATGCGCGGGCTCGCGCGGCCTTGCGGACGCGCCGCTGCCCGGCGCGCTCCACGTGTCGCCCTCCTGCGCACCGCACGTCATGCATGTCGCAGAATCAAGATAAGGCAACAATTTTGTTAACAACGCCATCTATTGAAAGTCTTCGGAAACGTCAAGTAATGCGCTCGAGTGAGGTCGATACAGGAAGTGACAGAGCGGATTTGATACTATGTGTTGTCAATGTCATTCGACTTCTGATGTATAGTGTCTTCAGAATATTCTCGGGGTTTCACTAACGAAACGGACGTCAGTGTGAACGGTCATCTTCTTGTATCGAACTTGCTGCGTTTCAGATAAGGCTCAAGACGTATCCGGCAACGAGTTGCCTCATGTGCCCTACCCTACGCCGACATATATATACAATACATAAAAAGTCACGATAGCCTAGTGGTTGGGTGGTCGAAATTTCGAGCCAAAAACCCGAGATCGATTGCCAGGTGGCAGGCTCGTACCAATAGGTTTTTCCAAAACTTATGTACGAATTCCATCGTTGGATTGGACACAAAGACGGCGACGGACTCACCACCAGTCACGTTGTCCCGAAAATATCTTCGATGGAAAATGGGTCGAAGGGACTTAATTGTCTAGACTAGACCACTGTCTACCCCTGTATTGGAAATTGCGTGAAGATATTTATTTTTTATATTTTTATACCTACAATGTTCAACAAACTATACAGTTGTTCTTAGACCCACGTATCAGCTTTTGTTGTTGCATGAATAGTCCGGCTCGTCCGGTGAATTACCACGACCTCACAGAATAAGCGTGAAGTAGAAGTCTAACAAACTTCTGCGTTTCGTCTGGTGAGTGCAGGTAACCGGAGGCCCACACACACCCCTCCCCCAAAACATGGTAGCGGAAAAAAAATCTACCCTAGGGGGGTACCAGCACCATCGGTGCTGGAGAATCCACCTCTGCGCACCCGCGCAACCAATCACTGCCTCAGCGTGGATGCTCAGGCTGCCCCTCGTATTCGTGGGCAAAGTTCCGCTCTGTTCCCACTCTTTCACCGGCGACCGGTCAGATCCGGGCAACTACAGACCGATCGCCATCACTTCCTTGTTCTCCAAACAAACTAATGGAGTACATTATAAACTGCCAGCCCTTGAGGTACTTAGAGGAGCACCAGTCGATTAGTGACCGCCAGTACGGCTTCCGTCGGGGTCGCTCAGCTGGTGATCTTCTTGTGTACCTCACTCATCGATGGGCGGAGGCAGTATAGTGCAAGGCCCTGACAGTTAGTTTGGACATAGTGAAAGCCTTTGATCGGGTATGGCACAATGCGCTTCTCTCGAAGCTTCCGTCATATGGGCTTTTCCAAAAAAATTTTGTAATTGGGTACTAGGCCACATTGGCCTCTAAAAAGCTTAGCGTGCTCAGTAGAGCATGACGGTACTTCATACTGGTCCACCGCTTATAACTTTATAAGGCGCAAGTTCGCCCGCACATGGAGTACTGTTCTCAGCTCTGGGCGGGGGCACTCCAGTGTCAGCTCCTTCCATTTGACCGTATCCAACGAAGAGCAGCTCGAATCGTCGACGACCATGTTCTATCTGATAGGCTAGATCCCCTGGCTTTGCGAAGAGATGTTGCAACACATCTGCTATGCCTCTGGTATTGCAAGTGTTCGTGGGCGGCGGTAATCGCTTACCATCACGTGAGCCACCTGCTCGTTTGCCCCCCTTCAATAATATATATATAAATAAAAGAAAATTTGTGTTTTTTGTTATCTTGATTTCTGTTTTAGGCTAGTAAAAGAAATAAGTAAAATAGAAAAACTCACTGTTGCTGAAACACAGGTTTGTGTCACAAGCCTAGTTCGGCCACAAATGCTGAAGTTGCTTTGCATATTTAACATTTATCCAGCCCAAAACTTTGTAAAAATTATGCATTTTTTTCTTTCTTCGAATAGCGTGCAGTTACCTCGGATGGGCCGCGTGCGGCGCGCACGATGTCGAGGTACATGTCGTAGACGTAGCGCGCCATGTGCGGCATGTCGCGCACGCGCAGCACGCGCGCGGCGGGCGCGGCCGCGGCGCGCTGCGCGGGGAACCGCTCGCCCGCCACCAGCTCCAGCTGCAGCGGCCGCGCCACCAGCTGCCAGCGACGGTCACACGTCAGCCGTTTCATTATTCATCTATCACGTGCAACAACTACTGCAGCCCACGTTAGCCGAGAGTTAGCCGATTGCGTGACCGATATTCGAAACGAGAGACTAAAGTTTAGCACCAATAGGTTTTTCAAATAAAAACTTGGTTACGTTGGCTTGGAAATAAAAATGGTGACAGGCTCACCACCCATCAATTTTCTCAAAAGTATCTTCAATGAAAGGTGGGTCGGAAAATTGTTATCGTCGACATCTGTGTCTACCCCAGTATTGGTGATGGTGTGAAGATATTATATTTATAAGTGCAGGAACAATATTAATGTAAGTGCAGCGGAGTTATACGCTGATATACGCAAACATCTTCTTTAAACGAGTTCTATGGACATTAAGAGCGTTGATGGAAATCAACAAATAGTATCCGGTTGCTGACAACGAAAACAAAAAACTCAAAAGCGAAACTTGGCCCAATACTAACACCTGCACTATTCTACATTCACGCAAATGTTAAAGAAGACTTCCACAAAGTAACTAAATTGCAAAGGACTGAGCCTGCTCACACCAAACAGCTCTTCATTTGCAGTGACATGTACTTTATTTATTTATTTATTTATTCTTGATTGAGACACCTTAAAGTAAGGGCTGACTTAGTGCCTAACGGCGTTCTTTACCAGAAAACCCTTCAACCTTTCACCTTCATATATATACAAATGCAACTTCCCCAGATAACTTCCTACAAAGCACCTACACTACTTAATATGTCAATTAAGTGACATAGGCGACGGACACCGACCTGGTTGAAGGTTGGCTGTAGCTCGTAGCAGTTGCGGAAGAGGTCAGCGCGCGCGAAAACGTAGAGGCCGAGGCGCGCGCGCGATGCGGCCACGACGAGCCGGCGCAGGTCGCGCACGTGGCCCACGGCGCGCGTGCGCACCAGCGACACGAGCGCCACGTCGTTCTGCTGCCCCTGGTACTTGTCCACCGTGGTCACCTGTCGGCCCCGCCGCCGTTAGCCACGTCACAAAGTGCGAGTGAGAGGGTCTAATGGACGCAACGCTGTTAGCCACGTCACAAAGTGTAAGTGGGAGGGTCTCATGGACGCAACGCTGTTAGCCACGTCACAAAGTGTAAGTGGGAGGGTCTCATGGACGCAACGCTGTAAGCCACGTCTCAAAGTGTAAGTGAGAGGGTCTAATGGACGCAACGCTGTTAGCCTCGTCTCAAAGTGTAAGTGAGAGGGTCTAATGGACGCAACGCTGTTAGCCTCGTCTCAAAGTGTAAGTGAGAGGGTCTAATGGACGCAACGCTGTTAGCCACATCACAAAGTGCGAGGGCCTAGTCTCAGGATAATAGACGCAACCAACGCTCGAGACATCAAATCCATTGGTTCGACTTTTCCACCATTCCAGATGAAAACCGTTATGCTTAGTTGGACTAGATATTAGCAGTGCTGCTGTCATTGCTAAAATTTACATATCAACAGGTCTCAGGTCCGCCTGAACGTTGTATGCAACCGATTACCATCATTATTTTTTTTTTATTAAAGGCATTGAATAGATTTATCATCAAGGGCTGGAAATCATCAAGCTTTTATCCAGTTACTCCATTTTCCAATGTATTACATATGTTTACAAATACAATAAGGGTCGGTTAAGCCATTACATGTAACCGACTTGTTAACTTTATATTTTTACTGTAAAGGTATTGATGGTCGAATTTGTCATCAAGTATTGGAAGACATCTCATATTCACGTTTTTAATAGACGCTTCAATTAGAAGCGTTACAATAAGTTATTATTAATTAAGAATTCAATTATTAATTAATAATAACTTAAAAAAATACAGCACGAAAACGAAACGCACTAAAGGAGGGGAGGAGAGAGGGGGGGGGGTGAGAGTAATTTTTTAAGACCAAAAGTTTTCGGATGCCTGCTGTTGACGTGCGTTCATGAAGAAATGTATAAGAGAAAAAGATGTATGTAAGAATCATGACACTTGACGATCTTTTCGGCCTAACTTCCACCTTAAGAGCGATACGTGAAGATAATAAAAATAGAAAAATTCGAAGAAACTTAAAAAGAATAACCTTATGCGGTCTGCCAATGAGCGGGTTTCCTGCGCAGCGTTTGTCGACAACATCCCGGATGAGGTGTTTCTGTCCGTTGTAAGTGGTGAGTATGGAGATCTTCTCCGCCGGCCACCCCACCAGCCGCATGTACATGAACACCGCCACTACGTACTCCGCCTCCGCTAGGTTCTAACAAATGTTGAACACTTCATGAGCAATTTGTTTTGCGACACACACACACGCACACACGCACGCGCGCACGCACGCACGCACACATACACATCGGCCTGTTAAAGTCCATTGCAGGACATTGGCCTTTCCCATATGGATTCGCCATATTTGCCACGCTTGGCAAGCGGATAGGCGATCGCAGTAGCAGACCACTCGCACCTCAGACGCTGCTGCCCACCTTCGGTCTGATAATTTTGGTTTATCCCGCCATCTATCGGTTGCCATTACGATATTTAAAGCTGTTTCCCTTAGTCGCCTCTTACGACATCCTCGGGAAGAAAGGGAATGGTAATATCCTTACGCCGTAACCACAGGGAAGACATGTTTTGCAACACAATGTTACAAAATTTAGTCTACAAATTAATTCATTATTTGTTGTTTTTTTTTTTTATTAAAAATTTACGTATTAGATTAAAGTTATAAGTATTAGATTGAAGTTAACAAATCTAATTTGGATTGGATGGATTTGATTTGGCTGCACACATATAGTACATTGTAAATTTCAAAGTACACATTTACAAATCTGCACCTGCCTGTTAAACCGTACCTGGTAGAAGTAAGGACTGGGTTCAGTTTCGCCGGCACCATTGAAATCCCCAACGTCGATGAGCTGGAAGTCATATCGCAGGCCGGCGTTCGCGGCGCGGTACTCGGGCAAGCGTACCACGTGGCCCAGATCGCCAAGCGCGCGGTATCGCCATCGGTAGAGATTGCAAATACTGCAACGAACATACATTTGTAAGAAAACTATTATATATTACTATCTAATATTATATAGAACAATTTACGAAGGAGTTAGTTTTAGCTTAATCAGTAGCGATATATAACATTGTTATTCTTTCAAGTATTTTTTAACAAAAAGTTAAAAGAGTATGTATTTTTTAACTAAAAGTAAAAAAAGTTTTTAACAAAAAATAAATAATAAATAAATAACTTCACGCAATTCCCAATACAGGGGTAGACTGAGGTCTAGTCTAGACAATTAAGTCCCTTTCCTTCCACCGAAGATATTTTCGGGACAACGTGACAGGTGGTGAGCCCGTCGCCGCCTTTATGTCCAAGCCAACGATATAATTCGTACAAAAGTCAAAAGTATTAAAAAAAAACATTTCAGTAGAGTCCTTACCTGGGTCTAGCTCGCCCCTGAGCGTCCAGCTCAACATAGGGCACTCCGAGTCTCACCATCCGCGTGAAGAGGCTCTGCTCCATGTTGCAGTACTTTTGGAAAGCCATGTTCTTGACAACCGGCGGCAACTGATGATGATCGCCTATCATTATCCAGCGCTTCAGTCGCGAACGGCCGTCTTGTGGGTTTTGTAGCAGCAAGGGTATGAAGGTTTCTATTTCGAGGATCTGAGCGGACTCCTCCATGAGGATGTTGTCGTATTTGAATCCTGATAATGAAAAACAAGAAGAAGTAAGATCAATACCAGAAGGAAAGCCTCTTATACGGTCCAAATTGTTCATTGTGATTGAACTTAGGGTCGAATCAGATCAAAACTTATTATTTAAAAAAATAGTTGACGATAGCGGCAGGTGATGTACGGGTAACATTTTAAGCCTTGTCCATACATAATTGATAAAGAAAATCGGTCTAAAGAAAATATAATAAAATAAAATATCCTCACGCAATTCCCAATACAGGGGTACACAGAGGTCTAGTCTAGACAGTTAAGTCCTTTTGACCCACCTTCCACCGAAGATATTTTCAGGACAACGTGACAGGTGGTGAGCCCGTCGCCGCCTTTATGTCCAAGCCAACGATATAATTCGTACAAAAGTCAAAAGTATTAAAAAAACATTTCAGTAGAGTCCTTACCTGGGTCTAGCTCGCCCCTGAGCGTCCAGCTCAACATAGGGCACTCCGAGTCTCACCATCCGCGTGAAGAGGCTCTGCTCCATGTTGCAGTACTTTTGGAAAGCCATGTTCTTGACAACCGGCGGCAACTGGTGATGATCGCCTATCATTATCCAGCGCTTCAGTCGCGAACGGCCGTCCTGTGGGTTTTGTAGCAGCAAGGGTATGAAGGTTTCTATTTCGAGGATCTGAGCGGACTCCTCCATGAGGATGTTGTCGTATTTGAATCCTGATAATGAAAAACAAGAAGAATTAAGATCAATACCAGAAGGAAAGCCTCTTATACGGTCCAAATTGTTCATTGTGATTGAACTTAGGGTCGAATCAGATCAAAACTTATTATTTAAAAAAATAGTTGACGATAGCGGCAGGTGATGTACGGGTAACATTTTAAGCCTTGTCCATACATAATTGATAAAGAAAATCGGTCTAAAGAAAATATAATAAAATAAAATATCCTCACGCAATTCCCAATACAGGGGTAGACAGAGGTCTAGTCTAGACAGTTAAGTCCTTTTGACCCACCTTCTACCGAAGATATTTTCGGGACAACGTGACAGGTGGTGAGCCCGTCGCCGGAAACTACTTTAACGCATTGGCCCATATTTTGTAATTCGATAACGTGTTACATTCCTAATTTATTTTGATTAACATCAATTCGTTTACATATAAATATGAATCAAATAGCGACTAGGCTACCAAAAGTATTATCATGTAATGTTAACTTTTATATTTTTTATTTTTTTTTATAATAGTGTAGTACTGTCCTTTCGGCGTCGAATATACCCCTTTTCTTCCCGTGACTGTCGTAGGAGGTACAGCATAAATCAACAGATACAAAGATATAGACTTGGAGGCGACTAAGGGAAAGCCTTGAACATGCGATTTGATTTATTAGCCAAAGAAACAGATCGCCGATATCACGTCCTTACATATCTCTTTCGCTCCTTAAAATTCATCATTTTCTTCACACACGCACTTCTAGGAATCGGAATACTCTGGACCCTCCCCTCTTTGAACAATTTGTTCAAATGGTCTTCGAAAGTTAGTCTCGGTCTAACTCGACACCCTATTAATTTTAGCTTTTGCGCTATAAATTTTCTTCACCATTCGTCATCACACATACGCTTAATGTGCCCAAACCACCGAAACACGCCTTATCTATTTTATCCATTATCAAAAAAAAAAAAATATATGGCGCAATTCTTTCATTTTATAGTCACGATAGCCGAGTGGTTGGGTAGTCGGGATTTCGAGTCGAGGGACCAACGTTCGATTCCCAGGTGGCAGGCTCGTACTAATGGGTTTTTTTTAAAAACTTACGTACGAATCAAATCGTTGGCTTGGACATAAAGACGGCGACGGGCTCACAACCTGTCACGTTGTCCCGAAAATATCTTCGGTGGAAGGTGGGTCGAAGGGACTTAATTGTCTAGACTAGACCTCTGTCTACCCCCGTATTGGGAATTGCGTGAAGATATTTATTTATTTATTTCCTTCATAATATCTTATGTATGGTTGTAAAACATTTCTCTAGCAGATCCCTTACCCATTTGAACTAACTCGGAGCGTTTAAGCGCCGCGTGCGTACAGGTCATGGCGATAATTTTGGCCTCCTTCACTAATAAATATTTGGACCGATCCAAACCAGACCGCAGTAATTCGAACGCGCGGAACTCCTCCAGCTCCTCGAATACATGATCTATGTACCTGTAACAAAACACATATGCTGAACGTTGCAGATAATAAATGCATGCATCGTAAGTAATGAAAATATTTACGTCCATTACGTTTGCGATCTGACGACCAGATAAAAGAGTTGGTTTCGGCTCCCAACCTGCCTTCTTAGCTAAGGATTGGGGGTTCGAATCCAGCTTGGGGCAAACGTTCGTTTGTGTTGGGCACGGTAAAACTCGAATAACCGTCCATCTGAGAGTAAATGACTACTATAGCCCAAAAAACTTAAAACAACTTAACAAACCCACCAACTCCAAACGAAGGTACCAGGCGTTGGAAGCCCAGGAGACGTAAAATTAACTGCCTCTTAAAAATCACGATAGCCCAGTGGTTGGGTGATCGGAATTCAAGTCAAGAGTCCCGAATTCGATCGCCAATCGCTCGTACCAATGGTTTTTTCAAAAAACTTATGAACTATTTATATCGTTGGCTTGGACAAAAAGAAGGCGATGGGCTCACTACCAGTCACATTGTCCCTAAAATGTCTTCCATGGAAGGTGGGTCAAAAGTACACAATTGTCTAGACCTCTGTATACCCCTGTATTGGGAATGGCGTCAAGATATTTGTTTTTTTAACCTGTAACCAAACTGGCTAATACAACTTGAAACTGGTAAATAAAGCAATATTTATTGCATGTTTACAATTAACGAGATAAATCACGGATAAAAATAAACAAATATACCTGAAACAACTTCGGGCGATCTCCATATCTTCGTCATAGGATTTTCCAGGAAAAAGTGGCTTGGGAGCATCTTCGAAAAATTCATGGAAGGGAAACTCTTTGCTTATCGTTTCTATTGATTTTGTCTAAAACAACAAGAGCATAATGTTAGAATTTATTTTTAATAATAATAAATAAATATCTTCACGCAATTCCCAATAGAGGGGTAGACAGAGGTCGAGTCTAGACAATTAAGTCCCTTTGACCCACCTTCCACCGAAGATATTTTCGGGACAACGTAACAGGTGGTGAGCCCGTCGCCGCCTTTCTGTCCAAGCCCACGATGACATTCGTAAATAAGTTTTTGAAAAACTCATTGGTACTGCCACCTGGGGATCGAACTCGGGTCTCTCGACTCGAAATTCCGAACACCCAACCACTCGGCTATCGTGACTTTATTTTTGATTTAGAATTTTTAATACAACATCACAAAGGTGTCGAATACAAAGTGTTTGCTTAAGAAAAAAATAACAAATAAATGGTCCTTGATGCATGATGAAGACAATTGACTTTTTCCAATAGACAAATCTAAAAAAAACTTTGGAGTCTTGGTTATGGTCTATAGCTTCTTCAATGTGAGCCGCATTGAATTTGCAATGTCTCGCGTCATAAATTTAGAGATTTGTCTTTTCGGTTGCCGATGTGCTGACGCATCAATTGTAGACTACGGACTCATTTAACGCCCGGTTTCCCATGCCACTATAAACGAAACGTAACTGTATATTATTACAGACATAAAACAATCCAATTGTACATTGTGTCTTTCACACAATTCCCAATACAGGGGATATGATCCCAACGATAAAATTCATACGTAAGTTTTTGAAAAACCCATTGGTACGAGCCTGCCACCTGGGGATCGAACCATTCGGCTATTGTGATATGTATATACAAATAAATAATATACAAGGAAGCCTTTTCACTAATAGGCAATCTAGAAGAAGGGATAAAAAAATTGCGGGTAAGGGTGTACACAAAGTAAGACACTGGTAAAAAAAATAATTACAAAAAATCAAATGATGTAACCGGCACTATTCGCCTTGGTTAGTTACATCATCATTTTATTTCTTGACGATTACGTAACTTCATAAAAATCTCTATATTTAAATGTAAATGGATGTTAATTTATTTATATAAAATGTTTTCAGAACAATTGAAAATCTATGAATAAAATGTATGTATGCGCATAAATTCCGTACGACTGCACCAAATTGGATACTTGTTCGTCTGTAATTCACGATAGCCGAGTTGTAGGGTGATCGGAATTCGAGTCAAGAGACTCGAGTTCGATTCGCAAGGCTCGTACCAATGAAATTTACCAAAAATGTATGTACGATTTATGCCGTTGGCTTGTTCATTAAGACGGCGACGGGCTCACCACCTGTCACGTTTGTCCCAAAAAAATGTCTTCGGTGAAAGGTGGGTCGAAATGTGGGTGGTCGAAAACGACTTAATTGTCTAGACTAGACCTACTCCTGTATTGGGAATTGCATGAAGATAATTATTTATTTATTTGTTTATTTATTTATTTATTTATTTTTATGTATATTTATTTATTTATTTTTATGTGTTTGGTGGTGAGCCCGTCGCCGTCTTTATATCCAGCCATCGATATTAATGACACATAAGTTTTTTTTTTAAAAACCCATTGGTAGAGGATTGGAGATCGAACTCGGGTCCCTTGACTCGAAATTCCGTCCACCCAACCACTCGGCTATCGTGACTTTATCGTGGCGAATATGTTGTGCAAATTGACAAGTTTATTTTATCAAATTTATTGTCAGTAAATACGTAACATTTCCGGTACTTTTTAATTTGTCGGGTTAATTACTTTCGAAATCGAAAAAACGTCTAAGGCGTTAATATATGGAATCATTGATAATCCAACTGATTTGTTTTTACCAGAACCAGTTACATTTCTTAAGTCCGCAACTGCACACCAACCCTGTGAAGCCGAGGCGGGCAGAAATAGTATAACAAGGCTGACAGAAATTTCGAAAACATTTACGAAGAAAAAATATGGCTTTACCAAGTACGCTGGGTCAGGTATTAACACAATATGACCAGCTGTGGTGACTTCGAAAAAATATTTCAGTGTAGTCATGTTTCTCTGTGTTACGCTAAGGCTGGCGAGAAATGGGATAACCATTTCGAAGAACATCACACGACAAGCTGTTCACACCCTTTTCCCATATATTATATTAGTGGCGTGGTGAGGTAACTCGACATCTGGGATGGGACTCATGCCACCAAATTTATAATATAATTATGTGAGACTTTTTCGCGTACCGCATACCAATATGGTGCCAAGTTAGACCGGGAGTAGATACATGGGTTTCCAGACAAAATCAATATTCATCACACAAGACTACTAATTTTCAAGGTTAATTTGCATGTATTCAACGTCAAGTGACATTAATATTAATTCCACGAGAAGAGTTTGAAACGCGCAGTTGAAAACAAGTGAGATAGTGCCGTTATGCAATTGGAGTACGCTATTCACGGCTTCAATAAGTTCTGATGGTTCGGCTAGGAGGACCTTACCTTAACTGATTATAGTCTATTGAAGAGCATAAAACTCACTAATAAAAAGGATTTTTGATAATTTTCCATGCCATGGCCGCTAAGCGGATAAGCGATCGCATATCCATCATTCTATTCACCATCGTTTTATTAGTGTTATTGCCTCGATCTCATACAGCCAAAACAATTGGAACACTGATATTAACATTACTAAATATCTCTATAGTTACCGCAGCAGACTAGACCAAACATACATATCCCGCAATGTTTACATTATCAGCTTTGTTTATTTTTCAGCAAGATACGTTACAGAAGCTAGCAGATGAATGATCTTTTTGTTATGTATAAATGGATACTAACAACGGTTTTATCATTACAGTATTTTTGCGTCGTAAATATAAGACAAAATGTCATCAACAGCGTCGTAACATCTGCAATAATTTATTGTGTGCTAATTGGGTTAAGTCATGTGTAAATTTGATAGAAAATGGTAGAAGTTTATATATCATAAAAATTGTCAGGTTATTCATACAGCGCATTCGTAGGACAAAGAGATATTAAATTCTTTGCGTAAGGAAGTTACACAATTATTGCCTACATTGTATTGAAGAAATTATATATCATCGGCATTTTGACCTCTTAAACTTTAAGATTAATAAACTCAGGGTTTACTTTGCGGCAATTTATTATTATAAATTTGTTATTAAATAATTACCTTTTCGCGTAGAATAGAAGTCACGATAGCCGAGTTGTTGGGTGGTCGGAATTTCGAGTCACGAGACCCGAGTTCCGATCCCCAGGTGGCAGGCTCGTACCAATGGGTTTTTCAAAAACTTATGTACGAATTACATCGTTGGCTTGGACATAAAAGACGGCGACAGCAACAAGAAGGTGGGTCGAAGGGACCTAATCGTCTAGACTAGACCTCTGTGTACCCCTGTATTGGGAATTGCGTGAAGATGTTTATTTTACCCTTCCGCTACGTTACGTTTATCCGATGACCATTATTTTCATGTTTCACGCATATCAGACATGGGGGGGGGGGCACGGACGCTGCGGCACGCACCTTGTCCTGTGCGCAGAGGCGCAGGAAGCGGTCGCAGCGCGGGCGCACGTGGTACACGTAGAAGTGGTGCGCCAGCTCGCAGGTGGCGCCCGCCTCGCCGCCCGCCCGCAGCGCGCGCTGCAGCCCGCCCGCGAGCTGCAGCAGCTCCAGCCGCTTCGCGAGCACGTAGTTCACGCGGCCGTATCTGGGAGGGAGGCGGAGGCGCCCGGCGTTCGTTTATTATTATTTTTTTTAATAGAAAACGGAGGCAAACGAGCAGGCGGCTCACGTGATGGTGAGTGATCACCGCCGCCCATGAACACACGCAATACCAGAAGCGCAAAGCAGATGCGTTTCCTACCTTAAAGTGCCCCCCCCCCAGAATGAAAGTGAGGTGTGTGGGTCACCGGTCACCTGCACTCAACAGACGAAACGCAGACGTTTGTTAGACTTCTACTTCACGCCGGTATTTGGTGAGGTCGTGGTACTTCCCCGGTCGTGCCGGCCCATTCATGCAACAACAAAAAAAATATATAAGGCAAAAATTATATTAAGGCAACGATATCTTTACCTAGAGAAGTCCTTGTCTGTTTGCAACGCTTCTTCACCGTGACCGAGACGAAGCAAATGTCTTTCGTCCACGTCTAGTTCAGCCACTTTCTCGAACAGCTGATTGAGTGCCTGGTTACTGTGGGTCACTACCAGTGTACGTTGCCAGGGGAAATTGTGGTACAGGTTGGATATGATTTGCACCGCTACGTCGGTTTTACCTGAAAGTTTAAATCAGTTTGATATGCGGCCGTGTAGCAGCGGCGTAATAATCAATAATAACAATAAGACAAAACTAAGAACCCATTTCTGTGTTCACCATCCTATCTCATACATTGTGTCTGACTCCGTGAGAACCGATATCCACGTGAGATTTGGGTCAATGAGAGGGAAAGAGAGAGGGGGAGTGTGTTATTAGTTTGCAAAACTTGCCTCCACGTATGTCAGGTATTTCCCCACTTTTTTCTAAATTTTCATTGTAAATTGCAGTTAAGGCCTTAGAAGCCATAGGAAAAACATAGATACACATGATAAGTAACAAATATTAATATTCACAAACTTTCACTTGTACAAGTACGATGTTTGTTTCGTTACTGGGTAGATTTACAAGAACAATAAATTTGTTAAAAAAATCAGTTACAAAATAATTGACTGCGAAAATCAATAAAATTCAACTAGATATATTTAAATTCATATAATGATTTGTCTCACCTGTTCCGGGAGGACCCACAACCAGCGTGAGACCAGGCTGCATGCCCGAACGTATTGCTTCCACTTGCGTTGGAGTGAAGAGGATATTATTCCTGGGTAAGAGATAATCATAGGACGTAAGTAATAAACAGAGACAGTTAACTTCAACCACTTTAACAAAGAGGTAAGGAAGCGAGTCATCAGGGTCATCAACCTGAATCAGACTATGTGAAAATAAAAGAGACTCCCAATGCGAAGAACTCAATTATTAAAATTAATTAATTAATTAAATAAAAGTCACGATAGCCGAGTTGCTGGGTGGTCGGATATTCGAGTCGAGAGACCCGAGTTCGATCCCGAGGTGGCAGTACCAATGAGTTGACATGAAATGAGGCTTGGACATAAAGACGGCGACGGGCTCACCACCTGTCACGTTGTCCCGAAAATATCTTCGGTGGAAGGTGAGTCAAAGGGACTTAATTGTCTAGACTAGACCTCTAGTCAATACAGAGGTAGACCCTCTGTCTAGCCCTGTATTGGGAATTATATATCATGTCATATCAATTAAATAATTCGGATACAATAATTAATATCTATATTATATTTAATTTATGAAACAAAAAAAAAATGCAAAAAAGAATATTTATTTTGAATGGCTCCAAAATTCTTAAAAATTTTCCTTATTTCCAGACTTAGGCCTTTATACTTTTTGTACTTTTCGATCATTATCACATACGCGTTTCTTTCCTAATGTAATTTTTAGGCAGATGAAATAAGTAACAAATCATCACACTTCCGACATATCGAACATATAGAAGTTATATCGGACATATAAAATAATGAGGACTATTTAGAAGTTACGAAAAGGGAAATGAAGATACTAAGAAATAGATGAAGGAGATTTGAAAATTATATTCGTCAGACATCCATTATTTTCTGTTCGACGAATTTCGGTTTCCCACAACCAATTACTGCGCCTAAAATAACTCCCAGATTTTCCTAAACATCACGTACCGTTTTATACATGACGTGGTGTGCAAACGTCCAGCGTGTAGAATTTATATACTGGTCTTGTTGTATTGAAATATGAATCTGATATTTATTTTATTTCTATGCGTAAGGGTTTTGATAATTATATATTATTTATTTATTTTGATTACTTTATATAGGTAAAGGAAACAAATAACATCATGGCCTGGACCAATGGGTACTAGAAAGAGAGGTAGACCTATAACTTTGATGGGAAGATATTACTAAACTAACGGATAAGAATTGGATATTAAAAGCGAAAGATAGAGACCGGTGGAAAAATCTGGAGGAGGCCTTCACCCTCACACGAGGGGTTCTTGCATGAGATCACTCAATCAATAATTAATCAAAATTAAATATAAAAAGGAAATAATTTAATGAATAATAGTAATAGTCTCATTTTTAATATTATATACCATTTCTTTGCAATTTTATATTACAATAATAAATTAAAAGACAATATATTGCATAAAAGAAATTTATGTAATTATTAAAAAAAATTAATCATCAGGTAAAATATATTAAATAATTGTAGTGTATGAAATAAAAGGCTATTTTATTTATTTATTTATTTTATATAGGTGCGAAGTGTTTGAAACTGCCATCCCACTGCGAATGTTTCATGCACATTTTTATACATATATTCACATTATTTTTGAAGCGACTGCCTCTTTCCCGTTGGGGTAGACAGAGACCACTTCTTTCCACTTGCTACGATCCTTACATACTTGTTTCGCTTCGTCCACTTTCATTATTCCCTTCACACATTCTCTTCGATTTAGGGTACTCTTGACCTAACCTTTTTTCAGTACGTCCCTGATTTGGTCTCGAAACGTCCGTACAACATACCTTTCTCAATTTTAGTCAATTAAAAAAAAGAAAAAAAATGTGGTCTGAAAGACCACAACGTTTCCTTATCTCACTATACCTTATCCTGTCACTCAGTTTAACTCCTATCATACTTCTTAACGCTCTCATCTCAACTGCATTTATCCTGCTTTCATGTTTTTTCTGCCATACCCAACTTTCACTTCCGTACATGAGTGTTGGAACCAACACTCACCTATGCACAGCCAAACGAGCCTTGTTAGACACCTTCCGACTATTCATAAAGGAGTGCAGAGCTCCATTCACCATGTTTCCTGCATTCACTCTCCTTTCGATATCACTCTCACACTTTCCGTCTCTTGTAAACTTTGAACCCAGATACATAAACTCATTCACCTGTTCAATATCTCCAATCACGATATTGCAATCTGTCAGTGTCTCATCTCTTTCAAATACCATCACTTTCGTCTTCCCATCCTTGTCTAACACCATTTTCGATATTAAACCATTCAGTTTATGCCCCGTTTATCCTTACACAAGCACTAGAATCCCTTTAAAGAGATTGTAATGCCCGTATAAGGATACTGCTCACACCGTTCACGGATAATGCTGACCACAATTCATTCCTCACCACTCTATCATAGGCCTTTTCTAGATCTGCGAACGTGCAATAGACCTTCTGGTTTTTAGCCAGACACTTTTCGGCTATGCACCTCATGGAAAAGACCTGATCCGTACACCCCATTCCCTTTCTAAATCCCGCTTGTACATCCCATACTTTATCGTCTGTTTCATTCACAACCCTTTCAATCAATACTTTCGCATACATTTGACCGACAATGCTGAGAAGGCTTATGCCGCGATAATTTATACAGTCCTGCCGTGACCCTTTTCCCTTATACAATGGCACGATTACAGCTTTGCACCAGTCTCCCGGTACTTGCCCATTTCGCCAGCACAAATTGAAAAGGCGGTACAGCTGACTTACCACTATGCCCTGTCCTGTCCTCAGCATCTCGACGGTGATCCTATCATACCCTGCAGCCTTACCTAATCGCATACTTTTCAACGCTTTAACTATTTCATCCAAGCTTATCTCACTTTCGTCAACATTTATATTAACCATTGAAGGTGCCGGTTGTTGTACCTGCACTTCCTCTCTTTCAAACAAACATTCAAAATACTCTTTCCATCTCTTTAACACATGTTCTTCTCCTATTATAACACTCCGATCTTGACTCCTGATTGTACTCAGCTCCGAGGTAGCAGTTTTTCCTCTGGCTGTTTTGATGGATTTCCAGAAAAACTTGATATTTGACTGGAAATCTTCAGTGAGCCTCCTATCAAAATTATCCCTTTGTTCTTCTTTCTTTCTAGTCACAACATCTTTCGTAGCTTTTTCTCTTTGATTCTTTTATACTTCGTTTCGCTTCCTTTACCTCGTTACCCGTCGCCTTTTGAAGTTTTTGGTTAGCTTTTGTTGCTAACCAATCCAACCACGCTTTCTTCTTTTCTTGCACAGCCCTTTGTACATCTTTATCCATCCACATATTATAGTTCTTTCTTCCTTTCCTTCTTTTAGCTACCCCGCATACCTCAATGACAACATTCACGACCCCTTTCTTAAATGTCTACCACAAATCTTCAATCACACCTATCTCTTCTATGCCTTTAAACTTTTCTTTCAGTTTCTCTACGTACTCTTCTTTCTTTTGTTTTTCTTGTAGATTTTCCACTTTTATTCTGTCCAAAACCATGCATTCGTGCTATGACCAGGAAGTGGTCCGTGTCAAGGCCTACACCGCGATATGCCCGAGTGTCTAGAACTCTCTTCCTCAGTCTTTCATCCACAATTACAAAATCAATCATAAACCTAGACTCACCCTCATGTCTTGTGTACAAATGGATCTTTTTGTGATCAAAAATTGTGTTGGTCACGCACAAATTTCATTCCAAGCATACTTCCAACAGGCTTCTCCCATTTTCATTCACTCTCTCGTCACCAAACGTACCCAGTACTCCTTCATACCCATCACGCTTTACTCCAACCCACCCATTAAAGTCCCCTAACATTACAATCCGTTCATTTTCTCTGCATTTATTCAAGACCTCTCTCACGCTGTCCCAAAATTCCTCTCTCTCTTATGCTTTTAATGACCCACCTCCGCGCAGATCCGTCGGTGCATAGACCCCAAGGATAAACAAGCGAGTGAGTCCAACTTTTGACCTAATCCAGAGGAGTCTTGGGCTTACACATTCATGCTCCATCACACATTCAACTATTCGAGAGGAAAGAATCACAGGAGTTGGCTCCTTGACAGCCTCGGCTGGTTTGGGGGACTCCCGACCAGTACGCCGTGTAAGGACCATGAACAGTGGTGTCACATCCTTTCCTCTTAGTTTCGTTCACGCACAGGATATCTATACATCGTTCATTCATCATCTGACATACTTCATCTACCTTACCATCAATTCCTCCTCTTACGTTCAACGTAGCGAAGCGGCTCTCCATGAGCCGCTTTTCGCTCCCGCGAGAAACGAGACGTGATGGGTGGCGAACCACATCGCCGCCATGTTGGTCAATAAAACTATTTTTATTATTCTCCATTGTGTTCCCACGAATAGCAAGGGAAAGGTTTGTCCACCACAGCAGAACCCCGCATGCCAGGGTAAGGCTAGCCTAATTCTGGGTCGCCCGGTCCCAGGGCAGTGTGGCACGCTAACGACTAGGCTTGCCCCTAGCCATGCATCCATCAGCGCGGCAGACGTTGGATTGGCGGACAGAGTAGGAATAAGGAAAGGGAAGGATAGGTTGTGTGAAAAGGAAGATTGGTAAGTCAGGGTAGGACTTAGGAAAGGTAGGATATTACCGTCCAGGAGGGCAATGGATAGGACAGTAATAGCTAGGGAAGCCGGGGTCGCATACCCATATACCATACCACAACTACCGGACAGGTAAGTTAGGATGAGTATCCCTGACTGATGATGACATTTTTATAGTTTGATATATCTCGTCAACCATCGTCTCATTAATGATACCTGAATTTAGTTGAGTTTGCGGTTACTTGTAGTGCGTGGGACACGGTGGGTCGGAGGTTAGAGCGTCGCCATGGCATGGCGGAGGTCGAGGGGTTCGAATCCCGCCCGTTTTAGTTGATTTTTTTGATTTCTTAATAAAGTATAATTTTTCGCTATCTTATCAATCTAGTTCAACGCCAGTCTATTATTTCTGCTTCTAAACTGAGTCACGGTCAACCAGATTGTAAAATTCTATTACGAGCGATGAACCTCATACAACTATCGAAAATATACTCGAATATTATTACCATGCTTCATTAGCTCGGTTCTATTTCTATATAACGTACGAAATTCATCAAGGCCGATACAATAATTCGATAAATTTTTTAGTAATATTTTATAATTTAATAATATAATAGTTTAATAAACTTTAAAAACACGTTTGGGTAGCTAGCTGAACTAAAAAGTAAAAAATTAATTAACAGTTTAAAACAAAAAAAAAACGCATTTTTGTGACTGGACTTAAATTTTTTTTTTCTATGAAAAAAAAATAATATAGGGATTATAATGAAATCATTTTATCTCAATAACACGTGGGGTTCTCGATGTCAATTGTTGTAAATATGTAATTGGCGCTAATTGGTTAAGTCAATATAAATTATATTTAAAAGCCTTGTTTTTATACAGATAAATCCATCTTAAATATATGACAAAAAAACGAATCTTTCTGAAAGTTGTAAGTATCAACACTGATTGAGTACAGCAGTAGCTTAAAACAACGGAATGTAATGGTTAATCATTTAGAATGTCGAACACCATTTCTGACATGTAAAGTATAATATTATACAATTTGAAATGAGTTAATTAATGAGTTAATTAGCGACACTTACTTCTTGGGTTCGTTGTAGAGGTAAGGCCCTCGCTTCGGCTGTACATGTGGTTCCACGACGATGACTTTATGAGGCTCGTCCTCATCCATCGCGCTCTCTCCAACTTTATGTTTTCGCAGAACGTTTTCGAAAGTGACCCTGGGATAATAATGCAGTGATATCAATTGCAATACTTTATTTAAGTCCTGGTAGGTCTTCATAGAAACACTGTACTTATTATGACAACATGAACTCTAAATCAATCACCACTAGAGATGTCTGTAACGTGAGCTAAGATACATGTTTAATCCCTAATTATGCTCGTAATTATTAGTATTATTATTTAGTACATATTTAACTTTAAGGTGGTTCTCCTATTTCTAGTATTCAGTGAAAGCTTATGATATTTGGCCTAGGAGTTTTCCAATTCTATTCTAGCACATTCAATACATACAGTAAAAACATGAAAGCAACAAAGCTATAATTTGTGTGTTTATTCCTTAATCTCCGAACCCAAGAGGGCAGGCTCGTACCAATGGGTTTTTCAAAAACTTATGTACGAATAATATCGTTGGCTTGGACATAAAGACGGCGTCGGGCTCACCACCTGTTACGTTGTCCCGAACATATCTTCGGTGGAAGGTGGGTCAAAAGGGAAGGTTAATTGTCTAGACTAGACCTCTGTCTACCCCTCTATTGGGAATTGCGTGAAGATATTTATTTATTTATTATTTATTCCCTAATAAAATCACAACTTATTCATATCAAAATAACAAAAAGAAATATGATTAATCTCCTTTGAAAGTATACCAGCATTTAGTGTAAAGAAACTAATTTGACCTTGGATTTTAAATCGTTCTATCTACCTCTCTATATACCCCTATTGGGAATGGCGTGAAGAAATCGATATACTGCTTTTAACCTTTTTAGAGAATATCTACTAGACTTGCCACATGTGCAATACTATTATCGCACATGTGGCAAGTCTCTTCGTAATTTTCCCGATGCCACACCATTTCTACATACATAAATCACACGATGTATCAAAATATGACGTGTGAGGTTAGTCAATTTATCTGTAAACGCGTGTCGCGGACAATTCATATCCATGGGAATATGCGGCTTTACCATTACTTCTCTCTAAAATTGTAATCAAAGCTAACTTGTAATCTGAGCTGAACACAGCATTCATATATAAAGATAAAAAGTCTTACTAATGACGTAGGGTTTTTTTTTAAAATCAATTTCATCTTGCGGTTAACATCTGGTGCGTCTGGTGCGCTGAAATAAGATACGTCTGGCTAGGATTACCATCCGTATTCCAAAATGTAGTATTGTCCTCTTTTTCCACGGAGTATTTTATAATTTTTAAGATCCATAAAATTCGTTAATATATTTTAATTCGTTAAATAATTAACATAAAATGACATTTACCGGTTAAATAATGTTATTATAATATCATAATTATAATACTGTACTCTATAAATAATACTATAATGGTTAAATAATGTTATTTTTTATAATAGCTATGTACTTTATATTAGTTTCACCAAAATTAAATAATATTTTTTCGTTTTTATAAAAGGTGGCAACTTATGGCTAATATTCACGTGAAAAGTATAAATTTTGCCTGAATTCATGATTAAAAATACATACATTTAATTATTGATTATAAATATTATAATTAAATGTTAATTCAATAATTTTAAATTTTAATCACACGTTAATCTACTGCTGCGACCTATTTAACTCAAGTTTAGACCGTGCACCTGCACGCGTGCACTTGACATAAAATTACAATATTTTAAAATCGAACTGAGGGCCCTCGCATCGCATTGATAGTGAAGTTAAATGTTCCCTTCCCGCTTCTACAATACCGCTTTACTCTCACAATTTAAAGGCAAATATAAGTGCTAGTTCCAGCGACTGTCCTTAGATCATAACGAATTGTGACAACAGAGAAAACAATGGAAACATAAGAAATGTATAGAAATGCCATCACGTTTGAGAAGGGTGAAAGTTAGATTTCAAATGCTTGACTAATCTATGCATCAATACCGTTCACTTTAATTAAGGGTATCGGTTCTATTGATCAGATTGATTTGACTCGTAATAGCTACTATTAGATATAGAATACTAACAATATTATGCTTACCTGGACATTTACAGTCAACATAAAATCAAAACGGTTTACTTACTTGAATGGCCGGACGAGTTTGCGTGGATCGTCTGTTTGCACCTTGATCTCGTAACCGGGGAAGCTGTTGCGCAGGTGCTCCATATCCAGGAACGTATCGTTGAAGTCCAAAGTGGGAATTTCGTTTGGCATTCTGTGTGAATAGAGAATAACGAATTCATCTTTTCCTACATATTATTCGCCCAGCATCTGGCAATTTCTGCATGTAGGGGTATAAAACGTAGCGTGACATCTGTGGTATGCCACGTATAAAAAGTATTGTGCATTAAATTAATCTATCGAACCTTAATTTAGAAAAAACGCAGTATTTGTCAAGTGGGAGTTTTCTTAGGGAGTGCAGGGAAAATGCTTGGGGAGACCCTGTCAGTGACATCACTCCACTGCTCGTGTATATGAGCAGGTAATTTACACTTTCTTTACCATTAAGTCTTGGCTATTTAAACAGATTGGGTTTCCTGGATTTCTCCCGTTTACTATACGAGACATACTAATCTTTCATCTTCAGGACGACACAGCAAATTTTTCATTATAAGTTAAAAAGCAAAAGGCGATGAGCCTGAAGACGCCTTAATGTCCTGTTAGTGTGAGCATTTCAAAAGACCATCGAACTGAAGTGTCCTGGTTTCTAAGAGTTCAACCCCCACCACTTGGCCACACTGAGCTCGAGTCTTTAAGTACCTGGTGTAGTGTGCCTGGCCCGGATCTCCGTAGCCCAGCACGATGTCGTGCAGCCAGTCCGGCACCACGCACTCCGTGTTCATCAGCTCCCGGATGGTCTCCAGCACCGCTTTGAAATTGTTCTCCTTCGGTTTACGGCGCATCACTATGTTGAACGTCTCGTACACGTCCTGTTTGTTGTTGTTGTATTAAATAAAATATAAATATAATATATCTTCACGCTATTCCCAATACAGGTGTGGACAGAGGTCAAGTCTAGACAATTGAGTCCCTTTCACCCACCTTCCACCGAAGATATTTTCAGGACAACGTGACAGGTGGTGAGCCCAACGACGTCTTAATGTCCAAGCCAACGATGAAATTCGTACATAAGTTTTGAAAACCCATTGGCACGAGCCTGCCACCTGGGGATCGAACTCAGGTCTCTCGACTCGAAATTCCGACCACCCAACAACTCGGCTATCGTGACTTTGTATTAAATATTATTATTATTAGTAGTAGTAGTAAATATCATTATGGTAGTGTATAAAATATTTGGTATATACATTGGTTATCGTTGTTTTGGACATCAAGACGGCGACTAGTTCACCACCTGTCACGTTGTCCCAAAAATCTCCTCGGTGGAAGATAGGTCGAAAGAACTTAATTGTCTAGATCTCTGTCTACCCCGATATCGGGAGTGACGTGAAGATATATACAGAATTATCGTACAGCCCTATGCCACTTGGCTTGGCTTGAATGGCTAGACTAAACCGTTGAGCGAAAATTAATAAATTGAAATATAAATATATATATTATGAATAAAAATAAAAATATCTTCACGCCATTCCCAATACAGGGGTAGACGGAGGTCTTGACAACTAAGCCGTTTCGACCCACCTTCCACCGAAGATATTTTTGGGACAACGTGACAGGTGGTGAGTCCGACGACGTCTTAATGTCCAAGCCAACGATTTAATTCGTACATAACTGTTGAAAAAACCCTTTGGCGAGCCTTGTGGATCGAACTCGGGTCTCTTGCCACCACACGGCTATCGAGAATTAAATTAAAATATAGATTATAATTAATAAAGTATTAGCTAGTCCACGGTAAAAAAATGCGGGAATATTATGGATCAGGTTTTAAAAAAAGACTCGTACTGTGACGTTATATTTGATGACATAATCCGGATCCATAAAAGCTACGTTATAAAGTTACGTCAGCCCATGATACCAGAAACATAATTTTATGGTGTGAACACGAAACATTACTTTGTTATTGTCATGAGTTGATTTTTTATAACTGTGAGTTTTGGAGTAGAGTTTTAGTTATAATATAAATATTGAAATATATAAAGGTACACTTGCCACGTTGTTTTTTTATAATGAATTGGAGGATGGATAATGTGGCCAGAGGTCTGGTAATTTTTGTCCTTTCAACGCACATTCCACCGGACCTATTTTGGGACAACGTGGCAGGTGGTTAGCGTGTTGCCGCCTTTATGTCCAAGCCAACGATATAAATCGTACGTAAGTTACCGTACGAGTCTCCCGGCGATTGAACTTGGGTCGCTTGACTCGAATTCCAATCACCCAACCACTCGGCTATAGCGAATTGGATGATTATAATAAAGCGAAGCAATAGAATATATCCTATACTCTAAGTAGATATTAAGTCAACGAATTATGTCGTTAACTTGGACATAAAGACGGCGACGGGCTCATCACGTGCCACGTTGTCTCGAAAATGTCTTCGGTGGAAGGTGGGTCGACGGAACTTGATTGTCTAGACTAGACCTCTGTCTACCCCTGTAAAATAAATAAATATCTTCACACAATTCCCAATACAAGGGTAGACAGAGGTCTAGTCTAGACAATTAAGTCCCTTTCACCCACCTTCTACCGAAGATATTTTCGGGACAACGTGACAGGCGGTGAGCCCGTCGCCGTCTTTATGTCCAAGCCAACGATGTAATTCGTACATAAGTTTTGGAAAAACGATCGAACTCGGGTCTCTTGACTCGAAATTCCGACCATCCAACCACTCGGCTATCGTGACTTATCTTCTACCCCTGTATTGTGTATATTTATTTTACTCTTAGTAGATAGGTAATTGGTGAACGAGCCTTACCTCTCTTCCTTTGCTGGCGCGATCCAAATCGAGCCTGTATTGATTAGGATCGAGCAACAAGCGGAAGGTCCTCGAGTCCCCGTCCAGTTCAGGCCGCGGCTCTGGGCCTTCTTCGATCACCCTCCCAGATGCATCCAACATTCCTTCAACCTCGCAGCCTCTTACGTATACTATTCCTGCTTGCTCCACCATACTCTTTCGATAGTCATACTTGGTTCCTATGAGGTTTATAATTTTTTTTAAATAATAACTAGTCAAAGTATATACATACATATGACAATTTTTTTATATATACAATTTTTATAGAATAGGGAGGCAAACGAGCAGATGCGTTGCCGGCCTTATAGTGCCCCCCCCCCCCTCTCGAATTGGGAGAGGGAGGTATGTGGGCCTCCGGTTACCTGCACTAGACGAAACGCAGAAGTTTGTCAGACTTCTACTTCACGCCGGTATTCGGTGAGGTCGTGGTACTTCCCCGGTCGAGCCGGCCCATTCATGCAACAACAAAAGCTGATGCGTGGCTCTACCACTGTTCAAAAATAGAACTTTGATATAACCAGTATTGTTCAGTTTGGACAAAACTTAGTGTTTCTACAATTCCTCGGGTCTGGGTGTTTGTGGTTCCTTCATTGTTTCTGATTCCATAACACAACGACATACTATGGGATCAGAACAAAGTATGCAATATTGTACCTATCTTTGTATTTATATATTTATTATCTGATATTTGCAAGATATATTTCCCAGATTATAACACTGAATGGTCTCCCCTCTGAAGTACAATATATTGTCTTCGGCATCAGGTATACCAAAAAAGTAAAGCAATGTAATATAGTCGTAAATCGGCGACTAACTACGTGCCTCAAATTTAACATTGAAATTACATAACTAATGAACTCTTGATTATGTTAATGAATGTGTTAAGACACCAAACAACATTGTATCAATTTATCGATTAATTGGCAGGATCGACATAGGACAATTTAAGAAACTAATAACAATGATGACAATTAACAATGAACACATTATTTTTTTTTTTTTGGAGATGCAAGACGAATATAAAATATCGCTTTCTGAATCATGTTAATAACAAAGTTTGCATATTGCAAATGTTACAAAATTCATATTTACCTATGCCTTGTGTTGGCCGGACGGTGACCAAAAAACAAACGTCGTGCTTCCTCAAATTTTCCCACTCATGTTTTATTTCGTTTCTCACGCTCAGTGTGACAGTGACGTCAGCGCGAACCCGAGATGGTGCTTTCTCACCGATATTAGGCTTCGCGACTTCCACGACTGCAAAACTTTCGATCGGGTGGGCCATCCGCGCCCAGCCACCGAAATATACGCTTCCATCTTCCGCGCGCCTGTCAGAAGAAAAATGGTTTAGTGAAATTTTACTTTTATGAAAACCTACCATACCTACCGACGGTGACGTGATCACCACCTGTCACGTTGTCCCAAAAATAGCTTCGATGGAAGGTCGGTCGAAAGGACTTAATTTTCTAGACCTCTGTCTAACCCTGTATTGGAAAGGGCGTGAAAAGCTACCGTCCTGTTCCATTGCATACAGTTGCCGATTCATAGGAATACTTAGAGCGGATAATTAATACTGCAACTACGATAGCCGAGTGGTTGGGTGGTCGGAATTTCGAGTCATGAGACCCGAGTTCGATACCCAAGTGGCAGGCTCGTACCAATGGGTTTTTCAAAAACTTATGTACGAATTACATCGTTAGCTTGGACATAAAGACGGCGACGGGCTCACAACCTGTCACGTTGTCCCGAAAATATCTTCGGTGGAAGGTGGGTCAAAGGGAGTTAATTGTCTAGACAAGGCCTCTGTCTACCCTATTATTGGGAATTGCGTGAAGATACTTATTTTATTTTTTATACTTGCATTATAAAGTGAAAAACTATTCTGTAATGGGTCTCTGGATTGAAACTCTGAAACTTCCAGCCAATCTTCAAGTTATTTTTACGTTGGATAGAGCATTTTTCTGGAAGAATCAGGCTAAGTAACATGAAGACAAATAGGAGCCCTATATAGAAAAGGGTTATAAACACCGTCTTAATGTTCCTGAGACCTTCCGTGGACAGCCTTAATTGAATAGTTAGTCGAAAATAATGTATTGAGGGAGTATACCGTTATACGCTATAGAATATATATGTTTCCTGTGGGACTAATTACTTCGCCATTTAATAGCTTGATCACCTTGATGATATAGTGTACACTAAAGTTTTCCAATACATTATCTGATTTAAACAAGTAACCTATACTAATTAAGCACTACGCTAAAAACCAGGTGCACGGCGGCGGCTTTTAATGTTTGCAAGTTGTAATCGCTTTATCTAATTAAATACGTACCTATATATTATTCATCTTATTTATACAATTTAGATTTAAATTTCTCTTAACAGTATTTATTTTAAACGAATGTCTCAAGAAATGTTAGAAATATCAATATAAAAAAAATAATCTCGATTAAAATTTCAAATGAATCATATTATTTAGTTTGATTCAAGTTTGAAAGTACAACATAAACGTACAAAAGAATAAGATGTTGGACTGTTTCTAGAAAATTACCTAAAACTGTTGATTATGCTTCAGTTGTAACGTTTTTCTAAACATTTTTATAAGCATTCTTAACACTGAATGTTCTCAACGAGTATCGCGTGATAAAACTTTGATTATAATATTATAATTTTAAAAAGCAAAACCGCGCTGTAGGCAAACGTCTGATTTGGCAGAATTCTTTGTAATCACTAAATTATTAAGTCGCAAATTATCGCAGATCGTTTGCGACCACTCTCTTAAATTCGTATATATAATTCTCTTGTCACGTTGTTGATCACGATGAACTCGAAAATTATGTTACGTTAACGGAAACGATTTTCACGTATTTTTAAATGTGTTTTGCTGGCGTGCCTAAGAAAGCTCAGTATCGATGACGTGTTTCTATTAATTCCAAGTTCTGCTACATATGTTAAGCCCGCTAGTCTTACTATATATTATAATTTTATTGAATGAATAAAAGGCTATTCTTAATACAGATTTAATACCCAAATACCCTATTTCCTTTTAAAGCAAAAACTATGCGGTTAGAATCTATATATACATATACTTTTCAGAAAAATAAATGTTGTCTTTAATAAGATTATATCTTTACGTATGGGACGTTGAATAGGTGTTAAATGGTCAAATGACGCTGTGCCAATGTCCATAATAGGCGTACTGTATACGCCTTGTATAGACATTTGTATTAACCGGTACTGAGATATGACTAAAAAAACTACAGTAAACACCCTACATTGAATCGTGTGCATGCGTTTGTTGCTCTTCACACACCTTGTTGCAGTTTCTTTTCAGATTTTACAATAAAGGTACGTCACGATAGCCGAGAGCTTGGGTGATCAGAATTCGAGTCGGTGAAAGACAGGTCGAAAAGTTAATTGTCTAGACCTCTGTCTACCTCTGCATTGGGAATGGTGTGAAGACATATAATAAAAATAAGAGTTATTAAAATAGTGATAAGTTATTATCATTAGGTTCATTTATTATCACATTTTTTTAGAAATAATTATGAAAATTATTATTTAAGATGTAATTTAATCTTTCAGACACAACCTTTAAGATATAATGCAGTATAGCTAGATTATCACTATTAAAGTAAACATATTTACCACGGGGCCAAGCGGTAAACAGCATCCTCAATGTCTTGTCGGATCTCGTCTGCAACAAAATTCGTCAAAATTGAAGATTAGAAAAAAATGATCGTTTAATGATCGGAATTCGAATCAGGAGACTCGACTTTGAACCCCACGAAGAAGGTCGTTCCTACTTATTATGAGTCGTAGTTTGATTACGCGGCTAACAAATATTTGACCTATACCTACTACCATTTTTCAAAAACTTATGTACGAATTATATCGTTGGCTTGGACATAAAAACGGCGACTGGCTCACCACCTGTCACGTTGTCCCGAAAATCTTCGGTGGAAGGTGGGTCAAAAGAACTTAGTCTAGACTAGACCTGTGTCTATACCTGTATTGGGAATTACGTGTAGATATTTAGTTTATTTTATTTTTTTTTTAATTTATTTATGTACACACAACAATACAAAGAATAATTAAAATAGAATATTTTTACAAGGGCACCACTTATTCCTAAAATGAAATATCTCCCAGTTGTCCCATAAAGGAGAGATATATATTATATGGCAAACTTAGTGCGTACATTACTAAACATATTTATTTTTATTTTATTTTTTAATTTATTTATGTACACACAACAATACAAAGAATAATTAAAATAGAATATTTTTACAAGGGCACCACTTATTCCTAAAATGAAATATCTCCCAGTTGTCCCATAAAGGAGAGATATATATTATATGGCAAACTTAGTGCGTACATTACTAAACATATTTATTTTTATTTATTTTACCTACTACTACGACTCCACAAATGTCTTTCGAGTTTATTAATTTTCGATAAGTTTTCAAAAGTTCATGACAAAAGAACGAAAACCACAAAACATTTTTTTATTAAAATTAGACTTGTTTAAAGCTGTTAAGAACGTTAAAAACTAAACCGGTTCGCAAAATTACGCTGATTTAAAATTCATTCAATATACTTTATTAATTTAAAATAAATATATGTTCACGCCAATACAGAGGTAGACGTAGGTCTAGGCAATATATCCTTTCGAATCACCTTCCACCGAGTTCATGTACAAGCCAAATATAAAATCGTACATAAGTTTTTTTGTAAAAAATAAACCGTTAGTACGAGCCAATCACCAGGCGATCGAATTTGGATCTCTTGCCTCGAATTCCGATCACCTAACCACTCAGCTATCGTACAAATCGGCCTTCAATCATTACTGGGACTTTGTTCAAGGATACAAAGTAAAGAGACGGGACGAATGAATCATGTTTTATAACAATGATTATGCTAGCTGTAATGCCTTACGACAACACTCATAAAGCTGTGACGCTTTAATAAAGTAATGACAGACATTACTATGATTAAGGATCCTTTAACTACATGATGTAAGTTTCTAAAAAGCTACAATGTATGATATGCGTAAGAAATATTACGTCAATGTAAGGTGGCCCTTAAGAATAAAGTAATAATAATAATATTAAATACATACACAGATAGAGACAAACATCACATACATTGCTCCGATCCTAATGTAAGATGCTAAAGCGCTTGTGGTATGGGAACCGGAAACAACGAAGGCACCACAAACACTAAGACCCGAGAAAATGTAGAAAAAGTGGTTTTTATACATTGACCCGACCGGGCATGGAACTCGGGACCTCGAGATGGCGACACCTTGAAAACCGGTGTTTAGGCCACTTGTCCACGGAGGTCGCCAAAGTATCTGGGTGAAACCAATAAATAGCTCCATAAAATGTTTTTGATAAATTAATGATTTTTGTTGTATTTATATAAATCTCTATAAAAATATTTACATCTATACATCTAACTGATAAAGTAAGAAACTATTTACATAAAAATATTAGTTCATAATATTAGTTAATGAAAGGCCAATATATCCTACAAATTTGAGTGATCCGTTGTATAAAATTCTGACTATACCAGTGATGGGTATACGGTCGCGCGAGTTTTTTTATTTATTTATTCAAAAATCTATCCCGTTTTCTCAAATTAGCTTTGGTGGAGGGAGGGTTGAAGAGTTTCATGCATTTTCCCAGTATTGGGAAAATGCACGAAGGTAAAAAAAAATTACCCTATAATTTATATTTAATGCATAAAATGTTTTCATTTAACGTATTAGATTCTGCCCGTGACTTCGTGTATGCTATGGAAGTTCCCGAAGGATCCTTTAATTTTCCGAATTAAAAAGCATGTAATCCTGGCCGGGCATCTCAGGAACTTTTATTCAGTTTATGACTGTCTGCCAAATTTCATTTAAATATGTTCCGCCTTTGTGTTTTAATTGGGTACATATTGTAAATCGCAACATCTTACATATGTTACATATATAAATCCAAACAACCAAACATACATACAACCTTTCACATTCGTAATAGGTTCCTACAATTCTTTTTGCTTACTTTGTTTAGCCAAAAAAAGAGTTTTCATATCATCATTTTGTATACATTGTGTACAGTTTTTTGGCGTCTTATCTAAGAGAAGTCGTTGATTAGTAAGTGTTCTGCTATTTCGTCCAAAGTAAATTTGTCCAAGTAACAGAGATAAAGACTGTAGCCTTTAATTCCTTAATATATTGCACATCAGTGAAGCATGGAATACGTAAATGAAATAAAAATTATTTTAATAAATTAATTAATTATTGAAATAAAAGATTCTTCCACCCCCATAGAATACACCCTCAAAGATGACCTCCGCGGACGACTGACGTCCACGGTTTTTAAAGTGTTGCCAGCCCTGTGGTCCCGGATTCGATGCCCGGACAGGTCAATTCAAAAACTTTTTCTACATTGTCTCGGGTATGGATGTATTAAATACCTTAGTTGTTTCCGGTTCACAAGTGCTTTAGCAAGTTACTTTTGGACCGGAGCAATGTATTTGATGTTTATCTACATATGATGTATTTGATGTAGTGATTTTGAACATCTGACACTTTTCAGATTAAAACCTGGCGTATAAACTCGCATTACTACTCATTCCATAAATTTCTTAAGGGACAAAGTAGTGGAAAATAGCTAACAACTACCGGGGCCAACCATCGAGCAACAGAAACCGTCAGATACTTTTTAGGTCTCGGCTAGTCGAAATGCACGATATGCTAATCTTGTCTATTCTATGAAATCTGTGGTCTCTGCTTACCCTTTAACATTTAAGTAATGACCATTTACGACAGTTCATACAGATACGAACTACTACGACAGGAAATATGCGTGAAGATATAACAATATAGTAATAGCATCGTGTCATACCAAAACACCTGCTTTACTATCTACAAGTCGATTTACCTTGTCATGAGTTTGCAAACAGATATCGTGCGGAAACTTTTTCACAATAATAACATAACAGAACCTAATTCATAAAATCTAGTCCATACTAAGTGGACTAGATTTTGTGAATGTGTGGACCTATGCCTGAGAGCTTCATACATCACCGATATTCATAAAATTTTACACTTATATACATTGATAGACAAGGACAAAATCACATACATTGCCCTGATCATAAAGTAGCTTTAGCAATTGTGTGATCGAATCCAGAAACAAAGAATGGCACCACTAACACCCAGACCTGAGAAAATTTGGAATAAGTGGTTTTTTGGAATTGACTCGTCTGGGAACCCAACTCGGATCTTCGGAGCTGGCAACACCATGAAAACCAGTGTATACGCCTCTCGTCCACGGAGGTCGTTATTGTATAACGTTAAGCCATTTAATTTAGATAAATTAATTTTCAATATATACTTAATGAAATTCGTAATCCTGCGCCTATATTTTTATGATCTTGTTTGGAAAAGTCTTTGTATAGAATGGAATCATCATTTTAATAATTAACTACTTCGTAACCAAGTGGTTTGCATATAAATTATACGGATATTAACCAAAGCTGAAAACAATACATCAGAAAGACATAAGACTACATTTAATTAAATTTTATGTCATTCATTAAGTTCATACTAATATTAATGGAAAGTTCAACAGTGTTCCAATTCAAGTGAATTATGTAATGGAGGTAGCTTATATCCTTGGACAAAAGAATACACGCTTGCAACTTTATTCAGAATACTGGAGTGGTCACAGAACAAAGAGAAATTTATCCTTTCAACCACGTTACATTAGAGTTAATTTGGGACCGGGTAGAGGTGATGAAGCTGAAACCGTCTTAGTGGTCAAGACAACGACACGACAATCTTACAAAGTTTTGAATAAACTCATTGGCCTTCTTGCAGCGAATCGATTTTGAGGTTCTCGATTAAAGTTCCGATCACTAAATCACTCCACTATCGTGACCACACTTCTTATATTTGGTCACACTAGATTTTCAACATTAGCTTTTGGGTGCAGTTAGTACAGGTGCTTGCTAGTATATTTTTTTAATTATGTAATAGTGATATCAAATTCATAACTCATAAGCTACTTTGGGAGAAATTTCGAGGGAAAATTAACCAGCTAATAGACAAATCCTAGGTTTAATCTACAGCCGAAATCAATTGCGTCAAATACATGTTTGTCAAATATACGGGCCCGATCGATTCAACTTCAATCGAAATTTTATTTCCACTCAACGTTTTAGACGATATTGTATAATTTATACAAAACGTTGGATACGCGAACTTAATAATAAACACCTCTGCGTCTGCATAATCACTTACGGCGTTATTTTATCCACAGGCAGAGCTGCCAGCCACTTATTATAATCGTCATAAATCGAAAGATTGTAGCAGTTTTAAGAACAGCCAAAGCGTTATAGAAACATTCTAAAGAGTGTTGCGAAACTGCACACTTACATGTACTCTCCAACCGGAATAAGTTGAAGTTCCTCAGCAAATAATCGTGCAATGTCAAAAATTGTAGGTTCAGTTTGGGAAGAGCGAGACAATTCTCTCCGCTGTATATCTCTGTGGGCACCACGTTCTCGTCCCATATCACTTCTTCAGTCGGATACAGGGGCATGGAATTCAGCTCCTCTAGTTGTGATATACGTCGTTCATGCCGGGATATCTATTAAAGTAGGAAAAAGTTATAGAAAGTTTATATCATTGTTAGTTAACTGTTATAAATAAGAGTTGGCGAGAGTGACGTTAAAAAGTAATGTTTTCAAAGAAAGATTTACTAAATTTAAGTTATTCCGCCCATATTGGGCGACTTACGATAATAAACAGTACATTAAAATATCATAACCTTACCAATAATTCTTTTAGGAAATCCTTATCCAGGCGGTGCCAAGGAGCTTCGTCTTCTTTTCCTTCAGGCGGCACTAGATTCAGATACGTCGCAATAGCACGCAGGGCTTTATCACTGTGAAAATAGTAGAAAATAAAAAACCGGTCAAGTGACCAAAACATGAGCAGTCCACTCGTCTTTTTTGATTGTACATTAAAATAGGCACAATCTTTACTTACCCAACACGATATAGTGTATAGTTCATATCATTTTAAAAATAAACGAAGTTTAGTTTAGAAAAAAAAACACAAAATTTCAGAATCGGTGATGATAAACAAACAACCCTCAAAACAAAATGTAAGCTGTGTAGATAAAACCCACCTCAGATTACCGAAATGTTTTTGCAAGGACTCCCTCGTATCGACACTGGCAACATTAGCCAATGCGAACAGGCGGAGATCGGGAAACTTTGCAAACGCTGCTTTCTGTAAACAAAACAAATTGAATCAGTTTTAAGTTTATTTATAGACATAGTATATACGAGTAATACAATATATATATATATATATATAAATATATATATATATATATATATATATATATATATATATATATATATATATATATATATATATATATATATATATATATATATATATATATATATATATATATATATATATATATAATTCACTGCCGGCCGAATAAGGTAGCTCAAAGTTGTTTAGCGGGCTATGAAAAAAGCTAAACTTTCTGTATTTCTGCGTGACAGAATCCGCAACGAGCATATTCGTAGCAGAACTAAGGTAACTGGCAATTACTGGGAAGTGGCAATGGGCCGGCCACGTAGCTCGCAGAATTGATCACCGTTGGGGGGAAATGGTCCTTGACTGGCAACGATGCAGGTGGCTCGAGAACGTTCTTTGAGGAAATCTTTGGGATGAGTCTATGCTTAGCAGTGGACTTTGATAGGTTATAATGTACAATAAGAAATTATAAATTACAAAAATCTTCCCAAATCTTGTTGTTAGAGAGAGCTATGTTCAAAAAAACTTATGATTCTGATTGAAGCTTAAGTAGTAAGAATTGTGACACTTGGCTATCTGTTCTTTACAGCTACGTTGGAATCTAGGATGACGAAGATATGCATGTTTGTTTAATAACAAGTATCAATCATCACCATCATTTCTGCCCGTCGGATTCCATTGCTGAATAAATTCCAACCAAAGAAAATGCAAGACCTGCTAATATATTAATAATATGATCTCAATTGCCACCGACTTATTAATTTCCGATATCATACAGCCTATATTACTCCCAATTCTCATCGTGTTAGCTTACTATTATATGAACCGAAAAAGAAATTTACCTGCAACGATGTTATCCTTGAGTAATGCTGGAGAGTCATATCACGATCTGTCATAGGGTCCCCAGTTTCATCGCTGATCTCGAAACGTGCGTAGAATTTTAGCATTTGCAAAAGCTGTAAAAAAAACTAATATTAAATGCTGTTATTTTAATCATAAAGTAAGAATGTGAACAAAGCGAATATACCAATACAGAACATACTGCAGTCGGTATAACGACGATGATCCGGGAACATATTCATAAATACACACATTTTCCTGAAATACATTTTCCCAAATGATGAAAGTTTTATTGATTTTGTAAAGAATGTAAGTCATACTGGACTTTTTGTTATTAAATAATAAGAAATTTAAAAAATCAACTCAAACGGGAGGGATTAGAAACCGCGACCTCTGCCGTAGTGGCAACGCTCTTACCTCCGAATTACCGTGACTATCACGGATCATTTGAAAATTTAAAATTGTCAATTTACTTACGCCTCTTAGGGGCATAGGCAACATCTGCTAGAAGATATTCTAACTTCTAACACCATGCCCCATAACTTCATAGCTTTGAAGCGTCAATACGATTACAACATATTCAACTTTATGATGCAATGTTTTATTGAATTTTTAAAGCATATGAGTCATAGCGGACTTTTTTTTGAAATTTAAAAATCTATTCTTACGAGACTGCCGTACCGTGTCAGTTGATGTATACATCGGGAAAATTTAATTAAATAAATGAGATATTTTATAAAATATCTCATATATTTAATTAAATTTTCCCAAAGATCATTAACAAAATAATCATCAGGATCGATATCAGTCATGGCCAAAAATTCAGTTAACTAAGGCGTCAACTGCACAAGGAATGCTAAATCGCTGGTATTTATCTAGGCGATAAGATTATAAGAAGATACACATAGTTTGAATGCAGCAAGACTAACATCAGATAACTAACATCTTCACGCAATTCCCAATACAGGGGTAGACAGAGATCTAGTCTAGACAATTAAGTCCCTTTGACCACCATTCGGAGCGGTGCAATGTATGTGATGTTGTCTCTATCTATGTATGTATGTAAAAAAAAAAAGAAATGATTTCCACACATTGGAAGATAATCATCTCGAAGTATACCAATATTAGGCAGCTTAGTTACGAGCAGCAGCGTCTAGAGTGCGAAGCATCTAGTATTGCCATCGCAATCTCTCCAAGCGTGGCGATTATGGCAAATCGTCCTTAGGGAAAAGGCAGAGCGTTCTGTAATATACTTCCTCAGGTTGTTTGGGTGGATAATAATGTAGGTAGCTTAGTAGATAGTTAGCTTACGTAGTAGTTAGCTAGTAGTAATAGTTAGCTTACGAATATGAATGTCTTGACTCGAGTCAAGGATGTTTATATGTATATATGACTATTTATCAATGCATATATATATATATATATATATATATATATATATATATATATATATATATATATATATATATATATATATATATATGTATATATATATATATATATATATATATATATATATATATATATATATATATACATATATATATATATATATGTAAATATATTGCACCGTTAGCTTGGGCACTAAGAAGGAGATAGGCTCACTAAATGTGACACCAAATATGATTCGGTGTGGTAAAAGGGTCAAATAGGCTTAATCGTCTTAATTTTTGTTTACCCACTTCAGGGAAACAAAGATAAAAGCAATTAATCACTCAAATGTAACACCATCGGTTTTCATTTTCCACACAGACATTAGAGAACATTTTTGTACTAATAGTATACCTACCTAACCTTTTAAAGCGATTCAATTTTTGTAGCATTATATCAACTGCTTGAGTTTGTCGACTTATTAACAATTCAGCGAAATGACGTACTTGACGAATGTACAGCGATGTACAGTATCGTCTATTTCGGAAATAGCTATGCAATGAAATTTTAAGCGAAAAAAAAACGAAGTCCACAACACAAAGGAAATGAATCGCCAGTTAAGAAAGTATCCCTTCTGTAACTTTGTACATATGAATATATCCATGTTATAGAAGAAGATAACGTAATAATGTCTTTACAACTGAAACTGAACGATCCGTGTAGCGAACGAAAGAGATTTGAAATTTAAACTGATGCAAATGAGACACGGGAACTGAAACAGAGTTGCCACGGTACAGCGGGAGTACTGAGTTCAAATCTCATCCGTGTCACTTATCTTTTTAAATCCCTTCGTTAACGTGTTCAATTAAAAATTTTAGAAACATACGTAAACATAAAAACGTACTTCAAATTGAATATCAAATCACCTCATAAAGTATTTTTTAAATGCTTATTATGTACATTGCGTAGGATTGTTGACACTCTGTCTGGAACCTGTTTATCAAATTTTTATTCGAAGTCAATGGTTTTAGTCAATGGAGATACTACGAATTACGAGTGACAGTGTTGCCAACAATAGTGATTGTCCCCAATTTTATGCCAAAAGTAACTGAATTAATATACAAAGAATAAAGCAAATATCGAATAGTGCAACATATTAGAACTGAAGTTTACTCGCACATCTTTGCAAATTTGAAGGAATAAATTTTTATCATGAACCAGTTTTATATTTGCAGTTCAGTAATGCTTGTATTTTGAATTGTCAACGCATAATGTTAGATATTGTGTGTTTTTATTTATTTGCATCCAAAGCAAGGAGAGTTATAAATCCCCAATGTCGTTACAAATTGTCAAATTCCATTAATATCACCTTGACGGCTGACAATCATATTAACAGTGGGTTTATGTGACACTCAATCTTTTATTATTATCTATCGTCTGCGGTGTTTTCGAATTACATTTTCATGAAGGGAGCATACTCTTTCCAAAAAGGTAAACCTGCGTCTCTACTAGTATTGTATTGCTAGTTTCGGGGGCTACTTCAGGCGAGTCAAATGCTGGTTTACCTTTTCAATTCCAAAAAAAAAATCCCTATAAAGAAGCTGTTACACCTTGTTTTACTACTATTACATTATTAAATATTTTGTTAAACTACTGTGTTAATACGTCAAATAATCACATCCATTCAAAGAACTCTTTTTTATTTTTATATAAAAAACAGCAACGCAGAAGAAACGCTAAAGCGTCGTAATGTAGAAGTACATCCTCGAACTCGAAAAGAAGTAAAACAATAAAGCAGGGTGGAAATTTGCTAACTTGAATCTATTATATGTACTTATCACGTAAGTATACTCAAGAGAACAAAGACAGCAAGCATTGATTTCCGCCGAACCCAGCGAACCGTTATGTGACCGAGTTGAGTACTACAACGACTTATCTACATAAAACTGTCTCATGACGATGTGTAATATTTCAAGAATTTTCTTGTGTTTTTATGTTCCTAATTCTGCATCCAATAGATTCTGTATCTTAAATCATTTACAAGTTTCAAAGAATAGATTTCATGTTAATGAGATGTAGATTAAAGATTCGATGATGATGAGATGAACATATATACTGTTGAATTATCTATTACTTTGATATTTCCTTGCGTTACTAAGCCAAAATAAGAGGTAAGAATGCGTAACATAAATAAATTAAATAAACATAAATAAATACTTTCACGTAATTCCCAATACAGGAATAGATAGAGGTCTAGTCTAGACAATTAAGTCCCTTTGACCCACCTTCCACCGAAGATATGTTCGGGACAACGTGACTGGTGGTGAGCCCGTCGCCGTCTTTATGTCCAAGCGAACGATATAATTCGTACATAAGTTTTTTGAAAAACCTGATTGGTACGGGCCTACCACCTGGGGATCGATTCGGGTCTCTTGACTCGAAATTCCGACCACCCATCCCCTCGGCTATCGTTTTTTTTAGAATGCATAACAATTACTCTTATAAAGAGACCCAGCTAAACACTTATATCAATCACCATCTAGATTTATATTTGTACTATTACAATAACTATTATTAATATCATTTTTAAAAATTAGGATAGCTTCAGAATATAGATTGGATATCTTTTGAGAAAGGCATTGTTTATAATTAGCCTTATTTTTTAATTATTTGTGGGGGGACATAAACTGAAAACACTGCAAATTACGCGCCACTACGTAACTAGTGATGTTTGTATCGGGGAACTCAGCACCGGTGTTTTAGTTTTGGTCGAAGCGATGGAGCATACGCACGTTCATACATAACACGTGCTTAATTGTCAACAATGATCAGTGTAGTATATTTGAAAATGGATAATTTTAAGCTTTATATGTTTCTGTGCGTGACAATTTTGAATTTGGTGAATGCAGTACCGCAAGATGCTTTCTGCTGCCCTGAAGAACAATATATTACGAGTGGCAAAAATGATAGTGAATTGTGTTGGGATCCTAAATCTAATAGAACTGCCCCAATAAACCTTTCTTGCTTAAAAATTTATGAAATATCTGAAGAGATGTTCAACCTTACGATGAGCGATGATGGCTATTTGGATATTATTATTCCAAATAGTTTTGCACGATACGATCCAAAAAGGTATGGGTTCATTGACTTTTAAATATTTTATCTGTTTATCTAAAAATTGTCAATCGACAGATTGAAAAGACATTTCACTTTCAACTATTACAATGAAACAAACAGTTAAAATATTGCCTTGTTTTGTTTTCGTTGTGAATTATCTAAATATCGCGATTGGAGGTGGATAATGCAACACGATAGCAACGTGATTAGAGAAGGGAACCGAATAAGAACATTCTAATTGAATACCTTAAATGCAGGGTTCATGTCAATGAGTTTTTTTTTATTTCATGTAAAAGTTGTACCGATGGTCTAAAATAACAACAGTAAGCCTGTTATTTTTGAACGTTTTTGATTTAAATAAGTTTTGTGGAACAGTTTATTGAAATTAAATTTAGTGTCTCGATTAAAATTACATAGGTTACAGATATGTAATAAATTTATAGATGAGAATAATTTATATTTCATATACATTTAATTTAATTAATAAAGATCAAACACCTACTTTTTGAAGAGAAGTTGGAAAAACTAACGATAAACACTTTAACCACGAAACGTTCTCGTAATACTAAAAGGATTTGAGCACCTTTATACCTTGCTGTAGTAAAATAAATTTGTTATTAGGACATTAAGCCTTATTGCGCAACAGATAGTCACACATACACATTCATGTTTGTAAAAAATGCTAAGGCAGATTTGCCATAATTTCCACGTCTGGCATGCTGGTTTGCAATTGCAGAGTCAAGCATCTTTGTTATAATCCGCGATCATCTGCTTATTTTGTTCTGGTATATTTCACAAACATTATACCGCTTTCAGACGGTTAACGGTTTTCACTGTAATATTCTGGACTTTTCTAATAGAAATTTATTCTGTAATTTTATTAAACCTTATTTCACCACCTTTTTCATAATCTTCCACTTCGAGAAAAAGGCAAGCATTAGACCAGTACCAAATACCGTACCCAAGACATTGTTGGCGAGTAATTGATCTGTTTGATTTTGGTGACTTATGGGAGACAGCTATTTGACGATGTTCTTTGCTATTTTCAAGGTCTTTTTCCGTAGTATTTTCGAAAAAAACTTCAAACTATAATAAAAAAAAAATTCAATCATGTATTTCGTCAATATTGACTGTAGATAATATTTTTATAGTTTCATAGTCTATAAATATAAGAGAAGCTCTGTTTACCAGAGATAATAGGGTGATACGTAACAGGTGGCGACAGGAGCTCTATAAGTTTTGAAATATGTGTTTGTACGAAACCCTCCATAGAGAGAATCACATACGAATCTCTTGGTTTAGATGCAGATGTCTCAAGCACTTGTTATCACAGCATAATAAGGCGTCCATTTCTTTCAGTTTTTGCGTTGGAAACACTACATTAGCAAAAAATGCATCTATAATGAATGTTACCCGTGCAGTTATAATTTGTGACAATGAAAAAGAACCATTAGTGGACAGCTCTGTCATGGCTTACTGCATGATAGTATCTGCGGTGTTTCTCACACTTACAGCCCTCATCTATATAATGTTGCCCGAAGTCAGGTGAGATAATAAATTTTATCACTTCCAATATATTTTAGTTGTAATATAAAAAATAATTAAGTGCACATTATTTAAATAGGCTGAACTAATCACAATAGCCGAAATTGTGAATTTATAGTTCAACTTGGGCGTAAGATTACCCAATCTACCATAAATAACACGCACAAAACAAATGGATATATGAGACCTACATAGGTTAGGAATGACTTTGAGTAAGGAAATACTATCGAAAATAAATAATTTTAGCAATTATTCTAAAAGTAAATATTTTTATACTATTAAATTGAACACAAAGTATAAAACGGTAGTTATATATTTTGGGTTGTTGGGTCCAAAGTTTGGAATAAACCAATCCGATCTATGAAATTTGCTTACAGATTTTCATGAAACATAGCTAAAAAAAGTTATACTCAATCGAATCACCATCCAACCAGAAACTAATTCCTTTTTTTTGGGAGTCACGGTGCCACAGGCAAACACAGCTCTTTTCATTAAAGGTTGAAAGTAATTAGGAAGGTAGTGAAAGTCATTATTTTTTTCAGAGATCTTCAGGGAAAGAGTATAATAAACTTTTGCATTTCCTTGGCATTGGGACTCGCCTGCTTGGCGATCATGAATCTGATATCAGAATATGAAGATATGAATCTGTGCGCGACTCGAGGTATATCCAGACATCAACGATTACTTAATACATTGCGATGATCTGACGGCAACTAACAATATTTTTTTCTTTCAGGATTTCTGACATATTTCTTTTTCATTGCTGCTTTTTTCTGGACTAATGCGATATCGATTCAAATATTATACAGTATGAGGTTATTATGATATAAAATTTTAGATTATTACGATGTCAAAGAATTGTTTTCAATTAATATATTTTCTTTAAACTGCTTCAGACGTCCTTCCATCGTAGAATACGGCTGGAAGGAATTTGCTTGGTACGCTTTGTATGCGTGGGGTACTAGTGCTCTGATCACGACAGCTATGGCTATAGTTAATTTTCACCCCGGAAGTCATGAGAAACCTGGGATCGGGCTAAACCACTGCTGGTTTTTTAGTAAGTATGAAAATATCAACATGAAACAAAAGCATGACATTACATTAGTGTGACATGTTTTCTTATTGATATGTTAGAGCGTAGTTTCATAAAAAATTAGAAGTATTTTTATCTTTAGTTCAACTGTAAGTTAAATGATGTTTATTAAGAGGCCTTACATGTTGTTTACTTACATCCGCGAACAAACGTCTAGCCAGTATAATATCAAAAATTGATAGGTACGACGGGGGTGGGAATTCATTTTTTCTTTCTTTTTCTCTCATTTTTTCAAAAACCTATTTTTTTATTTATTACTAATACTTTTACGAGATTTTAAGCTACCACTAAGCTCATGTAATATAAGGACTTAAAATTGCGATTTTTGTGGCACTAGTTCGGAAATGTCAATCATTGCTATCAGAAGCTCAGTGCTGAACACAGATGTCCCCAAAAATTCCCATCAAAGAATGGTCCCGAGCCCCTATCAGCCGTATGTCCCAGTTACCTCATTCCGCCTGCAGTAAAAGATATTACTGGCAACAGGCACTGCTTGTAAAGTTTACTTTTCAGACTTTGACTTTCGCTTTTGACGGGGCCGAACATAGTTAACATGATTATTTAATATTTTAGATTCTAGACTTCTATTCTTATTATTGATTTTTTCAGGCAAGAGGCTGCAATGGTATTACATGTATAGCATTATGACTATACTTATAGTGGCCAATATTGGCATATTCATTTACACTTCGATACGCCTATGGCGTCATAATTTTGCGTCGAGCCAAATTAAAGCGCTAAAGTACAAGTAAGTAACTCAATCATTCACTATGTAAGTCGTCAAGAATTTACAAAACTTTGAATTTTTTATAATATATAAGACTATCTTCACAACATTCCCAATACTGGGGTAGACAGAGATCTAGACAATTAAATTTCTTGATCCACCTTTCACCGAAGACATTTTTTTGGGACAACTTGATAGTCTGTCGCCGTATTTTTCTCCAAGCCTACGACACAAATTGTACTAAACTGTTTGAAAAAACCCGTTGACACGAGCCTTCCACCTGGGAATTGAACTCGGGTCTCTTGACTCGAATTCCGATCACCCCAACCACTCGGATACCGTGACTTTGAATGAGTATCTTATTATGACACACTATTAGTACGCATTTGTATGAAGTAGAATAAATTAGTATGAGAATTAAATGACCACATATGGTTCATTGTTTCTCGTAAGCCTACCAAAAAGTTACCTAATTTAACGATCCAGAAATCACAGGTAATACTTTCAAATTCAGTTGGCACGTGGAACAATGCGATCACCTATTAGTATCTTCGTACATTAATCGTGTTGCATATTTTATTCACCCTTTCATATTCACTATTTCGCTCGACGTACTTAAACGATTCGAAGCACTTAGCAGCACACTTTTATCCATTTTAGTGATAAGATCATCTTTTTAATTTTGGTCGGACAAGGTAACGCCACAGAAATTTACGAAGAAGTTTATTGATGTTTGTCCTTTTTCAGATTTTTAATGACGGTCAGGATGTTTGTCATAATGGGAGTTCCGTGGATTTTTGAAATGTTTAGTTCGATGTCTGAAGCCAGTATTATATGGTACGCACCTACAAGCCAATTTAAACAACAATTAACATAAATAAAAAAACTATACTTAGTTATATATACATAACTAAACTATTGGTGTTGGTAGTAATTAATGTTGTGTTTGGTACCAGCAGCATTTATTTTGCTGCGAAAAGTGGATAAATCTAAATTTAAAAACGGAAATAGAACAAAATACACAAAAAATGTTTAACTTAATTTAAGAAAATGTAATGCTGTAATGAAACTTAAATCTAAGGAATCTGATTTACAGCGAATTTTGAGGTTTGGATCATCCTCCGTTATGTAACTAAATTTAAATAATTCCTTCCTCTTTTTTTTACATTCACACAAATGTTAGTCCCTTACGGGATTTGAACCCACAGCCCTTAGCTTCAAAAAATGGTTTAAGTAAGGATTATAAAACATAAATATTATTTTTCATTTAAATATTTACATAAACACTTTATCATATCAAAATCGAGACTCGGCTCGTGATACATCTTGTGATCGTGCACATTACGTGTTATCTTATAATTTATTTTATTCATATTCATACTTATTTGCACTTTACGTATTTCAGGGTGATACTCGATTTCGTGAACGTGCTGCAAGGTCCGTTGATATTTTTACTTCTAGTGGTGTTCCGACGTCGAGTTATAAAGGCAATGAGCAAGAGAGGCATGTTGGACTGCATATCGGATCGCGTCGAGAAATATCTCGCAGTTGGCAACGACGACGAAGACAACGTCATTCAGCATACAACGGAGGTGCCAATGGATGATAGAGTAACTGCTTCATAATCTCGTCCGGATTCGAACACAGCGGCATCAAACATATCCATTGACGAACGAGCTTTCATACATAAACTGAAAAGCAAAATACGCCTGCTTGTTCCCCTAGAAAGCGAAAATTGTAGAGATCTCATTGAAACAATGACCATCGATTTAAATTAGGGACATAAGGAAATGAGTACTGTTTGTACTCCATGAGAAGTAATGCCTGGTTTTGTAATCTTTTTGTGAAACGGCATTATACTGGTCCATCTATTTCAACTTAAAAGATTATTTAAATGTATAGTATATTTAATAGTATTTGTAATGAATATGTGCTAAATACCGTTTGTATGTGTGCGTAAGACTTACTACTTACTTACTTACTTTACTCACTTACTACTTAGTTAACATTTTGGTGACCTCAACTTACGAATTTCTCGCTAATTTTCAATAAGACACAAAATAATGGTATTTTCTACATTTTATACATAAGTGTTTGCTATTTATACGTGACAGCATTTATTATTGGTAATACTTAAATCGTTTTAATAAAATATTTTTATCGATGAAACTATTTTTAGTCATTGTGTGATGGCGAATATTTGTAACAGGATTACTGTTATATAGTTGTAGAGTAGTACTTTTAAATAGTTGTATAGTTGTAAAGAAGAGTTTTGAAGCCGTGTGATAGTTTCATATATCTACTATAATATTATAAATAGGTGTGGTTTCGGCAGCCGTGGAGAATCGGCGATAAAAAATTTAGCAGCCACTTTTCTTCTCGTACTATTTGAAGATAAGAGGCAATTAAACCTTAAAAATTTCAATTGCTATCGACAGATGGGGGGATAACCAGCTCGAAAAATATCAGACTTTAATTAAACCGACCAGTGAAGTTTAGCAGGTGCAGCCATTGGTACTGCGATCGCCAACTCACCCGTCAAGCGTTGCAATTACAGTAAATTCCCCTTACAGGAGGCCACACAAGCGAATAATACAATAAATAATATAAATAAACAAAAAGTAATAAAATAATAAACGTCATCATGTGGCGTCTGTACTTTTACAACATTCTAACGTTGCTACTGTATTATACTACACAGTCACGTTACAAATATTTACTTTTGTATATATTTTTATTCGTATGTTATAGATCTATTGTAACAATTATTTTAAGTAAATGTTTTAATTGCAACATAATAAACAACTTTTCCAGCAACAAGTTATTGTACTTAGAATACGGCACCCACGATAAATTCACAAGACAGCCAAGCTCGGTCAACCAGTATAGCCGATGCTATTTTTTAAACGGCCGCAAAAAAAAGTAACTCGAAGGCGAAACATTCCTTCCCGACCCATCAAGCGTTCCTTCATAACCAATACAGTGACTTGTCCTGTAAAGAGAATTTGCCATTAACGCCACGCTTGTCAACCGGATTCGCGCTGCAAAATTTATTATACTAAATTAATTTAAATTAAATTCACTAAAATAGCTTAATATCGAGCCAGAAGAACCGAGTTTGATCCCCAGAGGCCGGCTCGTACCAATGGGTTTTTTCAAAATCTTATGTACGATTATATCGTTGGCTTGGACGTAAAGACGGCGACGGTCTCACCACCTGTCACGTTGTCCCGAAAATATCTTCGATGGATGGTGGGTCGAATAGACTTAACTATCTGACTAGACCTCGGTCTACCTCTGTATTATGAATGGCATGAAGATAATATATATAAAAAAGATATAATTTATGAAAATATTGTGTTCCAATTTTTACAAAAGTAATGTCTTAGACGGATAAATACTTAAAATTGTTATTTTAAGCTTTTAAGACATAACTTTGTATTTTTGTATAAGATATAAGAGTATTATACTGTGAATTCGGTAAGAATCAATGATGTCATGCCAGTGCCAAGCCCAATAAGAACCTTGAACGTTGCGGCCCATATGCTCTATATCTCTTGTGAACAATGCGCGTGCTCATTGTTCATCCGACGTACAGCACAGCAATGTTATATTACATAAATAAAAAGGAATCTATGATGTTGCATAAAATCGTGTTATTATCAACAACACACATGCGATAAGAAAGTGTAGAACTTTTATAACTTTAGACAGGCAAAGTAATTATTATAATATAAATATTAAAAGCCTTATTTCATTGTGTTCCCTATCATAAAGATTTCCCACCGAAAATGCATTTCTTAAAGTTAAAAGTTTTGGTTCTGGAAACGAATAAGATAGTGATAACGTATTTGACGGAAAGAATAAATTAATAGTATCAGCTTTTAACGATCCCAATACCGTGAATGCTCGCAACGCTTTCAACTACCACGTACTCTAATAGCATGCAATTCGAAGTAACATCATATTCTTGAGCTTTGTTGCTTTCATTACGCTTAATTCATTAATACTTTATAGTCATTGATTTTGATCTTAGTCGGTACCGGCTCCGAAATATAGAGTACATAGATACCGCATAAAAATTGATCATGGGACAAGATAATGCTATTACGTACAAATAAATTAATTTTAATCTAGTGTAAGGAATATTCATCGTGCTAGACAAGAGCCTCGTACTATAGCATTATTTTATTAGTATTCAATATTTTTCACAATCAATGTATTGTAAGGAACATTGAGAGCAATCATAAATTTGTAATACACCTGAAAGTTTTTACTGCGCAAATTAAAACGAAAAAAAAATGCAATGTGAAATAGCGATGATCGCTTGTTCAGAAGTCAATATAAGAGTACCGCTACAGAACGGGTTTTCCATAATCGTTACGAACTCTTTTTCTTTTTTCTTTGTCGTGAAGTTTTGTTCTGTTGTTCGTGCGACGAGCCCAGCTTGCAGAAATTTGGCATACTTGTACACATAAAATCTGTTAAAAATTCAACTGAGGTAATCTCAAAAGTTTATCAAAATTATTTGATCAAATAATTTATTATGTACTTCTTCAAATGTGCTTTATCAAACATCCTACACTACTACTACACGGGACAATAAACAAAGAATATAGATAAAAAGTGGAAACGTACTGCTTTGCAACATCGCAAGTCAAGTTACCGCTTACCTCGATTGGAACCGGATATAGACTAATAAAGTAAAAGAATAAAAAAGGTAAGAAATGTACGAGAAGAAATCGCGTTTCAGTATAATTTCAAAATGGTAAAAGTTAGAGGATTCGTATGCTTGATGATAAATTTGTGCGTTAGTACATTAATTTAAAAAAGAATTAAGCAAATGTTCTAATAGACTAGACTAGATGGCCTGTAATCAATTTTTTAAATTATTTTAATTTATGATAAAGACGGCGATGGGCTCACCACCTGTCACGTTGTCCCGAAAATAACTTCGGTGGGTCAAAGGGACTTTATTGTCTAGACTAGACCTCTAGTCAATACAGGGGTAGACCCTCTGTCTAGCCCTGTATTGGGAATTGCGTGAAGATATTTATATTTATTTATTTATTTATTTTAATTTATAATGAGACATAATAAACGTGAAAGTTAATAAAAATAGAGGTAGGTACTAAGGGAAAAGCTATATACCATTGGCTACAGGCAGATGGTGGAATAACCATATAGAAAAATACAAGACCTAAATTCAACAACAACAGACTAGTAAATTCACTCCATGTATCTTTTTGGTATTAATTGCTTGGGCACAAAAGACGACAAGCTAACCACCTTAGAAAGAAGCTCTAGTGGAATTAGGATTCAAACGAAAGAACTGTCCAGACAGCTGAAAGTTCGATAACTGTATGTAATGTATTGGGAATAGGGTCAGGGTTGCTTTGTTAATAAATTGAATTAGTTAAATAAAATACGATATGAACAAGCTAGGTAAACACGATCTATTACTTTACATACATACTTTACATACATACTTTACATACGTTTACATTGAAAGACTGAAAAAATAACAGCGAAAGAATGAAATCATGAAATTATATTCTTAATTTTGTTTATGAAATTAACTTTATCAAAATTATCTTCATAGTCATCAGCGCCATCTTTTGTTAGACAGCAGAATCATTACCCTTCTCATCTAATTGTGTAAATATTTGGAACAAAACAAAAGTTTACAATTTTGACAATTATATGTGTTAAAAATATACGTTTGTGTGTACACAAAACTGTAATTTTAATTAAAAGTTATAATGAAATACAAAGAGATTATTTATGTACCACCGAGATGTATACGACAAATCCACTTAGTTAATTTAATGGTTGCGTCTAGATGGCGTTAAAATAAAATCATAATAAATTAATCGATCAATCAATGGGACACAAGCAAGAAACAAAATTGGGTGACATTTCATTAAATCAAAAGAGAAGAAACACGAACAAGAACCAAATAAGGGACTCCTAAACAACATGGATTTGACACAATAAAAATTTTAATAAGCTGTTAAAACTTAATTATTAATTAAAACTAATGCAATATTTACATATTAATTCTGGTTTACAAGTTATTATTGGTGGTATTTAGCTTTGACCACGGAGATAATATGCTTATATAATTCTGAATACTACTAAATGAGTTGATAACTGCAGAGAAGACTATATGTTGCGTGTGCGTATGTCGATGTATGTGTACTCACAATCAAGTCCCTCATGTATGTCGCGATAACATCGGAGAAAGGGTCGGATACTGTGAAGGAGAACGCAGCAACATAAAAACTAATTATCTGCGTATGCACAGCGGCTCAGTGCCATATTCAAATCCAGAACCCACGCTACAGAGTTTTAGAACGATGGGCAACAAGTAGGTATTACTTAGAATTTTCAGAAATCGATAAAGTAAAAATATAAATATCAGATATTGGAAAAACAAAGTTTTGTTCAAGTTCGAACAATAAACGCACAAACCATAGAACAGAGTTTTGGTATTGAGTGATTTATGAGGATAGTTTAACCGTGTAATTTGTTAAGGTTTTGTGTATGTTGGCTGAAATATAACAATGACTGTAACTGTGTTAAATTCTAACCCACATGATTGATGCGACAGGCTGATGCGACACTACGACAGAAAAAGTAAACGTATGCGTGTATGCTCTGCTGCCCGTGCGGAACCGAGTCAGGTCGCCAGTACATCGTAATTTGGAAAACAATAATTTACATAATTTAATTAGTGTTTTCAAATTTTTTTTTTTAGTCTTTTTCGATCGCGTCTCCGGAAAACGAGACGCAAATAAACTAGAAATTAAATCTACAAACGTCGCGACACCACGATGTATATTAACCAAGTGACCCGTCGCAATCAATGCAATTTCATTAAATATATGATAAGCATGCAACTACACAGTGCATGCGAAATGAATGCTTCATAAAAATAATAAAAAAGGGCATTAAAACATCCTGGCAGCACAGGTTGTTCCAAACAAACAGACGTGAAACGAAAAACGAATACCATGTTTATTCTCGGTGCGACAACGACGATAACGCACGCGTTCTTCCTATCGGTCATCCCGATTCCACGACCAATTGAAATCGAGAATCAAAATAATAAATATAACGCTGTTGATAATAATTAGTAGATTCATAGAGCAGTTGCCTCTTGGTTTTAGTGCAGTTGGTGAATGTGACCCCTCGCGTCACATTGTGTGTTGCCTAACAAAAAACTATTATATAAAATGAAGGTAAGATTTTTATACTTACAACAAAATTGGTAAATTACGTAATATTTATCGTTAATATTAAGGTTTTAAACAATTATTAATTAAACAGTGTAATGAGTCACTTTTTGCGTTACATTATTTTCATTTCACAAGTTTTATTGCTTACTGTATATCGTAATCTAAATTTTTTGTATCCCAAAATACTAATTAATTATTTTTTTATGTTAAAAAAGGCTTACATTTAATTGCTTCCTTTCCATATTTTTTCTTAACTTTGAATGAAAAAAAAACATCTACCTTCCCCATACACTTAAAAAATGTTATTAATCTCTTTGTAAGAATTAATCCATATCTTAAATATGTACAGTAAATTCTTAAGATAAAACTTTTAAGCTACAATTTATATAAAACATCGTGTAAGCGGGTAAAATTACAAGAATTAAGATTCTATTTTCATTAGATATTTTTCTAAAGAAGTTTTTAATTAACACCTAAAATGTTTAGGATTATCGTTTTAGTAAATTCATTATCAAATCGAATTTCAAATGACTCTTAAAAATATTTTAAAAAGGAAAAAATTTTTAAGTGATCTCGTAATGATTAGTTATCTACTAAATACTCGAATACTTTTATAACCAAATGATTATTGCATTAAAATTAAAAGTAGTAATTATTTATAATTTAAGACCGTGCAATTTTTTGAGGGCGAACTATGTCCAGCAGTCCTAAAGTATTTCACTAGCATGCAACCTTACAACAAACAACAAAACAGCCTTACAGAAATCCGTAAGTCAGTGAGTGTGAGTTAGTGACATGTATTTAAGGCAGTTAATATCAATTTTTCGACAACCGTTAGAAACTCAGCGGAGTGAATTGATCAAAAGAGAAAGTTATTTTGTATTGAAAGGATATTATAATTCCGTATAACAAGTTAATGTCATCAATTTCACAAAGTCCAAATGACACATATGGAAAGTATGCTTAAATTATGCGACTTTTCTAGAAAATTAATTAAGATAGGGTAGAAGAATTTTTTTACCTACTATTATTACCAAAGCGCGTACGTATTTTTAAAATCAGTTTAAAAACTAGGCATGAACCGAAACACTCGGTTTGATAAATGTTCATTGAACTGGTAATCAATTAAATGAAATTATTAATATTTAACTTATCGTACCACATGACCACCGATTGTGAGTAAACCAGTTCTGTAATTCGACTCGAAGCAGATGTATTATGTTTTTTAATAAGTCACCGAATCAGAATTTTAGTCGAGAGACCCGAGTTTGATCCCCGGGAGGTGGGTTAAATAAATCATACATAAGTTTTGAAAAAATCTCATTGGTACGAGTAAGTAAATGTATGCATATTACTTGCATATGTATATGTGCCCTTTGATTGTTGTTTTCTCAAGATAATGTACTTGTATGTAAACGCAATTATATATTGGTATTAATCGATACAAAGTTTATATAGAAATATTTCACAAGTCACGATAGCTAAGTGGTTAGGTAGTCGGAATTTCGGAGTCAAGAGACCCGCGTTCGATCCCCAGGTGGCAGGCTCGTACCAATGGATTTTTCAAAAACTTACGTGCGAATAATATCGTTGGCTTGGACATAAAGACGGCGTCGGGCTCACCACCTGTCACGTTGTCCCGAAAAATCGGTGTAAGGTGGATCGAAGGGAATTAATTGTCTACACTAGACCTCTGTCTACCTCTGTATTGGGAATTGCGTGAAGATAATTATTTATTTATTTATTTTATTGGTACGAGCCTGCCACCTGGGGATCGAACTCGGGTCTCTTGACTCAAAATTCCGACCACCCTACCATTCGGCTGTCGTGACTTGTGAAATATTTCTATATAAACTTTGTATCGATTAATAACAATATATTATTATACACATACACATATGCAAGTAATATGCATACATTTACCTAAATAAATACATTAATCTTATTATAAAAAATTCATAATGTTCGCGAAATAATATCATACGTACACATTAGCTGTTGTTTTTATTATAACACGCAGATCCCTCCAGGGAAGTACAGCTTGTATCGATCATAGCAGGGAATAATTCCTATTCGTCATAGCATAGTGAAAACGAATTATCACCTGCAGTGAGCTTTAATGGGTTGTTGTAACGTAAGTTAACTTAACGTCATGATAACATGAAAACTGTTTTTGGAGAGGCACTTGTCCTGCAGTACACTTTTATAGGCTGTTAAAGATAATGTAATATGATTAGTGTGTATATTTCCAAATTGCTTTAGTCCAATTAATTATTTATTTCCAAATTAAATGTAAAAATTAATTGTTTATTTCCAAATTGCTTTAGAAAAAATTAAAATATTTGACTAGATGATAAAAATATTTAGAAATAAAATTATACATATAAATGCAGACACGCTAGTGATACTAAATTGCATTTTTGAGTGAGTGTAGTTTTTTAATACAACCTTTAGGGTTTTAGGTTTTGTTATATTTTTAAAATAATTTTTAAAACGAAACTAAATATATTTTTCTCATTTGAAACGAGTAGTGTCCACCAATTAAAATCGAAATATAAAATGTATCAAAACTTATATACATACATAATTACAGCTTCTTGGTATACTAACATTCTTAGAAGGGGGGTATTTAAAAATTACGAAGCTTGGGAATTAGATTGCCTATCGCAACACTAGGAACCTCGCACATAAAACATTGCTGTACGTCAGCAGAAAAACTTAAACGTATATTATCTAGGTATTATCATGCCTATTTCCCATAAAGGCTAGAGTATTAATAGAGATAATGGATTTACTCACTTATTTGACACAAAGTGGAATCCAACCTGACACCATTTTATTTACTGATGTACGTTTCAGAAACCGCGTCTTGATTGCACGACATTCGTTAATCCAAATTTAGCTAACATTCAGCGAAGTGCAATGTCTTTTTAAGATGCTTTTTTGTTTTCTGCTTCGAAAACAATTTAAATTTGGAGATTTTATGGGTCATAGCTGTTAAGAAAATACGAGATACTTTTTTTTAAAGACAAATTGACAACTGCTGAAATGAACGAATAAAGACACATATATATGTATGTATATATATATGTGTCTTTATTCGTTACCTACATCATTTCGTTATTACAAAAGTCAACTGTTAGGGAATGACACACATGAAAACTTTACGCCAAAAATATCTTTACACCATTCCCTATACAGGGGTAGACAGAGGTCTAGACATTTAAATCCTTTCTACCCACCTTCCACCGAAGACATTTATTGAGACAACGTGACAGCTAGTGAGCCCCTTTTCATGTCCACGTCAACGATATAAATTGTACATAAGTTTGTTGAAAAAATCCTTTGGTACTAGCCTTGGGGACTGAACTCGGGTCTCGTGACTCAACTCGGCTATCGTAACTTCAAATGAAAACGTATCATACAAATATTATAAAATGTTAAAGTTTGGCCATTAAATACACATTTAAGTAATGATAATAAAATTCGATAGGGCAACGATTATGACATTAAATTTTTCTTCTATTTACTCGTTTAAAAAGACTATTTTTCATTACATAACAAACGGTTTTAAAAACTGTGAAATCGCTTAATACGGCGCGAAGCTACCCGACGGTACTAGTGATTTTAAAACAGGGTACCTTCTAGAATCTATTTATGGCTTACCGGTTTATAAACCAGTACAGGGCAGAAACTACTGATAATTTAATTCTGTAATAAGCGGGTAAATAACCGCATAAAACAACGATTATTAAAGATGATTTATAAAAAGTCAGTAACAGATTGTCAACGACCTAGAACGACCGTCAATTTTTTTCACGATTATCCGTATACATCAAAACCAATCCAATGGAAGCATATATATTGTAAAGTACACATATATATTGTAAAGTATATATATACAAAGTCGAGTCTTGCTAGGAAAGGCCTGCTTCTATCGGCATGTTGGGAGGTCGTTGAAGCCGTGGAAGGGCATTTAGTTTTTTCCAAGAACAGTTTCATTTGTTGGTGTACAGTGAAAACAATTATAAACGACAATTATACTTTCCCTTGTTGGACACGAGTGAACATGATATCACATGTATATTACCTGCTATTGCCAACGCATTGATTAGAATAATATTAGAATATAAGACTAATCGAATTCTAATATGCGTCTGTTTGTGGTAACGTTCGTGATATTTGGCCAATCGCTGTTACGAGTTAGGCGCTGTACGTCACAGAATTTCTTAAATTTAAATGTGATATGTTTATTTAGATCATTTGAACTTTTACTAGCTCGTTATCTGCTAGCGATTTTTTGTGCGTGATATTTATGATATTTCTTAAAACTCAATAGTTTCAGGTCGGTATGGTGATAAGCTCGTAGCTCGTTAACATGACGTTAACAAAGTCGACATTACAAATGTTACATAATTTCGTCAAGCTCATTAGTATGAGCCCAGCGTTTGAACTCGAATCTCCTATATAATTTACTGATATCCTAAACGATTGTACAGCCTCACTGTTTTGCTAATCTTAATGTCGAAAGCTAATGGCTTTAATTATTTTTGACGGTATTTAAGAAGTAAGATACCTAATGTCTAATATTATATTCTACCTTTTCATATACCCATCCCCGCGTGCAATGTACAGGTTAATGCCATCTGGGACGTAACAAGATCATGCATGCATTAATATGCGTTTAAGAGTATGAAAATAACTTACACAATCATCGTTTAGCGGTAAACAAGACGCTAACAGTAAAGCAATAACTTAAAATGGCCTAAATTATTTAGGTAACATAATGATTGCCTTCTTTGTAAGTACATTATGCATCAATGTAAACAAAATGAAATTAAAATGCGTGTTAAAATAAAAATGCAACATGTTTTCGAGCACTGGTAACTGAAATTAAAAAATATATATAAATATCTTTACGCCATTTCTAGCACAGAGGTAGACAGAGGTCTCAACAATTAAGTCGTTTCGACCCACCTTCCACCGAAGATATTTTTGGGATAACGTGACAGGTGATGAGCCCGTCGCCGTCTCCATGTCCAAGCCAACGATGTAATTCGTACATAAGTTTTTGAAAAAAACCCATTAGTACTACCAGGCTACCACCTGGGGATCGAACTCGGGTCTCTCGACTCGAAATTCCAACCATCCTACCACTCGACTATCGTGACTCTCGTATCGTGACTGGAAACTACAGCAATTTTATCTTTTTAAAAACTAATAATAAAGCACCAAATCATCTCGTGCGACGTAAGAATTTTAAAGATTGTATTTGCTTACATTTGACCCATGTTTGGACGATGAATTTACACTGGAGATCGTGCTCAAATACTTAAACAATTTGTATAAATATAAAGCAATGATCCGATAACACATTAAAATTCATAATTATTATTACAACTTCTTTAGAACGTTCTAGACATATGCTTTATTAAGGCTTCTAAAGTCATGGTTTTGGTTTTGGCAATGAATGAAAAAAAAGGTTAAAACTGGCATCTTTGGTCTTGCCATCAAATAGTAGGTACAGAAGTAATTTAGTTCTAGAATGAAAAATTTAATAATACTTCCCATATAAGCAAAAGGAATAGTTGCTATTTTTCTTATTTTAAAACTTTAATAGAAACATTACAGATGTCAGCTGGCGTATAAAAATAGCCACATGTTGTGTCCTGCTGATAAGTAGGAGTACTTTAAACTGCCTTTGCTTGATAAGATCTCGGGAATAGATCGTGGATACGCGGCAAATTTTAAAGACCGTTTCGCTTTTTATCTTTAAAATAATTTGTATCTATAAGCATTAGAAGCGCGAGTCATATTTACTGGGTGGTTTTCGTATCTTTATGACTTTATGAGTTGATTTATTAAACAACCTGTATTTTTATAATTTGTGATTCCAATGACGATCGGTTCACTAGGAAAAAAAGGAGATAAAAGGTGCCATGAATCAGAGTGGCAAATTTTAGAGAAAATTTGGTCTATGGTCCAGAGTAGACTCTTGATAAGTTTTAAAGAAGAGGAAGTTAAAAAATTGTGATATTTTAAACGTAGACTCACATGACTTACTGATATGGTCAGTAAGTCATGTGACTTGTGACACTGTCCATCCCATATACTAACTGGCGTTAGTATATGGGATGGACAAAAATTTTTTAGGTTCAAATCCTTTATGTCAAAAAATCAAATCAAATGATCGAGTAAGGTTATGTTAGGCAACGAGCTGCGTACATCCATCCGAACTTGTCGTAATCGTTAGTATAATCGTATAGTTAATCATGGAATAAGCGAGTGCCAGTCTGTTTGTGTGCTTGTTCTTAGTGTAATTTAATAAATAATAATAAATAAATATAAATATCTTCACGCAATTCCCAATACAGGGGTAGACAGAGGTCAAGTCTAGACAATTAAGTCCCTTTGACCCACCTTCCACCGAAGATATTTTCGTGACAACGTGACAGGTGGTGAGCCCGTCGCTGCCTTTATGTCCAAGCCAACGATGAAATTCGTACATAAGTTTTTGAAAAACTCATTGGTACTCTCACTCCTTGGTCTCATTGTCCTTTTGCTTTTAGGTAAGCAGCTATTTAATTAAATTTTCAAGATTTCCCCTCATCTCCGATGAAGCGTGAAGATATCCATTACACAGGCGACTTGCCTTATTACTACCTGGTTTAAAGCTTTGTGGCGACATCTATGTCTCCATATTGGAAGCCCGCTAAGTGGCGGATTCAGCCACCTGGGGATCGAACTTGGGTCTCTTGACTCGAAATTCCGACCACCCAACAACTCGGCTATCGTGACTTGGTATATTTTATTAGTGTAATTTAGAATAAAAAAAACTGTTCAGGCTATTTAACATAGGATTTGACATAAACCTTTATGATTTGATAACACGCTGACTAATCGAAGGGCTAATCATACGATGTTCTACCTGAAAACAGTCTATGAATACAGTATTACTCGGCAAGGATGTGTGAAATCTTATCGCCTAGTGACTTATCACATAAAACACAAATCGATAAAACTCCAAGAAACTAGTAGCCTTGCTACGTGACGCTTTGCCTATTAAACTTATTAATAATATTATGTAAAGTTGCTAATCACTATTGAGTGTACCACTCCAATATCAGTAACAGATAACAATTTGTATATTTTATAAACAGCATTACACCGAAACGTCTTCATATACTACAGTGTGGCTAATTAGATACACGTTCAATCACAAAATGTTATTGTTAATTTAATATTTTTTCTCGTTTATGACTATAGAAATCATACTTTACGAGTCACGATACCCGAGTGGCTGGGTTGTCGGAATTTCGAGTCAAGAGACCCGAGATCGATCCCCAGGTGGCAGGCTCGCACCAATGGATTTTTCAAAAACTTATGTACTAATTATATCGTTGGCTTAGACACAAAGACGGCGACGGGCTCACCACCTGTCACGTTGTCCCGAAAATATCTTCTGGGTCGAAGGGACTTAATTATCTAGACTAGACCTCTGTCTACCCCTGTATTGGGAATTGCGTGAAGATATTTATTTATTTATACTTTTCGCCCGAGGCTTATTTAGGATATGAAAAATTAATTATAAAAGCCGTAGATAGGCAGGTTTTATGACAATAAAATTTAATAATGGATTTACAATTATTTAAAGTTCCCTGACAGAATTTGCACGAAGACAAAGTATTAAAAAATTAAAAGAGGACCACTTTTCATCGCCAGAAATCGAAGCTCATCCCAATAAAAAAAAGTTTGGTAAAATGTTTTGTGTTAGAGATAGATTAAACATCGATATAAATAGTTTTATTATATAAATATAGTCATAACCTGATGTAGTCTATATATAATGAAAAACCGCCATATAATGAAAAAAATAGTCACAGAATAACAAATCCATAACAACTATCGGATTTCCTTTGTCACTTGATAAACACGTGTGTTTTTAAATTCAAAGAATCGTAATGCGTGCCGGTAAACAAACATAACCACTGTATACAAATCAATTTTAGGCATTAAGACAGCCGCATTAGATAAAGCATTACGCATTTTGTAAACATATCTGATTTCTTTTCCGCACAGCTTGGCTAACAAAATTAATGCTACTAGCATAAATTTAATATATATATAGTAGAAAAATTTACAGAACTCTGACTGCCCTTCTATTGGGAAATGCGTGAAAAATATTTAGAGTCAACGTTAAAAATATCTAAACGAATAGTCTATGGAAAATACGGGGTCTATAATGAACTGTCTAGCTTGTAGTGTGTACCTTTGAAACATGATGGTTTACGTAAATAAATTGAAATTGGAAATAATTTCCATGGAGTAACCATTGTAATTGATTAAATTATTCCATCAGGAATCAGTTTCTATAGACAATGCCTAATGTCAACATATAAGATAGAAAAAATTATTTTATGGAAAAAATTTTAACATATGTTATATATACATATATACATAACTATTAAGCGAGTACTCCAGCCCATAACACCTGCTATTTCATAACAACAAGGTTCCAGGTGAATTTTCAACCCCGAAAACTAAGATTGAATACCTCATAGCCCGCAATTACACTAGTTGTATGTACTCTTCAAATCGGAACGCAACACTTGTTACACACCTATTTAACGGTAGATAAACCCAAACGCCTCCTAGACAGAGTGAAACCTTTCTTACCTAAATGAAAGTGTCGCTTCAGTATCAAAAATTTCATACGAAGCCATTTTTATTTTTAAACACATTAAATTAGCTTATCAGAAATCCATACACAGAGGAAGGCGTGAAGATATCAATGAGCAAATATATTGAATCGTGTTCGTATCGCGGATGCAGGTCACATTAGTAGATCAAGGAAATGGGTCATCGGGCAATCAGCGATCATTAATGATACGTAGGTAGGATAATTGGGTTTCACACCATTATGGTTAAGGTCAATTTTACACTTTGCGATCAAACGGTCACCTTGTTTTATCGCAGTACGACGTGCAAACAATAAAAAAAAAGAAAATTTTGTACAAAGTTCGACATATTCCTAATGCCTCTGATAATCTGTAATAATACTTCGTTCTTCATTTTAGAACAGCGAGCGCGAGTGGAACCGTCAGTGTTTTATAGAAAAACAGTGTAAGACGACAAACCAATAAATGTACGGATCGTCTATCTATTTTGCGTCCCGGAGTCGACAAATTTAGCAATTTTACATAATTTATGATATGATAATGATACACCACGAAGTAGGACATTGATGCCTAACCTTATAGAATAGTTTAGATTGCAACTGCAATTTTACAAAACAATTTATAAATTGTTTTGCCAGTAAACTTGTCGCAGCTAATTATTTTACTATTTGATTTACATTAAGTTAGTAAATTTATTTTGACTTTTCCATTCAACCTTAAATATAATAATCTGATACATGGCAGGATATACAATAGCTTAGATTGGTGCGGGCAGCAGCGTTTAAGATGCAAGGCGTTTGGATCACAATCCGCTTGCCAAGCATAAATATATAAATACTGCCTAAAGAAGAACCCTATATTACCCTTAGAGTAATTTTACAGACTCTTAAGTAGTAAGTAAATTAAACTATCCAGTCAAAGCCATTTTATTTTTTGCTTTAATTTAGAGATAAAATTATTGTGTAATATGCCGATGAGCTACAGATAAAAGCTAATAGCGAATATGTTTTAAGTAGCGCATTACTTGTACACATGTATTATCACTTTTAAATACAAGATATTGTTAACAAATTTTTTGTACTGAAGAAATATGCGCTAGTATTTATAATGAAGAAAGTACGCATATAATTTCTTTACAGACCGTTAATGCTCATATCACAGTTCATTCAAGGTGCCAGTGATAAAGCTCAAATGAATAAAACAATAATATAAGTGAATAATATGCCTTCGATGTTATTTGAAGTTGATAAATAAACATAAAACGAGGTCATTATTGAAGATATGGATGAGTTCAACAGATTTTCGCTCTTTAAACCTGGCACAAACCATAACATTGAGAGTTACAATTACTTTTTGATTTTATACACTATTACTAAATCAGCAGTTGTAGCTTTGAGTTCAATTTATTAAGCGTATAGGTAACTGATGTACCTATATAACTAACTAAACATTAAAATAATATTCTATCAACCATGGTGATAGGTTCATCACCTGTCACATCTCAAAGTATGGGTGAAAAGTGGATCGAAATAACTTAACTGTTTAGGCCTCTAGCTACCTATAATATTGCGTGAAGATAAAAAAATATTCCCGTCGAAGAAATTTGTTTTTATATTATAGGCCGCGTCCAGAAACGAAGTTTTCTATTTCTACCAAAGGAAATGTTCATTTTCCGCATAAAGCTTAATCCTGTCTTAATTCAGGTTTTAATTTAATATCTGCGTGAAATTAAAATTTACTAAAATTTTAATTTTTATCTAACTAAACGGTGTATTGCAAATAAAACAGAGTGAAATTTAATTTTATAAGCACCACTATTACTATTAATTTGTACTTTCTATTATTTATTTAAAAATAAAATTATTGTATATTTTTTAGGTATCGGCGCTATTACTATTACTTGGTTGCGGTGCAGTTCTCGCGTCGAGGCCTTGCTGTACAAACAATGAAACCATTCTACCTCGAGGTTTTTGTGGCGACGAATCCAAGCGAATCAGCTTGAACTGCTCCAATGGTCGCATGGTTCTTAAAGACGTCATCATTAAGGGGGATAAGATCTCTACCCAGGATGCTCCTGGTTTTATTTTTGCTGAAGATCCTAATCAGTAAGTACTATAAAACTACATAGACACATATTTCTCCTAATGAAGTTTATTCTAAAGCGTAACAAAACGTTAGTTACAAACGCACAAGTTATTCATAGATACTTTTGATCTTGGAAGCAGTCCTACTGACTGTTTTTGCTTATATGCTGTGCTTATCAATTTTAATTCCAGTAAATACAAAAGAGAGTGATCGAAATTGAACATGTCGTCGAATTTTATCGATATTAATTTCTATTCTAATTTATATTCTAGTATTGAATTTAAGTCAGAGGACACGTAATCTGTCATGAATATTCGAATATTTAACTTTCACCTAAACATTACCTAACAATGTAGATAAATAAATCACATTTCTGGTCTATCAGATAGTTAATCTTCTGCTAATCATGGGCCCCTCCCAGTAGTTGAATTTTTCAGGCTTAGCCAATCGTTTTGTGGTCGCAGCAGAATCAGACGCTTCGTACCAAGACTCAAGAGCTGCTGTTCGTTTAAACAATATCGACATAAGAGTAATCCGCTGTGCGCGTTTTCATAAATTTAGAGCTTTCAAAGATTTAAAACAATAATAAAATTAATTTATTGTATTGAAGAGTTTTATTCATTGTCATGCTTATACACACCGAACAGACAGACCAAAAAACAGTTCTTAATTATTATAAAAGCGACTCCTCTCCATTATTTCAGATACTGCCTTGGTGTGATGGATCGGAACGCAACTAATCCGAGCATGGGCTCTGTAGCAGTGGCAATAGTGTGCTTCGAAGACTCAGGTCGATCGAACGAGATAGAGACCGGTGGAATTCTCACGCTTATTTCTGTAATCTTCTTGGCGGCTACCTTCGCTGTATACATGTTTCTACCGCAAATGAGGTAAACATTCATATTAGATGTGTATATTAAAATATTATTTATAACTGAGGCAGAAATAGACTATTGCGTTAACTTGCAATGCGCCTAAATTCAGAGAGGGGAATATGTGCAGTAATTAATTTAAGAAAATGCTTACTGATACCCATTATTTTGTTCCTCGCATTCAGCAGTCCTTTTCCCTGCTGTCGTGCTGTTTGAACCATGATACGATAGTCATTATGACCTTTGCCTAGTATTGAAGTTGCTAATATTGAAGTACTTACTAAATAGTTGTATTATTTCACAGCATTATTTTCTTATAAAATATTTATTACTATACATAGCTAAAACCAGCGTACATCTTTTCAGGGACCTGCAAGGCCTCTGTTACATGTGCATGTGTATAAGTATGGCTCTTGGATTCCTATCACTAGGAGTGCTCCAGCTGAGTCCACATTTTGTCGGCCAAATATGTACTATTACTGGTAATAATATACAAAATTATTTTGTTATTGTTTAGTTATTTATATAAAATTAAACATTGTGTTTTGTTTTTTAGGTTTCCTGGTATACTTTTGGATGATGGCAACATTCTTTTGGATGAACGTCATTAGCGTTAACATGTATCGCACCGTGCAGTAAGTTAATTATATTTTATTGTTATGAATAGGCAAACGTATGTAAAGTGACTTCCAAAATGACGTTAAAATGTAGTAGACTTTTGCTCTGCTTATGAAACCTCTGGGTTCGTGCGACAATTTTACCTATTTCTGTTATGTGTTTATTTTATTAGCAGTAACAACTGTAAAAAGTCACGATGGCTGAGTGGTTGAGTGATCGGAATTCGGGACAAGAGACCCAAGTTCGATCCCCAGGTGGCAGGCTCGTGTCAATGGGTTTTATCAAAACCTATGTACGATTTGATCGTTGGCTTGTATATAAAGACAGCAACAGGGTCACCTGCCACGTTGTCCAAAAAATGCCTTCGGTGAAAGGTGGGTCGAAACGACTTAATTGTTCAGATCTCTGTCAACTCCATTATTAGGAATGCCTGGGAATGTAACAACTGTCGTGTTCCGTTTGAAGGGTATAAAGATCCAGTGTAATTCCGTCATCCTAATAACATAAAAAAAGTATCGATAATCGCGTTTATGAGTTAGCAAAAAATCTTGAGCATTCTTATCACCTCTCGAATTAAGTATCCCATGCTGTTCATATAATATTTGGCTTTTTTGTGATAATCTCAAACGCCTCGTCACAGATAAAAAATATTTTAAATGTTTTTAGAGATGCGGCCTACTTAAAGAAGACGGAAAGGAAGCAATACTTCTGGTACAGTTGTTACGCGTGGGGCTGCGCCCTTTTATTTCTTGTTGTGTCACTTATAACCAACTTTGCGGAAGGAGAACACTGGAAACCTGGCATTGGGGATAACAGCTGCTGGTTCCAAGGTAGGGCGAGAGAGAGAGAGAAATTACAATAAAAATTACAATACAACAATATTAAACCTCCGCACGTACTTTTCCCTTTTGCGACATGCCGTTGCCTAGTAACGTCTAGTAAAAAATGGACTCCTAAAGATTACCAAGTAATTTTAAGACAGTATTGCATTTATTTACTGGATGTCAAATACAGTTGCTGTTTCTATGCAAATCATTCAAGTCCGGAAAGTTTTGTTACGGTTTTCTCAAACTCCTTCAGAAATTATGTTTTTTTATTATCTTGGAGCATTAATTACATGTGCCTTTAACTTTAATTACATTGACTTCTATGAGTTGCGATAACATGACATTTTAATTAGTTTTTTTTTATCAAAGATACACTGCAAGCGACATGTCGAAACAAACGTACAAATTATTACGATTAAATTTAGCTATAAATCCGCATGACAGTTTATTATAGAATCATATTGTTAGACGTATGCTGCAACGTCCAACGTAAAATTCGAAGTAGCTACTGCTGTGTTGTTGGGGCTTGGTGTGATAATTTTATTGATTCTAATGAGAAAAGTAAAGTAAGTGCCTACATCATGGCATATGTTTTCTCTAACATTGTTAAAGAAAGTCGAGAGCGGAACGTCCGCCACGCTACTCCGGTATAGGTTGATGGACTGATAACAAATCATTTAATGCAATGTTCCGTACACAAATATCTTTGGGAAAGTATCGAAGTAGTGTATAATATATAATTACAGGGCGGACTGAAACTTGGATATTTTTCTACGGGCCAATTGCAGTCCTCGTCGCAGCTAACGTTGTTCTATTTATGATGTCTTCTTATAACTTGTGGATGCAGCACACGAGGAAATACGAAGTCAACAAATTAAATAACCTCAAACATAAGTAAGTTAACCTCAGCAAATCAAAAAGATTTCTTAATAATTCTTAATGTATAGAAGAAGTTAAAAGTCTGTTCTAGGCCAATCACCAAGCGTGGCGATTATGACAGGGCCTTCTTAAAGGAAAGGCGTATGTACTGAAGTGTATTTTTAAGTAATTGCTTGAATTAATACTCATCACTTATAAAGCGAGTATTAATTGTGAAAAATCTACAATTGAATATAAATATTTGTAAAGTTAATTGTCTTATTAAAGTGAAACAAAATAAGCATTGTGTTATATTCTTAGATCATTGTACCCGTAGTATTTTTATTTTTTTAAAATGGCATATACTACTCTCGAACTCTGCGGAAAACATGCCTAATATCAATGTCTAAGAGGTTACATGAGGAATTTTGCAAATACGTAGTCGAAACCTACATATACGTACTTGGATATTATTCAGTGCATGTACTCGTAGCTTAAAGTGCAATAAATTTTTGTCTCTGTTCACTCTCTCTCTCTCTCTCTCTCCCTCTCTTTCTCTCTTTCTGGATGTTCTGAATTTTTTACTTTCTTTGATAAAGCTATAAAAGAAAATAAAAAATGGCAAACGAAAACGGTCACTAATTACAATAGTTGAAGTGCCGGCAAAGAAACCTAAACACTGTTAACTACACCGGCTCTTATATTAAATGTTAATTATATAATATTTTCAGGGATATTTCGTTTTCACAATAGTAGCATGTGGATATTTAAGGATTTATAATTATAAATTATTGTTACGTATACATATACTATAATTAATACTATGTATACTAATTTATCTTTTTCAGATTCCTGGTTTCCCTCAAGCTCTTTCTAGTAATGGGTATTTCCTGGATATTTGAGATCGCTAGTTTTGCACACGGACAGGCACATATTATTTGGTAATAGTTTGTTTTTTATAGATTTAAGTAATAATGTACTTAAATAAAAAATATTCATCATACAAATGAATGCTCATGGTGGGATCCATAACCGTATCCCTTAGCTTGCCCTTCAAAGGCAGTGTCACTGCTAACTAGGAAATCGGGTCGTCGTAAAATGTAATAAATTATATATCAATATATTTATATAATCTATATCCCTTAGTATATTTTTATTTCCTCTTCACGTTAATGTATTTGTTTTTGTTTTGTATATTTACTATGTTTTATATGGATTGTTGATCCGAAATAAATGAATTATTATTATTATTATATATACATAGACAGGGACAAAATCACATGAAATGCTCTGATAACAAAGTAAGCAGCTTAGGCAACACAAACACCCAGACCCGAGAAAATGTAGAAATAGTGGTTTCTACATTGAACCGACCGGGATTTGTACCCGGGGCCGCAGAGCTAGCGACACCTGGAAAAATCGTCGATATTTTGTATATATTTATGTAAATTAAATTACGTCTTCAAAATATCACTGTAAAACCCTTTTTCAGGAAAATCATGGATATATTCAACTGCTTGCAAGGAGTCGTTATTTTCCTCATTCTGGTCGTACTAAGGAGGCGAGCAATGCAGGGTCTTGCCAGCGAAGGCTTTTGTTTGCCGATTACCCGTCCATTAGCTGAGAAACTAAGTCCCGACGATGACGCGGACGATCAGCAAATATTAGCAGATGACACAGTTGAGGTTAGACTGAATTAACAAAAGTCAGCTAATAAACCAAGAGTTGGATTTACATTATATCATATCTATATATAGTTGGATATTCCCACAAGAGGATTTTTTTTAATAAAAATCCCCACGAGAGGATTTTTTATAAATAAAAGTTATAGAAATATGTGCTTAATTAATCTTTTTATAAATATTTTTCTGGAACAAGAAAATTATAGGCTTTAAAAGCAATGTCATGTGTCACATCAATTTCATATGTTCTTAAAAAATAATATTACCACTCCGTGCACAAAATCGAACAATTCCAGTCAATTTTAATATTAATTTTAAATTAGGATATTAAATGAGGTTTTAACATTGGATACTTAAATGTCTTGACTATAAGAATCTCGAATATTTGTTTAATTTACATTGTAATTATAGCTTTTTGATTTTTATATTTCTATAAACGTAGCTACCCAGTGCACAGACATTTTTTTATTTTACATAAGCAGAACAGGTAGGTACTCTGAAGCCAAATATGATCTAGATATTAACTTTAGGTTTACGATTTTGGATATACATTTTTGAATCCATTGTAAAGTCATTCAGTTATACTCAATTTGTAAAATACTTGAATATTATTTCTATGTTAATTAGTTGTTACAATTTTTTTAAATGTGCCATACTATTGTTAAAATTATAAAATGTTAATGGATGGATGTATAAGTCTAAACAATCTCTAGAATTTACTTAAGTAAATACTGAGAGAGAAACGGACTGCTAAATTTTATGAAATTGTGTTCCTATTGTTTTAATGCATGATATTTATGAGAAAATAAAATTGAAAATTATACTATGTTTTATTTTTAAATCGTCTAAATTGATAATTTCTCTCATATCTGTTAACTTAAAATATATTATTTTGCAATATGACTATGTTAAGTAAAAAATAAAAGATAAAAAAGCTAAGTAGTTGGTTGATCAGAATTCAAGTAGGGACCACACTTCGATCCCAGGTTGTAGGTTCATACCAAGGGATTTTTCAAAAACTTATAAACGATTCATATGGTTGGCTTTTTTGTTGTCCCAAAAATGTCTTCGATGGAAGGTGGGACGAAAAGACTAAATCGTCTAAACGTCTGTCTATCCCAGTATTGGGGATTGGTCTGAAGATATATTTTTTTTCTCAAGCAATTAAATTATTAATACCGTAATTAATGCCATAATTATTAATACCGATGTTAGATTGTCTAATCGATTTTCGATGGAAAAATAAATGTAGCTCGTTTTAAATAGTAAGTCCTGAACATAATATATACGTATTATAACTCCATAATAAAAATTCACATTCATCATACAATTGTTTGTCCTAATTCAACGTGAGTCATGGTGGATTATTCATATAATTTGCTCGTAATCGTAATGAAATATATATTTATATATAGAAATACTGTTGTAATTTAGACTTACATGCCACATATGTCTAATAAAATAACTAATTATATCTAATTTTCTATAAATTTCTATTATCAAATCACTCTATTTTATATTTACCAGCTAAACCCCACCCACCACGCGTAGCTGTGGCTCAGTTTTTAAAATAAGTATGGCAATCTTTAAAACAAATAACAAAACTTGACCTAAACTTTCCATTTGACCAAACTTCCACCGAAGATATTTTTGGGACAACGTGACAGGTGGTGAGCCCGTCAGCGTCTTTATATTCAAGACACATTGGTACGAGCCTGCCTGAGGATCGAACTTGAGTCTCTTAACTCGAAATTCCGACCACCGAAGCACTCGGCAATCGAGACCCTTTTTCAAAATAAAATTAAAAAAATTTAGAAATAGAAATAAATTAGTATCGAAATAAAAAACGCTCTTTAATAAGGTAAATCAATATTGCTAAAATACTAGAATATTTGTTACAATAATATGTTAAAATAGTATACTAGGGGCATAACTGCTTTATTTCCCTATGAATTACACTAATGTCACGATAGCCGAGTGGTTTGGTGGTCGGAATTTCGAGTCAAGAGACCCGAGTTCGATCCTCAAGTGGCCGTCCCAATGGGTTTTTCTCAAAAACTTATGTACGAATTTTATCGTTGGCTTGGACATAAAGACGGCGACGGCTCACCACCTGCCACCTTGTCCCGAAAATAGCTTCGGTGGAAGGTGTGTCGAAGGGACTTAACTGTCTAGACTAGACCTCTAGCCACCCCTGTATTGGGAATTGTGTGAAGATATAATTAAACTGATGGATTTTTTTTCTGGTATTTTAAAATGCTACAATATTTCTAATATGCAGTAAACGAAGTTTTTGTAAACCGTCCGAAATCGCTATCAATTTTTTTTATCCTGATCCAATTCATTTTCTATCACAAAAAAATGCGTTCCAGTACATTAGCGTGATGTTGCGCGCGATTAATGAACTTAACTATTTTCAATGAACCCCATCTGACGACAGACAAACATCAACTAACGTCAAATAACGATTCCATTTTTGTCAAACTACATATACGTACATTTTTGTAAGGCTATTAATTAGACTGCTAACTAGAGACCTAAACGCACGAGTTTGAAGACAGTGAATTTGAAAGAAGCAAAAGAGCTATGTAAGGATCGAGTGCCTTGGGGATCTATTCTCTCTGACTTATAGACTATAAACAGAAAGTTCATATCAGTGTTTATAGACAAATAAGTACTTATTTGTCTATCATTCCTGCTAATATAATCTTTTTACTTATGAGTAGTCACTTGGTCCATTTTGTGTAATATATTTGCCCACGAGTTTCTCAGCCGTCTCCGAAGCACTTCTCCGTCAAATGTAGATATTCGACTGGAGTTAGTAACAAATAAAACTGAATTAAAAATATTTTAACAGTCTTCTTTGAAAAAAAAAAATAATGTGTTGCAAGTATGTAAAGTAATCTACTTAATTTGACATTTAAAAAAAAATTAAAAGAATAAATTATTGGTTTTTCAATTAAAATTATATAAAAATATATAAATTAAGAAAGGCTGGATGGTCCAAAATCTTTGCCTATTTAATTAGACATAAAGTAACCCAAGTGTCAATGTCAAACGCAACGCATAGCAAACTTCCCAGTAACAAATAAAACTGAATTAAAAACATTTTAACAGTCTTCTTTGAAAAAAAAAGATAATGTGTTGCAAGTATGTAAAGTAATCTACTTAATTTGACATTTAAAAAAAATCTTAAAAGAATAAATTATTGGTTTTTCTATTAACATTATATAAAAATATATAAATTAAGAAAGGCTGGATGGTCCAAAATCTTTGCCTACTTAATTACACATAAAGTAACCCAAGTGTCAATGTCAAACGCAACGCATAGCAAACTTCCCGGAACTCTGTTTTGTTTCTGATATTATCGCCTAAATGTGCAAATATTTATTTTTATTACTTATTATTACAATAAACAGCTAACACTAAACTTTTTAATGAATAATAATTTAAATTAAGGTGCTAACGAAAAATAAAATAGTGGTGTTAATGTTTATACAGAGTTACAAACAAGTAGTTTTAAAACTACTTTGAAATTTTTAAAATCTGTAATGAAATACAAGTAATCTTGATATAATGTACATCAAAATACCTCTTTTTATAGCTGTGTTATGGATTATGCGAGGTCCACATGTAGCAATAGCTGCCGTGGGAGAAACGGACCTTAATGATTTATCGGAACAACAAAATTCTATTGTTATCAATAAATGCTGTGAACCAAATGAACTTATGGTCGATTCTGTGTGTCGTCTTGCAGACAATTATAACCAAAGTAAGTACAATGATCCATAAACCAAAAGAGAAAAAGAAGAAGTAAAATGATAAAGAAAACATGAATATTGGTTATACCTTTTTATTGTTGAAAATAGTTATGTTTTCTAATAACAACAATCTTAAAAGTTAAATTACTTTATCATCTGCTGATATTGTATAGTTTTTGAACTGGCTGCTAAGATTATCCTAACCTATTTCATATATTTTATGTCCCTTTTTATAAATATGTCTTTTTACTGTTCTGTTCTGTAATATACATATTGATTTAAAATTATTATTATAATTGTACTGAAATGTTGTTTTGAAAACTGTCAACTAAATGTTCATTCTGACTAGGGGGAGAAGATGTAAACAATTGGCTCACATTTTGTCACATTAGTCACAAAGCATACTTCAATTGTAAATGTAAGCTAAATTTCCTTTAGAAAAATCTTGGTAAGCAAAGTATTTTCACTGTCTTATAACTAACTAAAACTTTCCAGAATTTGCATTTTCCCTCGATCAGTCTCTCAACAATTTCTTGACATGGTTGCTTGAGGTAAGAGGTTTGCCACAGTATGTCAGAGTTTGCAGATTAAAATTTCTCTTTAATTTAATGACAATAAGTTCAGCATAACTTATATGCTTTAAAAATTCAACTAAAATTGCACAATAATTTCTGTGTTCATCTGGAGGTTGCATCTTGGGTGCAGAGAGATGCAAAAAATATTTCGACAAAAGATGGATAAGTCTAAAATACATGTGTATTCTCTCAATAGATTGGTTTTCATAGAGCTTTAGATAGATTATTCCCTACCTGTCAACCTTAGGGAGTGATAAAACGAGATTTATAATCATGTTTTATCACTAAAATAAGGGTATTTTTAGTATTTTTTTACAAGTAATTTAATACGACTAGATAATTATATAGTGCAATATAATTTTCAGGTGTATGGGTGCCTAAATTTAAGACTGAGGATGGAAAAGATGCAAAAGTAAAACATTTTAGATTTTTACATGGACAACCAGACTGTGCAACAACACAACAAAGAGCAATATTTTACTTTGGAAAATCAGAAGATGAGTATGTAAAATAATAACTGAATAAACATTGTGTATTTTCAAAAGATTTAATGTTAAGTTGATTTTGACTTAAATTAACAAAGACATAATCTCCTTGATGTGCATGCAATTAAGAAATGATATTGTCATTATTTAGTTGGCACTTTCACAAAAAAGTAGATGTTCATCAGTAGACTACTACAACCAGATATTAAAGAAGGAAAACTTTTTCCATACAATTTTTAGCTTAAAGAATTAGATATCTTTTTTTGGGATTTAATTGGAAGACTGATGTCCTCATAAGGCATAAACCTACAACAAATAGTGATGGCACTCAAATTATTATTATCAGTTATTCACTACTTTATCAGTCTCTTCCTTTGAAAGGAAAAATAAACATTCTGTACATTAAGTTCAACTACAAAGCACTATACTAATGTGTGTCATTACTTAGTTATCAGTCTTAAAAAACCTTTTTAAAGACCCAATCAGTGACAGATAAAATAAACAGTAATAAAATTACATCGTTTTTTGTGACTAATCACATATTTGTTTTAGGTTAAACTTACTAACTGATGGACGTTTAAGACACTTGATTCATCATGAACATAGTTCTGAGAGTATCAGAGACGAGCATTTGGTGAACACATACTCATTACATGAGCCTATTATTATACCACAAGTTAAAGAACCATCGTCATATATCCATAGCCAAAATAAATACTGCATGGATAAGGTAATCCAGTTTTAGTGATTTTTTTTAATGCATTTCCTATTACTGAGTAGGCACATGTCTTGACAATGAAGCTTATTAGGAACAACATGACACATGCTCTCCTGCTGTCATATTATCAATATTACACCTCATCCACCACACATAATTATATCTAAATATATAAGTTGTGGTAGTATAGTGGAAGAGCAATCTAGTAAAAATTTCAATTTTAAGTTCTGAGTTTACCTCAAGCTTGGTGGTGAACCAAGAACTTTGCGTAATAATATGAATATTAAATAAAATTGAGATATGTGAAATCTATACAAAAAAATATATCTTCACGCAATTCCCTATACAGGGGTAGACAGAGGTCTAGCCGAGAAGATATTTTCGGGAGAAATATTGAAATAAAAAATTTAATGCCTAAACAGATAATCATCCCACTAAATATGTTGTGGAATGTTGATGGTAGAAAAGATCCTCTGTAAAGTATGTGTTATTATGATTAATTATGTATAATGGTGGTATGCATAATTCATGATGAAAATCATTTGTTCTGAACACAATAAGTTTTTATCAAAAACTAGTTATGTGACTATTAGCGCATTATCTTGCATATTCCCATGTGATCATTAAAATTCCTGGATTTCACACTTGCTACTCTATCTCCGAGAGGTCTCATGTATGATATTTAGAAATGATGTGGTGTAAAGTTAGTCAATCAAGAAAAATGTTTTTTAAATGATAAATATCTTCATGCAAGCCCCAATACAGAGGTTGACAGAGGTATAGTCTAGACAATGAAAAAAAAGGGACTTACCCTTTGACTCACCTTCCACTGAAAATATTTTCGGGACAATGTGACAAGTGGTGAGCCTGTTGCTGTCTTTATGTCGAAGCCAACGAATATATAAATTGCACATAAGGTTTTCAAAAACCCATTGGTACAAGCCTGCCAACTGGGGTTTGAACTCGGATCTCTTGACTCAAAATTCCGACCACCTAACTACTTGGCTATCACGACTTTTTTAAATGCATATTTAAAATGTATAACTTTATTTCAGATTTTTATGACTAGTACAAATTTAACAGGTGAATATGCACTAGTGTGTATACCGGAAGTAAAAATTAATTGGAGAGACACAAGTTTTCTTATGAGAAAGGTTTTGAACCCATTGTTTCACGCCATTGCAATGATATTATTTTTAATAACCGCTATAATTTACTTTGTTTTACCTACATTGCGCGACCTAGCTGGCAATATCATAACAAGTATTAATGTGTGTTTGATTGTGAGTCAAGCAGCTGACTTAGTAAGGATATTCACAGAATTCAGTAACCATGTTAGTTTCATGATTACTGGTAAGTGTTCAATATATTATTTTAATATTGCATTTTAAATTAACATGTCAAGGAAGACCATAGACATGTGTATACTATAAAAGGGAAATAAAAACCTTCACTTACAATCTCATTGGCTCTCCTCTCTATGACAGTTTTAAATATAAAAAATAGGCAAAAGGTAATGCTGTCTGCATAAAACAAACTTCTTGGGTAGAATATGAATTTACCAACAGTGTTTACTATGATAGTAAAGAATATTTTCATTAAACTTTGTAAAAAATTTAAATTAATAAGTGATTATTTTTTTTATTACCTAATTATTATAATGATTTTTTCTCTTTTAGATATAATTCTGTACATAAGTTTATTGAGTGCATTCTTTTGGTTGAACAGTTTTGGATTTTACATTTGGAAGACATTCAAGTAAGTACATAGGAATAACTGTTAAAAAATTACTGCTATATTTAAATATTAATTGCTAAGCACTACTGTAATGAAGATGACTTTTGACCTTCCTTTCATCAAAGCCTATTAATAAAGTGACAATGTGAAAAGGACAATGTGCCAATGTATCAGCATGAGCCGATGTTGTTTATTGCACCATCAGCTGGGACCCTATAGGTAGTACCCTACGTTAGATAGATATATATGTAAATATAAACATCCATGGCTTGATACATTCATAATTTTCATGCAAATGTTTGCCACTAGCTCAGGAGTCGGACCCACAATTCTTATCTTCAAAGGCAGGGTCACTACTTACTAGGCTATTTGGGTCGTCATGTTAATTTATTTAGTAAAATGGATTTTATAAGCTATCTATAATATGTTTTTTCAAAAACTGTATGAAAATCTTTACACATAAATATAGATCAAACAAAAATAAAATGAAAACACTTGAAAGTAGAAATCCTTTAAGCTGCATAATATATGCTCTCTAAAAACATTGGGCAGTTGGATTCAAAATTTTTAAAACGACATTGATGTCATAAGCCATTTTTAAATATTGCAGGTCGAGGAATGTTTTCCTAAGGGTTACAGATGTGCGCAAATACTGCTACTATTCGAGTGTAGTATGGTCAAGTGTTATATTAATGGCAGCTATGGCGATTTGTGCACACATGTTACTAGATACCGGAACAAATCCATACCGGAAGATGCGCACTCAGTTCTCGTCCTCTATTTTAGTTGATGATGTTGAACAAGAAACTATTGGTATGTCACACTAATTAAAGTATTATTTTCGTGAATAAATATGTCATTGTGAATATTTGTGATGATACTTAGTGGAAATCAATTGTTAATGTAATAACATACATTTGTAGTATTCAAACACAAATGTATGAGTTTCCTATAAATATGTATATCTTCAGTAAATGATAAGTGCTGTTATAATTTGCTGATGATATACATAAGGTGAAATCTCTATATTCTATCACCTGTCTCTCTCAAATTCAACGGTAAAATATGTGTTTTTTGATATACTTCTTTTTTAAATTATTAGTTAGTAAAATAGAATATATTTTTCAGGTTGGCTTGGCATAGCAATATTCTTTACGCCAGTCGCGTTTACAATACTTTTCAATGTTTTCTTTTACATCACAACTCTCAAAGTAATAAAGAGGATAAATATCTATGGAAGGATTCACCACAAACTAAAAGGATGGTAAGTTCATCTATAAAATGGAAGCGCCTGTATGATCAAGTTATGCTTGGTTTTAATTAAACATGCAATAAACGTTTTCTAATTTAAACATGTAAATTTATCAGAAATGACCCATCTCTATCTAGATTTGAATTTAAACCCAAGGTAAATAAAAAGTACTATCTAAATGTATAAAAGTGAATTACAAATAAAGTTGTATTATGTAAAATATAAAGGTATTATGACGACCTGCGTGGACGAGTGGCGTACATACCGGTTTTCACGGTGTCGCCAGCTCTGAGATTTCGGGTTCGATTCCCAGATGAGTCAATGTAGAAAACTTCTTTTCCTGAATTTTTTTAGGGTAAAAATGTTTGTGATACTTTCCACAGAAAAATATCTAATACAAGCGCTTTAGCTACTTTGAGATCAGAGCAATGTATGTGATGTTGCCCCTATGTACGTATTTATTTATTATGTAAGATTCACGGTTTTAAAGTAATTAGACTAATAATAATAAGTATCTTTATTGTAATATTTTATTATTGTTTCAGTTTTAACTTATTTCTGCAACTATTCTTGATAATGACAACAGCCTGGCTGTTCCTTCTACTATCGTGGCTGAACATAGACGCATTGATATACGCACACATCGTTGTGAATTTACTACAAGCAATTTTAGTGTTTTATGTGTGTGTCGTGCATCAGTCACATGTAACGTTTTTATTAAGAAAAAGTTGCTGTTATGCGGAGCCAGTGCCCACCGGTGAGTGGGGAGATGAAATGACCCATATGAATGGTGGAAATTATTAGTAAATGTCTAAGAAAATTTGAATCTCGGTATTATCACGACACCTTTGGGCAGCTTACTATATTTACGATGTTTATTACACATAGGTATGTACAATTACAGAACTAGGCACTTCATATTAGATGTGAAGTTAGTATAATTTAGCTTTCGCGTATTAGATTACAGAATGCTTATTGGTCGAAAGCAAATGTTTATACATTTTATTAGTCTACACCCCATACAATGTCTAATCTGTGTAAGCATAAACATATCAAATAAGTTAGAATTTGTAAACTTCTGGCACACAATAGTTGTTTAGGGTAGTTGAATATTACTGTGTAGATCACATATAATGTGTAGATCACATGCACAATGCAATTTGTGCCTTATTAAAAGTGGCTTACAATACAAAACCTGCTTTTTTCTACTTGATTGTGTTCAATCAATTATATAATCTTGATTGTGTTCAATTATAGTATCGTAAGATAGTATATACATACAGAGCAGTATTGCACATGTCCTTGTAGATCGATTTTTCGATAACAACAATTAATTACTACAATAATTATAATAACTTTTATTTAATAATAATATAAAACAATTATCATTATTAATTATTACAATTGCTTGATTGAAATATGTTTTATTATGTTTAGACGTCAAGGTGACACAGAAACCAAAAAAAGGGTGTAATTGATATACTTTTACGTTTTGTGATAATTTGTTAATCTCAATGCTCACAAAGATACTTAATTTTTAATGGCGGACCTAACGATATTTGGACCAAAACTATTAGGTTTAGTTAAATTAGTTTTTGTCTCACTGACCACTATTTTATGTGTATGTTATTAGTAGCACCCGAAATAAATGTAAATTGTGACACATTTTTTTACGTATTATATCGATAAGACTGTTACAAATTCAAATCAATTGAATATTACGAATTTCTGTCCGTCCGACTCGGTGTGTAACAAGGCAGCTAATCACTAAAGTTGTGATTTCAACGATATTAAGATTGCTCTCTGGGACTAATGAATGTTTAATTTCTATTAATTTTACATTATATACTTTTTGAATTTATTTACGAATTATTAATATACAAGAATAGTTTTAAAACGAATTGTAGTTTAAGTAGAAGTAACCCAAGTTAAAACGAATCGCATTTTATAATAATATTATAGAAATAAAATTTTATTGTAACTAGACATTTTTTTTAATTATAATTTAACCTTATTTACTTAAAGGCCTGTAAAAGTTTTAACATCAAACATTACTATTGAAGAATACCAGAGAATAATTAAGCAGACTTGTCACCTAGTTATGCTGCTGTATGTGTAGCTATTGCAATTTTTAATGTTTTCCGTTACTTGACTGTTATGACACCCAAGGGAAGAAAGGAGGTGTTAATGTTCTAAAGCCCATTAACAAAACCAGTACCTTATACACCACATCGTCACAAAAAAAGAGTTTGATAGGATGCAGTTATTAGGTTACAAAAATAAAGTCCATAATTTGATGCATCCAACTAGCAACTTCTTAAATGTAGACTGTGATCAACCAAATAAAACTGTGTATGTAGCATGTCATATCTCAATATAAGGTATCATATATTGATAGAAGAGGGGAAGGTCAAGAGTACCAACATACTCTTGACCTTCCTTGTCTTGCATGTATAAGAATTTGATAAAAGAGAAAGAGGCATGTAAGGATAGTGATGCTTAGCAATTTGTTCCAACTGATTCTTTTTATATGTAAATATAAAAATATTTTGACTTTATTTAAAATAATTTTTGAAACAATTACTTGAAAATGTCAATTTTTTTTAAATCTCCATGCATTTTCCTGACTTTATTTTAAACTATTTTTGTAATAATTTTATATGAAAAAATCTATTGTATTTAACTAAATACGTTTTTTACTTATATCAGTATGCATTCTATATTTATGGCCATTTTTCGGTAAGAGTGGAATACACATACATTTATTCATTTTCGTTGTAAATGAATATATACTACTTATTGTTGTTAAACAATAACTAATTATTGAAGAAGAATACCGTACAATTTACTCTAAAAGAATCTATCTAACCTTATAAAAGCTAATTACATATACATACATACACAAAGACAAGGACAACATCACATACATTGCTCCGATCTCAAAGTAAGCATGTAAAGCACTTGTGATATGGAATCTGAAACAACGAAGGCACCACAAACGTCCAGACCAGACAAAATTTAGAAAAAGTGGTTTTTCAACATTGACCCGTCTGGTAACCGAACCCGGGACGTCAAAGATAGCGACATCTTGAAAACGTGTTTGCGCATCTCGTCCTCGGAGTTCACCAAATGAAATTAAATTTGCCTTAACAAAAAATCCTTCTCCATAATAAGATTTGATAATGTTCAAACGTCTGAACTAAGTTGTAAACCATAGCTAGGAATAGCATAGCATGGTAAGTACAGAAGAGAAAGTGAATACGAAGTGAATAAAGTTAAAAAAATATTTTATAAACAAACAGCATCACTTACTTGTGAAAAGAGCTGTCCCTCTGGCCTCCTCGACAGCGCCGCCAGTTGACAACGCACTACCAAGTGGCAGTCATCCATCACAGTGTTGAAGAAACGACGGGTAGGAAGCAGAGCTTCCAGGTCTATCATCAACTCCAAAAATCTCTCGCAGTACCTGTGGAACAAATATTACTTACTAGTACCTGTATGTGAGAAATAGATGGCGCTAAAATGCAATATAAATAAATGGTACTTATTTTTTCATTTGTGTTGATTTTTTATAATACGTTACACGCATTTGTGTAGTTTTACAGTTCTGTATTTTTATTTACTAGCCGGTTTCGTAAATATTCTGGTATCACAGTTTCCATTTTTTTGCTAATCAAATGCTAAACTGCTATAATTTTTTATCATTTACCAACGATTTGCTGTCTGTGATTACATCTACATAGTTTATTAATAACATTGGCCAATTCTTTACAGTAGTTTCCTAAATGCCAATTTATAAATGTATATTATAAATGTAGACCGAGAGGTAATTGTATTAGAATGTTGCCACTCCCTTTCTTCTCGACTAGAATATCCTAATGGCCACCGATAGATGGCGGGATAACCATCTAAAAATGTCAGACCAAAATAATCATACCGTATATGGGCAGCAGCGTCTGCGGTACGAGTGGTCTGGTACTGCGATCGCCAATCCGCCTACCAAGAGTGGCGATTATGGCAAATTCTCCCCTTGGGAAAGGCCTATGTCCTGCAGTGGACTTTAACGGTGTAAGTATGCATGTATTATAAATGTATACAAGATTAGCTCGTTTATATTAGACAATATTTACCTCTGAACATATGTATAAAAATATTGCCTGTACATTATATAGAACTGAAGTCTACGTATAGAACAAACATTATTAAATAATACATGAGCGTGAGAAATAGATGGCGTTAATACACAATAAATATAAAAACGATTTTTCCATGATTCTTCTTTCTAGATCTGTCTAAATAAAATTTAGTATGTGCCCACCTCATGACAAGTTATTCTGCTTAAATGCTTAGTTTAAAATGTATGATTCCTTAGAAATTTACAAGTAAAAATATAAACATATATTTCTAAATTACAGAATAACTATTATTTTAATATATCAGTAGTAAAAGTAAACAAATCAGTTATGTGGGAAGTGAAGATAAAATCCAGAAGTCTTTCTCTAAGCTATGTTATCCCTGAGCGCTATAAACTATACTTTTGTTATATTTGAGCCAAGCTATGAAGCTAAGTTTTTTTCATGTTCACAATTCTAGTAGGTAACGAGGACAAAAATTTCCGGCAAAGGATACAAAAGTGATGCAACAGTATAATAAGAGCATCAGTATAATAAGACCATAATAAATGGGTGGCATACCGAACAACATTTGGATCGACATCACCAGCCTCCGGAACTGTCTCCAAGATCTGCATGAACTTGATCATCAACTTTTGCAAGTAGTGCCGTTCCCAATTTAACTTTTCTAACAGTTCTGGTTTGTCTTTTTTCTGTATTGCTCTCCAATATTTTTTCCACTTTGGCACTAGTTTAAATTCTTGATTTCTCCTTCCTAAAATAAATTTAAATATTGAGTTATGCACTATTACAAATGCAAATACCTATGTATATATGTATAATGTATATGATTGTGTATATATCTGACAATTGATTGAATTTTGTATTAACATCTTAAGCTATCACCTTAACCATAATATTTTATCACAGATACTTGCAAATTTAATATTTTGTGCATGTGCTTTGGGCATGTTAAGTGAATGAGTGAAGACCGAATGGTGAAGAAACTACATAGCGCGAAAGTTATTATTAAAAAGGGTCTAGGTAGGCCGAGACTAATTTTCGGAGACCATGTCAGTAAATTGCTCGACGAGGGGAGGGTCAAGGGTTCCCGGATACCTAGAGGTATACATGTATATAAAGAAAATGATGAATTTGAAAGAAGCAAAGGAGGTATGTAAGAATCTTCACACCTATTCTCTCTGGCTGCCCCATATCTTCATGTATAATTCCTTCGGGAAGATATTTACTTATTTTAAACATTTTACTACTTTTAATATATACTTAAATCTATAATTCTTTAATAACCCTAATAGTCTACATGTTAAATAAAAAGTACTTACTCTCTTGTAAACTAATCCACATGCTCAGTGACACTAAGCGTTTGACCTGGTCTCTGCAGAGTTGCACTTCCATACTACCGAAGCAATGGTTGAGGAACATTAGCAGTGCGGTCTGCTCGCGCATGTTGCGGCTCGTGTGATCGTCTGCTACACTGGCTCGAAGCACTTGCTCGAAGAATGCCGGGAAGTGTTCGGGCTTCTTTAGAAATGCCTGCAAGTATGAAGCACGGAAATTGAAATACCTATGAATCATTATAGTTAATTTAACTGGAAATATACGAAAACAGTACTACAAGTGCGAAAAGAACTCGCGTAGAGTTGATCTTGTACCATTTCGAAGGATTTTCGTTGCTTTCCTGTAAACTTTAAGAGAGGCCCTATTTTTGTTTTAGACTCAATAGTTTCAAAAAGCAGGTCAAAATACATGTTTATATTAAAATTATTAAGCCGAGTGATATGGTCGTCGGAATTTCGAGTCTAGAGACCCGAGTTCGATCCCCAGCTGGCAGGCTCGTACCAATGGGTTTTTCAAAAACTTATGTAAGAATTAAATCGTTGGCTTGGACATTAAGACGGCGACGGGCTCACTACCAGTCACGTTGTTCCGAAAATATCTTCGGTCCCGAAAATATCTTAGGTGGAAAGTGGAGCAAAGGGACTTAATGGTCTAGACTAGACCTCTGTCTACTCTTGTATTAGGAATTGCGTGAAGATATTTATTGATTAATTTCATTGTTAATTTGTTACACAGAGCTTATTTATTTGAAGCATTATTTTATTCACTCAATGCCAAGTGTCTGCATTTTAGCTCAAAATTTTAGGATTAATTTCGATATTATAGCAGCCTTTTAAATTTATTTCAGTTTTGATGAATAAATTTCTTAAGATATATATTTACACTCTGAAGACCGTTAAGTCTTTAACTTCAAGAAAAATTTTAGCCAGTTGTGGCAAAGGTTCTAATCCCCTAATTTTCAATTTTTGCACAAAATCCCCTAAATTTGAAGTACTCTCAATATTCTAGTACTTAACTTAGGTTTGGTTAGCTGAGCTAAATCAAAAAAACATAATAAAATATATGACAAGAGTATAGTTATTTTATGTTAATTGAATCACTGACAAAGATTAATTTTTGAATTGTAATGACGTTTTATTCAAAATGCATAATTATGTACTATACTGAAGCTTATGGTAAAGGCCAATTTTATTTCAATCAAATCGAATTTATTCATTAAAAATATGAACAAATGTTATTTTAATATAAATTTGTTTATATAGAGCAATTTTTTTAACTACCAACGTTTAAGGTTTTGTAATAAGGTTCCAAAAGAGAAGAAACAAGAAAAACAAATTAGTATAGATATCCTTTATTAGATATTCAAGTAGATATAGTAGTAGATATCCTTTTTTAGGGTAATCTTTTTTTTATTAACTATCATTACTAGAATATATGCTATCCACATTCCGAATTTCACTGTTCAGCTTTTTATTGATAAATTATTAAATACATGAGTGATTTAAAAACTCAACTAACATGGGCGTGATTCGAACCGGCGACTTCCGCTGTATCGCTCATAGATAGAGACAACATCACATACATTGCTCTGATCCCAAAGTCAGTAGCTAAAGCTTGTGTTATGAAATCGGAAAAAACAAAGACACCACAAACACCCAGAACTGAGAAAATTTAGAAAAGTGTTTTTTCTACATGAACCTGCCTGGGAATCAAACCTGGCGACTGATGGAGACGCCTAAAAAACCAAAAAAAAAAAATATTTTAGTAAGATCTACTTACTTGCCATGCCGGGACTCTTTCACGGAATTTCTCATTTATCATGACTATTATCGACATCATATGTGAATGTGATGCTTCTCCTGCTTCATAGTGAGGCCACAAGTAGTTTTCAAGGTATTGTGAGAATTCCAACATCATGATCCGACGAACTGAAAAGCTGTGAAAATTAAGTTATAATACAAATTAGATATATTTTATGGTATATATAATATTTTAGAGTTTAAAATGATAAAATTTCATTAATTATAAATAACAATAATCAAGACAAAATATTTCCAATTAAATGGTAAGTGTGTAAATAATACATTAATTGGTTTAAATAGAATAAGCATTTATAAAAAAAAAAAAACAATGTATCTGGAGTATCCACCACATTTTATACAACAAAAATTAAGTAGAAAAAGTTCTAACACCTGCATTTTGTTTTAATTTTACCTATTTCATGTTACAACTGGCAAATTTTTTAAAAATAAAGAGGTCATTGCACTTAATCCATTAGGCTATTGACCTTACACTCATTCAAATATTTGAAATCAGTTAGGCTCTGAAATATTAATAGTGAAAGTGTTTTGTAATTAATTTGTGTTACAAAAAATTAAAAAACTTACTTGGATCCAAGTATCTCTGCTTGGTATATAGATTCAACAATTGAAGCATCATAAGGTAGGTGGCTTTCTTTTGTTTGTGGTGACCAGTACTGATTTGCAAGCTGTGAACAAATGTGTAACCATGCAGATTTTTAACTAATTCAATGAACAATGTTACCTAGATTTTCTATGGCATCTAATTATATAAATACTAGTAGGCTGCTCACATTTTTATAACCAAGTGGTTTGACCAAATGATATTTAATATTTAGGGGAAAATAAATAGTATTTTAAAGCTTCACAAGAACTCTTCAACACTTACTACACACTTACTTCTTTTGGAGAGACCTATTTAAGACTGCATAAAATATAAAATAAAGTCACATGAAATAGATCTCACAAAAATAGAATGTCAGTTAGATCAATAACCAATTACTCCTGTTTATCATCAACATGTCATTTACCGTTTACTGGAAACAGTATAACTTAACTGGAAGCTGTTAACTTTTATAGATATGACCCAGAACCATTAGGTTTCATAAAGTTATAGCAATCACATAAGCAAAATTATATATAAAACGACACACAAAAAAATCCTTATTCAAATTATTAGACCATAGTATGCAATATGGGTCATTCATACTACAATTTATTTGTCAAAAATTATTATTGATATTACTGTGTATTAATATTATTAATATTATTTATCTACATAAAGAGAAAATGGTTTCATTTACATGCAAAAAGATAAGGCCTCACAATGATTATTTTATATGTGCACAATTTATATACAGCCCAGTGATGTTTTTTTTTCAAAAATCATCATGAAGTCACAATCGTCAAGTGGTTGGGTGGTCGGAATTTTAAGTCAAGAAACCCGAGTTTGGTTCCCGTGTGGCAGGCTTGTACCAATGGGTTTTTCAAAAACTTATGTACGAATTATATTGTTGGCTTGAACATAAAGACGGCGACGAGCTCACCACCTGTCACGTTGTCCCGAAAATATCTCCCATGGAAGGTGGGTCGAAGAGACTTAATTGTCTAGACTAGAACTTTGTCTACCCCTGTATTGGGAATTGCGTGAAGATATTTATTTTTTATTTATTTAAAAAAGTCAACATAGCCGAGAACTCAGGTCTTTTGACATAAATTCCATTTAAGAGATTGAAGTTTGATCTCCAGGTATAAGGCTCTTATCTATGGGTTTTTTCAAAAAATAATGTACGGTTTATGTCGTTGGCTTGGACTTAAAGACGACGACGGGTTCACGGGAGACGGGTTGTCCTAAAAATATCTATGGAAGGAAGGTGGGCCGAAAGGACATAATTTTCTTGACTTCTCTCTACCCCTGTTTTGGGAATGGCGTGAAGTTTAAAAAATATTGCTACTGATATTAAATACCTTTATTCTATAAGAAACTTACAAAATTCTCTTTCAGCCATATTTTTAGGTGTTTTTTGCTACGACATTGATAAATATCTTTGAAGATTTTACACATTATTACACCAAAATAATACAGTAAAGCTAAAGTGAGTAAACTTTTTATTTATTATTTATTTGTTAATATAATAGTATTTACATTAATTCATTAAATTGTACTTATAATTCATAACATTCGACACATTGGTAGAAACAAAAACAAGAATTAATATGACTTTATAAAATGTTTTTTTAAGAATTTATATGGCTTTATGAAATATTCTTCTATTTGCGTTAATAATTAAGGCTTTTTTAAAGATGTTTATGAACTCATTTAAAACATGATAAATATTGGGCAATAATAAACATAACCTTAAATGTGTACACTAACCTGAGTTATTCTGTCAGCATTAATTTGCGATAAAGTTGGTAAGGGTATTTTTGGCTTTTCGGAGGACTGCGCTGTGTCTACTTTCATTTTCTTTAATATAAAAGAGATATTACAATTAAAAAATGAATAAGCACCGCAACATCCAAACAAATCAACAAAACTAAGAAATGTCAAAGTCAAGAAAAATCAAAACATGTCAAATAAACCAAATGTCAAATGATACAGAGTCTTACTAAAAGTCTAAAGAGTATATATTTAAATATGTATGAGAGTGTGTTTAGTGAAATGGGGACATATATTTACATATATTCAATTCAATTTTTTTTTTTTCAATTCAATTCGTTTATTTGATGACAATTATAAAACAAAATGATCAAACATGTTCGTCAATTACCGACTTACAAATATAAAGTTAATTAATTGTTACTATAATTAAGAAAATATTGAGAGAAGATTATAATCAACAGCTAAAAAAATAATTATTAAAAACAATCAACCATAAATATGCATTACATTAAAATATATATATACCACCATCACAATACAATGTTTTAATTTCATGTATAATTAGTAAATAATAACAGCGAGGTTTTGTCGTATCAAAGGATGTTACTTTACTGACAACCTCCGTGGGCGAGTGGCGTAAACACTGGTTTTCAAGGTGTCGCCATCTCGAGGTCCCGGGTTCGATTCCCGGTCGGGTCAATGTAGAAAAACCACTTTTTCTATATGTTCTCGGATCTGGGTGTATGTGGTGCCTTCGTTGTTTCCGATTCCCATACCTCAAGTGCTTTAGCATCTTACATTGGGGTCGGAGCAATGTATGTGATGTCATCCCTATCTATATCTGTATGTATTAAATAATTAAATATGTATTAATTAACTTTGGAAGTTTAATAATTTCCTTATAGACAAATGTGTAGTTGAAGTAATATTATAGAGTAAAGTAGTACTGAAGACGTGCACATATATCAAAACCAGTGGTAAATTTTGTAAAGGTGTATGTTGTAATTATTACAATTAAAAGTTATTGCCTACAACTATACATTGAGAAGCATTGCTTCATTGTTATGACAAGACAGCTCCAAGTCTGAATTGATGAACAAAGAATTACGTGTACACTTTAAATTTTGTTGAAAATAAACTGAATTTAATATATTTTATTGTACTGAAGTACAGTATTGAAGTACATTGTCAACTTTCTCCGACATGTTTTCTTTCTTTAAAATTTACCACATACATATATTGCGTTTAATACAAAATCATCCATAGCAAAGTAAGTATCTGGGCAAAACCAGGAGGAATACAGTAAATCTATAATATCTTTGAAAGTATTATTGATTTACACCAATTCTTGCACTTCACAAATTGAAAAAAATTAAAATACGTGTAAAGTTGGCTTTTACCAATTTTTCGGATAAGTTCGTATGTTTCGATGATTTTAATTTGGATAGTTTTGCGATTGTGCATGTTAATTGTTTTGGTATAGTTTCCCTTCTTCGACTCATTTAGAAATGTTACGTCAATTGGATGTTTTGACCCTTATTTCTAATATAATAGTATAACATACTTTATTCAAAGAAAAATTAAAGGATATTCCTTTAATTTTTCTTTTCCGTTATATGAAATAATAAATACTCCAAGTAGAATTGTAAGTATCAGCGTGGTAACGATGAAGTAACGGGAAAATAATAATGTTTCCTTATTTTGCATTCATATTTGATTGCATATATTTGATACAAACAACAATGCTTCTTATTTACTGTAATTTGTAGAATTGTCAACTATTTTATGTATATTTTTTATGAAATAAACTTATTCTTATTCTCTTAACTCTTAACTTTTTTAAATTAAATTTAGTTAATCGATAGCGTATTCGCATTAAAAATATAATATGTCTTCACGCCATTCCCAGTACAGGGGTAGACAGAGGGTCTAGCCAATTAAGTCTTTTTGACCCACCTTTTACCGAAACCATTTTTGGGACAACATTACAGGTGGTGAGCCCGTCGCCGTCTTGATATCCAAGCTAACCAGATAAAATTGTATAAATATTATTTGCGAATTGGTGCAAAAAGAGTTTATCCAAAGACTTTCCATATTTGCTTTGGAGTCTTCATTAACCACCTAGTACATAATTCTTCCACGCGGAGTCGCCACTCACACACAGGAGTGGCGTTTATGGAATTTAATTAGGTCCTTATAGAACTATCAAATTAATAATATAAATTGATAATGGTGTATTATGAAATGAAATTTATTTATTTTTTCTGATGAAAATGATATCCGTTAAGAAACATAAGACGGCTGACATTTATATATTTAAATATCATCATGGTCATAACTTTCTTGGGGTACTCATTACAAAAACGATACGTTTTATACTATCATTTTATACAAAAATTATTTTCTTTTAAATCCCTCTGACACAACCATCACCATCTGAGTTTACGCCAAAAGTTATCGCCAATGTCTTTTATGCCCGTGATTAATGCGGTTAAAAGACTAAATATATTAGTCGTTCTAGTTAGAGTATGGCAAAACACTAAATTATCTAAATTGCTTTAATGCCATCGCAACGAAATCAAAGTAAACCAAACCAAACATCCATACAATTGGCGTCACTCTAATATGTCTTTTATGTTCTTATCACTTTGATATGTCACTGCACCTGGACGCACCTTTAAATGAATATGAATAACAATCAATTATATGTTATGAGAAACTGAATATAAAAAATATTTATTTATTGAATATACTTATATTCAAATTAAGATGTTAATTGCAGACTTAAAAATGATGTTTGATCCACCCGACTTCCCTTATAGGGAATTATCAGAAACATTGAGAGATTACGGCGCCGATGATCTTTTCAGCAATGACGTTGCTAACAGCGATTCCGTAACTGGCGTAAGCGAAGCATCTGTGGATGTAACGGACCAAATAATTTCCAATGTCGAAACTCAATTATCGCTCCATTCTAATAATTCTGGACGGTACTTCAACGTCGAGAGTACATCTTTAGCAGATGTCGTAGGGGAGGATGTTGAGAAAAGTACCGAGCTCTATGTCGTTCAGCCGGATTTGTTCAACTTGGAACCAACGTTATTAGACGAGAACACCGTTAATCAATTTTTGTTGCCGCTACAAGTATCTGCAGAAAACGATAAGGTAAGTAACCTCTACTTTTAGTAATAAAACCTTTTTTTACTTAAAGAATAATATAAATTACACAAATACATGATCTCCGGTCCTAAATTAAAAAAAATTTCCCTGTGTTTCGGGAGGTTGTCGGCGATATGATATATGATAATATATGCATGTTACCACAAAGATACATTGTAATATTCACGTAACTACAAATATTTTTAACACATGTAGTACAAACATTCATGTACTTGTTTTTTTTTTGGACTGGAGACCCAATAGCCTGGTACGAAGTGACCATGCCTCCGAAGCGAAGGGTAGCGTGTTCGAGTGCCTCTAGGGGCAAATATTTATGCGATAAAAATGAATGTAAAAGAATATTTATGAACCACACACCAACCAAAAGCATAAACTGTAAAAAGTGAGGAGGTCTATATTTGACATACAATAATGTGGTATAAGAAGCCATTGCATCAAAATTATGATAAATTTGTATGCGAACGCAGAGTTGTTTACGGGTTTCAAATCTATTAGTCGTTACTGGCTAAGCGTTATGTTGTCTGTAAGTGTTCGGCCTCTATAAAAAATATTGTAAGTAAATAAAAAAAAAAAAAAAAAAATATATCTTCACGCAATTCCCAATACAGGGGTAGACAGAGGCCGAGTCTAGACAATTAAGTCCCTTCGACCCACCTTTCACCGAAGATATTTTCGGGACAACGTGACAGGTGGTGAGCCCGTCGCCGTCTTGATATCCAAGCTAACCAGATAAAATTGTATAAATATTATTTGCGAATTGGTGCAAAAGAGTTTATCCAAAGACTTTCCATATTTGCTTTGGAGTCTTCATTAACCACCTAGTACATAATTCTTCCACGCGGAGTCGCCACTCACACACAGGAGTGGCGTTTATGGAATTTAATTAGGTCCTTATAGAACTATCAAATTAATAATATAAATTGATAATGGTGTATTATGAAATGAAATTTATTTATTTTTTCTGATGAAAATGATATCCGTTAAGAAACATAAGACGGCTGACATTTATATATTTAAATATCATCATGGTCATAACTTTCTTGGGGTACTCATTACAAAAACGATACGTTTTATACTATCATTTTATACAAAAATTATTTTCTTTTAAATCCCTCTGACACAACCATCACCATCTGAGTTTACGCCAAAAGTTATCGCCAATGTCTTTTATGCCCGTGATTAATGCGGTTAAAAGACTAAATATATTAGTCGTTCTAGTTAGAGTATGGCAAAACACTAAATTATCTAAATTGCTTTAATGCCATCGCAACGAAATCAAAGTAAACCAAACCAAACATCCATACAATTGGCGTCACTCTAATATGTCTTTTATGTTCTTATCACTTTGATATGTCACTGCACCTGGACGCACCTTTAAATGAATATGAATAACAATCAATTATATGTTATGAGAAACTGAATATAAAAAAATATTTATTTATTGAATATACTTATATTCAAATTAAGATGTTAATTGCAGACTTAAAAATGATGTTTGATCCACCCGACTTCCCTTATAGGGAATTATCAGAAACATTGAGAGATTACGGCGCCGATGATCTTTTCAGCAATGACGTTGCTAACAGCGATTCCGTAACTGGCGTAAGCGAAGCATCTGTGGATGTAACGGACCAAATAATTTCCAATGTCGAAACTCAATTATCGCTCCATTCTAATAATTCTGGACGGTACTTCAACGTCGAGAGTACATCTTTAGCAGATGTCGTAGGGGAGGATGTTGAGAAAAGTACCGAGCTCTATGTCGTTCAGCCGGATTTGTTCAACTTGGAACCAACGTTATTAGACGAGAACACCGTTAATCAATTTTTGTTGCCGCTACAAGTATCTGCAGAAAACGATAAGGTAAGTAACCTCTACTTTTAGTAATAAAACCTTTTTTTACTTAAAGAATAATATAAATTACACAAATACATGATCTCCGGTCCTAAATTAAAAAAAATTTCCCTGTGTTTCGGGAGGTTGTCGGCGATATGATATATGATAATATATGCATGTTACCACAAAGATACATTGTAATATTCACGTAACTACAAATATTTTTAACACATGTAGTACAAACATTCATGTACTTGTTTTTTTTTTGGACTGGAGACCCAATAGCCTGGTACGAAGTGACCATGCCTCCGAAGCGAAGGGTAGCGTGTTCGAGTGCCTCTAGGGGCAAATATTTATGCGATAAAAATGAATGTAAAAGAATATTTATGAACCACACACCAACCAAAAGCATAAACTGTAAAAAGTGAGGAGGTCTATATTTGACATACAATAATGTGGTATAAGAAGCCATTGCATCAAAATTATGATAAATTTGTATGCGAACGCAGAGTTGTTTACGGGTTTCAAATCTATTAGTCGTTACTGGCTAAGCGTTATGTTGTCTGTAAGTGTTCGGCCTCTATAAAAATATTGTAAGTAAATCGGTGATTTAGGGAAAAATCGGGAAATCCCAATTCGTAATTGGCAATTGTAAAAAAATAACTGTATCCCCTTCAGTGGCGGGAAATGGAATGTATTCTCGAAGATTATCTTCGCAACCTAATTTGACACAATATTGTTCGCAGGATGTACAGAACAATGGACCCGATTTATTAGCTCTGCAGTCATGCGCGATTTGCCACGAAATATTTACTACTGACGCTGACCTTCTCGATCACACGATATCTTCACACGCTTCAGTTAATTATGTGGATCGAAACCAGAAAAAAATGTCCGTTAATAATAACGTAAATGAACTACTAGTCGGTGTGTAAAGTAAAACTTACTATTTATTATTAATTTTAATAATACCTTTTTTTTTCTTCACGCAATTTTCCGTAGGGGTAGGCAGTGGTTTCGCCAATAAAGTCCTTTCAGTAGCTAATTTTGGACCACCTAACAGATGGTGAGCATATCGCCGCCTCAGTGTCCAAGGTACAATTTAATATTTATTAATATACATATTAATATGTAATTACAGTATAATAAAATTTTATGCCAATGACTCGAGACTAAATATACATATTCATCGCACAAATGTTTGTCCCTAGCGGGATTCGAACCCGCAACCCTTAGCTTCGTAGATAGGGTCACCCCAATTTAGCTATCGAGTCGTCATCAATAACTAAGATAAATTATTACATAAATCAAGCGTGGTAGCCTTTTTTTATCATATCTCATACTGGAAAAAAGTATTATTTAGAGGAAATTAAAAGTTTACCCATTCTCAGTTTTTAAATTCATAGTAGTGGTATACAATAAACAAACCCTTACACTTATAATTGTGTTGAAAAGGTTCACCTAGCAGTGGATTCACTATCCACTGCTTAACTTCAACACCACAATAAAGTTAAAAGCGTAAGTTTAATATAAAATTATCACGCGTGTCACTTGTAAAACCCAAGCTTTAAACCTCATTTGCATTGAATATGACTCAGCTTAAAGTGGAATTTCCCAACCCACAGTTGTAGCAACAAGTAGCGAGCTTTTCTTTCGTGACCGCGAATGGGATGAAAGAGGATGTCAAATGTTTAAGACGCTATCAGTCCTCTAAACATAGATATATTAGAAAGTTGATTAATTGATTTTTTCTTTATTTGATTGTTATCTGCAGTAATGTGTTAGTTATAAAGATGTTATTATTAAATTATTTTGCATGATTCCTCAAAATGAAAGAATGCAAAAAGAAAAAAAGTGCACATCCTCTCTTCGGACCAGGTCACATAGATCATTTATTTTTGCATGCGAAATCGTGTAATAATATTTTATAAAAACATATTTATTATATTGTATTTCCGCAAAGTAGCCCTTCAGTCTTTTAACGGTCAGGTATCTGAGTGGATAACGCATAGTCGAGGGTTATGCGCTACCATTTAAGGAATTAATATTATAAGTCACGATAGCCGAGTTGAGTGAATAGACCCGAGTTCGATCCCCCGGCGGCTCGTACCAATAGGTTTTTAAAAAAACTTATGTACGAATTACATCGTTGGCTTGGACATAAAGACGGCGACAGGCTCACCACCTGTCACGTTGTCCCGAAAATATAAGCAAAGAAAAGGGAAGCAAACGAGCAGGTGGCTCACGTGATGGTAAGTGATTACCGCTGCCCATGAACACCCGCAATTGGCAATACAATGTATATTAACTATACACATCTAAATAAAATATTCATCTAGAAATATATATATATATATATATATATATATATATATATATATATATATATATATATATATATATATATATATATATATATATATATATATATATATATATATATATATATATATATATATATATATATATATATATAAAAACTTCACGCAATTCCCAATACAGGGGTAGACAGAGGTCAAGTCTAGACAATTAAGTCCCTTTGACCCACCTTCCACCGAAGATATTTTCGGGACAACGTAACAGGTGGTGAGCCTGTCGCCGCCTTTATGTCCAAGCCAACGATGAAATTCGTACATAAGTTTTTGAAAAACTCATTGGTACTGCCACCTGGAGATCGAACTCGGATCTCTCGACTCGAAATTCCGACCACCCAACAACACGGCTATCGTGACTTAACCACCACCATATATGTAGGGATTATCCTGATTAAATGAAATAATTGGTTTTTCAACTCACTTCAGTCTTTTATTTTCACTTTTACTATTTTAGAATATTAATTTCGTCTTATCACTTTCTTCTTCCTTTCACGTACGCCATTCGTCTCCTCTCTCCCTCACACATCATTCTATCTCATCTCATTCATCTCAATCAATCATTATGTCATATCTTCCCTCTTAGTCTCACTTATCCTTTCTCTCACTCATTTACACATCCTACACTCGGCCATCCAGCTTTCATATCTGTCCTCAGATATGGTTTACATTTTAATAAAAAACTTTATTTGTAATCTAGTAGGAACATAGATTACATCATCACTAACTTAATTAGTACTTAAATAAACTAGACATCTTTAGAAAACTTAAATAAACTAAACTTTTAAAAGAAAATAACACCTTATGGTGTAACACGTTGTTACTTTATAACACAAAAACAACAATAAAAATATCCTACTTAACATTCATTCTTCATCCACTCTTACACATACTGCTGAAAAACTGTCAAAAACATTTCATCTTTGAGCCCACCATCAACTCAAAAGGTGTGGTGTCTGTACTCCTCTGGTATGTGTTGTTCAGCGCTCTCTGTACTCTGCTCACATGTTTGTACCATAACGATTTGTCCTCTATACACAGCTTCGTAAACATTGGAGTGAGTATGCGGTGAACCCTCTCCACCTGACCGTTTCCTCGTGGTACTCCCGTCGTGATCTTCGCATGCTCTATGTTTTCATCTAGACAGTATTTCGTGAAGTCGCCACTCGTGAATGCTGTTCCTCTATCAGTTATGATTCTGGTAGGGTTGCCAAATATCTGCTGGTGTGCTTGCATCTTCGTCAGTACTTCTGCGGATGTTGTCGACTTCGTGGGGTAAAGCCACACAAACTTCGTAAAGGCATCAATCACTGTCAAAATATGATTGTACTGCTTCCTCGTCTCCGTGAGTGGTCCTATGTGATCTAAATGAAGGGTATGCAGGGGTGTTCCTTCTTTATTGATTGGATTTAAAAATCCTTCTGCTTTGCCGGCCTTTCTTGTAGCCAATAGGCACGGGATACAACTATGTATGACTTCTTCAATTCTCTTGTCAAGGTTCTTTATGTAATAGTCTTTATTTATGGCTTCTTTCATCTTTCTTGTTGCAAAATGCCCATTCTCATGAATCTTTTGATTATTTCCTTCTCCATAGATCTTGGTACCACCATCTGCTTCTGATCTCCTTTGTAAATAATTCCATTGTCCATCCAGTAGTCGTTGTATTGTCCGTCCTGTAGTATAATCGTTCTGATAGCATTCAGCTCATCGTCTGATTCTTGATTGTGTCTCATCTCGTCATGTAAGCTTGTTATAGCTAGCACGCATGGGTTTCTGCTCAGTGCATCAGCATGCTTCATCTTCGTTCCTGCTCAGTGCTCTATTTCGAAATCATACTCGTCTAAAAACAAAGCCCATCTTGCCACTTTTGAAGCTAAATCTTTCTTTCTCAGTGTCATTTCGAATGCCTTGCAGTCTGTCACTATCTTGAAGTGTACTCCGTACAGGTATTGTCTAAACTTCTTCACTCCTTGAATAACAGCTAATGCTTCTAGCTCATAGCTGCTATACCGGCTCTCTGCATCACTTGTTTTATGACTCATGTAGTGTACTGGGTGTAGGTCACCATCGGCATGTCTTTGCAATAGTATTGCGGCTAAAGCTTGGCTAGATGCGTCTGTGTGCAACTCCGTAGGTAGTCTGGGATTATAGATCTTCAACACTGGATCTGTCCCCAACTTCTGCTTCAATTCATTGAACGCACATCTTTGTTCTCCACCAAAATTAAATCTGTCATCCTTTCTGAGTAAATCCGTCAATGGTTTTGCAATCTTTGCGTAGTCTTTGATATACTTTCTGAAGTATGAAGTTAATCCAATAAAACTCATCACCTGTTTTGTGTTCTTTGGTTCTGGGAATCTCACCACAGCGTCTATCTTCTCACGGCTGGGTCGTACTTCTCCGTCTTTGATACGATGTCCTAGGAACTCAATCTCTTCATTTAAAAGCCTTGCCTTCTTCCAATTTATCTCTAGACCATAATCAGCTGCCACATTCAGAACTTGCTGTAGTCTTTCCACGGCTTCGACCTCGCTGATTGCTGGAATAATAATATCGTCTATAAATATCATCATCACATTCTTTGCTATTAGATCTCTGAATATAATCGTTATAAATCTCATGAAACACTTAGGCGATGAAGTCAATCCAAATGGTGCCTCAGAAATTGAACTGCCCATGATGCATCACAAATGATGTGTATGGCTCGCTCACCTTCAAATGAAAAATCCGTTTTTGAGATCTAATACGCTACATATCTTGCCGTCTTTCAGTTTGTCAATCACGTCATCTATGATTGGCAAAGGAATTCATCTTTAAGAATCTTCTTGTTTAGTAGCCTGTAGTCGACACAGACTCTAGTAGTGTCATCTTTCTTCTTGACCAACACCAGGGGACTAGCATATTCAGAAAAACTTACCCGCGCAATGCCTTTCTCTATCCACTCCTCTACCTGGTCTTCCACTAACTTTTGCTCCGTCAACGCCAGCCGTCGTGGGCGTTGGGCAACTGGGATGTCGTCCTTCAACACAATCTTCAATTGTACTGGTGCTTCTTTAGTTTGGCACGGTTTAACTCTCTTCCACCATTCATCATCTTTCGGGTACAACTTCGCCTCTCCATCACATAACACCATCACTAATTCACTCAGAAATTCTTGCCCTAAAATAACCGTAAACGGCATACAGTCTCTAGGCACTACATGGAATGTCACGTCTTCGTAGAGCTCTCCGTCGATCGTCACGTTAGCACGAAACTGTCCGCTCGATTTCACCTTTGTTTGGCCAAGTCCAGATATCACCAAGTTGTCGTCGTATTTCTCGATGTTAAACGCCATAAACTGGTCGTCGGCCACTAGATTCGCACATGATCCTGTGTCTAGTAATGTCTTGACTTGAAAACCACACATTTCCATCATTTTCATGGGTTTTTTCTGCACTTTCAACTTAAACTCGTCTTTGTTATTGTTTTGAATGTGAAACATTCCGCCATGTTCTCCGTTTTCATTGTCAAACGTGAACTCTCGCTCCTCATTGGCTGTTGTCGTGTTTTGACATCACTTGCAAACATGGCCGCCCTCGGCTTCATGTTTGGTTGGTCGAATCTTCGAGGCGTCGTCTTATTGGCTGGCACCCGGCGCCGCCAAATTTGAATGCATTTCCGCCGCTTCCGCTGCCAACAGCCATCACGTCTAGCGGAGGATTGTGGAACCTCGACTTTGCAATGCTTACTCAAATGTCCGAATGCATTACAGCGAAAACACTTGATTCCTGTGGGACAGTCGCTCGCCATATGGTCATTCTCCCCACAGTTGTCGCACCGTCTCCGCTGCTGACCACCTGTCTGCTGTTTGCCACTCGTCGTTGGTCGTCTCGAACCTTGTCGCTCGCTGGTCTCCTTTGGTGCAGAGCTTCTTTTAGCCTCTGACCTCTCCTTCATTTGTTCATACAGCTTTAATCTATCTTTGAGTACTGAGTATGTAACAGCGCCATAAAGTATAGTCTTGTTTACTTCACTATCTTGAATGCCCTCAACAATGTACTGTATTGCCACATTGTCATTGAACCTAGCGCGCTTGCCCATCTCCTTCATCTTTAGCATATACTGCATGTAGGTTTCACCAGGTTCCTTCTTCCTAGCTGCCATCAGCTCATGCATCTCTTTGCTGTTGATCTTTTCAGGGAACTCTTGTAACAATGCCGCTTTCAGTTCTTTGAAGCCTTTGAACACCTTCTCCGTCTTTAACCATAGTGCTGCTGTACCTTCTAGTGATCTTCTTGCAATAATGAGCTGCTGCTGAGGTGTCCAATTGAATATTTCTGCGTTGTCCTCAATGTCTTCTGCCCACTTCACAGCAGAATAGGTATCGTCATCGCCGTTGAATTTGGTTATGTTGTAGAATCCGTCTAAATAGGTTGCAAACAACTTCTCCGGTTTTTCCGTCTTATCAGTCGTCTTTTCTGATTCCGTCGTCATTGTGATTGTATCGTCTTCTTTGGTTTATTCGTCTTTTCGTCTTTGAGGTTATGAAAAAAACCACGCCGGTCACGTCGTAAAAATTTTGGGATGATCCCGGACGAGCCCCCAAAATTTGTAGGGATTATCCTGATTAAATGAAATAATTGGTTTTTCAACTCACTTCAGTATTTTATTTTCACTTTTACTATATATTAGAATATTAATTTCGTCTTATCACTTTCTTCTTCCTTTCACGTACGCCATTCGTCTCCTCTCTCCCTCACACATCATTCTATCTCATCTCATTCATCTCAATCAATCATTATATCTTAGTCTCACTTATCCTTTCTCTCACTCATTTACACATCCTACATATATATATATATATATATATATATATATATATATATATATATATATATATATATATACATATATATATACATATATATATACATATATATATATACATATATATATACATATATATATATATATATATATATATATATATATATATATATATATATATATACATATATATATACATATATATATATATATATAAGATCTAGACAACTAAGTCCTTTCGACCCACCTTCCATCAAAGACATTTTTGGGACAACGTGACAGGTTGTACGGCTTTTTGGTCATCTTTATGTCCAAGCCAACGATATATCATGTATATAGGTCTTTGAAAAAAATCCATTTGTATGTAGTCTTACTTTATTTGTATTTCAGATACAGGGAGTCCTATTCAAAATTTTGAAACAGAATGGTTAGTGTGCCGTATCTGCGAGCGTGTGCTGTCCACAGCCCTAGAAGCGGAACCGAACAGTAAGAAGTTTTAATAACCCATGAATGAATTATGAAAACGTCGTTAAAATTTTCGATACAAATTTCCGCCATTTGCTGCAAATACTATTTTTAAAATAGTGGACCTCTTGGGACATTTACCCAAAAAAGGACTGGGTAATGAATGAACTCAGAATACTACGTTCAATATTTTTATTAATTCAACCACAAAATTCATTCATATTTAAATAATGATTTACAAGACTTTCAAAACTAAACATAATCTACAAACAACGAAATAATACAAATTACTATGAACTAAAAGTACTTTTTTAATCATTTTATTTGTTATATTTTACATTAATACAAAAATTTTTGACTTATCATAAAATATATGTACAAGAAAAGTTTTTTTATTGCATAGGGCACAAATTTCACTTATATTCATACAATATTCGTGATATAAATATAAATAAAAGTTTCTCGTAAGCGTATGTCACATTTTAATTTTTAAAGGCGGTCTCTTTGTATTACGTAGAGCAATTGTGCTGCAACGACGACAGTGGAAATCATTCTGTATTCACCAGGAAGTTGAGCACAATGTTCGTCTGCGATTTCTGCAGTTATTTATTTGCTGACGGAGATGCTCTGGATCGACATCGACTCACCTGTTGCTTAGAAAATCAACAAAATTACTATCCACAGACGGTAGGTGCTATTACATTTTTAGAGTGGTTCTTAGAGTGGCTATATGTAGACATTATTCCCAATATTTTATTTAATACGTGTATATTTACCTTGTTATCCTGCCGCATGCAGAATAACAACCTAATATTGTGTTTATGAGTATATAAATTTACAAATTTACAGTGTAAAAATTTATATTTCTGACTTGATCTTTGTGACTTGTTCTTTACGCCTCTTCAACAATGATAATTTCCTTCCAGGGTCAGTCTAATCCAGAAATATCCTCAGAAGATATCTCTGAACTATTGAATTCTTGTAACAATACGGAGCAAATTTTACAAACTGAAGAATCACACATTCATAACATAATTGGCCGGAGACCACTGCAGTCACGACAAATTAGGCGGACGTATTCCAACACAAGCAATAATAAGATGTGGAACTGCGGTTCCTGCAATCAGCTTTTGCTACGGCTCGGTAATGTTTAGTATTATATTTATTAGGTATAGGTCTAGTATATAGACATTAAGTAATTATTGATGCCCATGTAAATCCGCTATACCAAATGACTTACAACAATAACTTACAACTTACAAGGGTGATGGCATTTTGAGGAAATAATTGAGCTGTGACTGTGGTTGAGGTGGGAGGGCCGAATCCTTTGGTTCACTTGACCTGTTTTATGAATATAACATAGAAGAACGAGATTCTTTTACTTTATCTTAGTATTCTGAGAGGGCATGACCCAGTCGAGTTGACCTTTTGACGCAGCAACAAAAGCCGCTGGATGGCTCTACCACGTATAAATACAATATTTATTTAATTTAATATACGAACATAAATTACGCTGTCAAAGCCTCAATTTTATATCTACCACCATTTCATACCGAGAGAACGAAACCCTGTAGCTATCTCAAATTTTAAATCTTTATCCTTTGATATACTCAATTACAAACCTTAAAGAATAGGCATTTAATGAAATTATATATCTAATTGCCTATAAAACTTATTTTATAGGCAATTAGATATATAATTTCATTAAAATATAATTAGAGAAGAAAAAAGAATTCGGATCGAAAAAGATATCACATTAGTATTAAATTAAATATAAAATAAATAAATAAATATCTTCACGCATTTTCAATAATAATAGACAATTAAGCCCCACCTTTCACAGAAGACATTTTCGATAGTTTTAAATATATTATTAGGTATCAACATAAAATATGCGCGGTACAATATTACGTTTTTTATCCGTGACGTGGCGTCGTGGTGTCATAAGAAAAAACTAAAACTGAAGCTATGTGAATCTCTACCACGGAACATTCATCTCAAAAAATACTGGACTAAACAAAAAAAATCGAAGACTGGACACTGGAAACACCGTCTAAGGCGCTAAGTGTTACTGCGATACATTATCCGCTTAATAAACGCGAAAATTGTGGCAATTTTAAATATTGGGTAAGACTTATGTCCTGTGCTAATAAAAAATGTCCAAAACAGAGAAACAGTTATAATCATTATTATTCCTTGAATCCTAAGTTTTTAGTTGAATTGAATTTAAGTTTAAGCCATTTAGGTGCAAGTAATACAGGATGTAGGAGATTGTTTCCGGAACTTAAGAACGTACATGTTCTTGCATCATTATTGTATTTTTCACATCTAATTACAGCATTTGCTTAAAAAATCTAGATATATCTTCAGTCCACGACAAAAACTTTATATAATGTTCAACAATATAGAAAACGTGCCAAATACTGATTTCAGTATTCAATATATTTACTGTCAATGTTTATTAAACTTATCAGGTATTATTACAGGGAGTTGTATCGCCACAAGCGTGGAGAAGACCGACCACCAGGGGCTCCTTTAATGGCGTACGTTTGCGAAGAATGTGACAAAGTTTTGGGAAGTATGTGCGCGCTGCACACCCACAAGAAAATGCATAAAGTCTCCAAGCCCGTAATTAACTTTACTACTTGATTCGACATTATACACAGGCGTAATTTTTTCCTTAGCGCCGAAAATTGTGATATTCCTATAGTTAGAACAAGAAAATCTTGATATGGGTAACGTTTACGTGCATGTTTTTGTTTTAATATTTAATCTCCTTCCGAAAATAAATTCCAAAAATACCTCTTAGTTTGAGCGAGTACGCTAAAAGTACTATCAGTATTACATATTACACTAAACTGACTCTTTCCACATAACAAGATATGTTTCTCGTTAGTCTGTGTACATCCGGATTTGTGTTTTTGAAGTTACTTTTGTATGTTTGAAGATGCATTCCCTCATTGGCGGAATGGAAGAATATATAACACGAAGTAGTTCAGAATTCTTTTTCATCTTTTCCAAGAATTTTAAATATTTAACCTTTTTTTTTATCGCCTATGAAAAATCCAGTGATAACCACGAAACCGAATCACCAAAGATTGGTACTGGGATACCAGTATCCTTCGTCTCCCCACAACACTATGTGACCTGCATTTTGTTGTGCATAAATTAAAGTACAATATATAAAACCTCTGTGCTAAGTTGAGCACAGATTTTTGCAACAATGTAAAACTTTCATGAAATATTATTATTGTTCTGAGTACGTCACGTAGGATTTTTTAATCGCAGGGTTACCCGTGTCGCGTGTGCGGACGTCGCTTCAACCAATCCGGCCACCTGGCAATACACATGAGAATGCATACAGGAGAACGTCCATATCCTTGTGATCTCTGTCCCAAAGCTTTTAAAGTTAAGGTTGGTTTTAAAGAGTATCATTATTACAACTTTCCATTAGTAAAAGATGTTCTCAATAGCATTTTAAATATGATTGCAGCTCATATTATCTCTATAAATGAAAACTTTTGCCGAGCATTTTTTTTATTTATTTATCTTCACGCACAATCCCTGACGGGGTAACCAGAGAGAACAGATCGCCAAGTGTCACGATCCCTACATACTTCTTTCGCTTCTTTCAGATTCATCATCTTGAGCAAATACTATTATTATTCATTTTTTTATAATAATTGTAGTTTTCAGCAATAAATAATATTTGTCCTTAGTTTTAGGTATCAATGAGTATGAGTCACGATAGCCGAGTGGTTGGGTGGTTGGAATTTCGAGTCAAGAGAACCGAGTTCGATCCCCAAGTGGCAGGCTCGTACCAATGGGTTTTTCATAAACTTAAGTACAAATTATATCGTTGGCTTTGACATAATGACGGCAACGGGCTCACCACCTGTCATGTTGTCCCGAAAATATCTTCCGTGGAAGGTTGGTCAAAGGGACTTAACTAAACTAGACTTGTCTAGGCTAGACCTCTGTCTACCCCTGTATTGGGAATAATGCTCTGTTTACCCCTGTAAGATATTTTTTTCTGTAAGTATCCTTGTACTCTTGTCCTTCCCTCTTCGAGTAATTTGCTCACGAAAATTCGTTTCGGTTAGTTGGTTCTATTTCTATTTTTTCTTCACGTACAGTCCCTGAAGGGGTGGCCAGAAAGAACAGACCGCCAAGCAGTTTGCCCACATGTTCTTCGAAAGTTAGTGTCGGCCTACCTCCACACCTTTTAATATCAAATTTCGCGCTGTATATTTTCTTTACTATTCGGTTTTTTACATATGGGGACATACCTAACATACGTATGTAAAGTATCCGCCCTCGCGGAGGTTGGTACAGATTACGGCGGGTTCACACCAACTAAAACCTTCAGTGTTCCGCCATCGCCGCATCTTGGCATGGCCACGGGAATTCTCATGCACACATCCGTGACCCCATCCGCATCGGTCGCGCCTCCAGGCTGGACGCGTCGGAATACGGACGCGTCTTCCTCCTTGGCCCCCAAAACCCACATGGACATGGCAAAGAACCCCGCGAGTCCACCCTCCGGAGGCCATAGGACTCTGGAAGACCACTTTTCGGCTAAAGACGGCAACGAGCTTCCGAAAATATCTTCAGTGGAAGGGGTCGATAGGACTTAACTGTCTAGATCTCTGTCTACACCTGAATTGGGAATGGCGTGAAGATGTATATATTTAGATATTTTAGGTTTTAGGATAGCGTCTTTGGACTTATTGTCTAGACTAAGTCGTTTACCTTTCACCGAATCCTATTTTGGACAACGTGACCGGCGATATTTATTACACGGACATTTGTTTCTAGCGGGAAACGAACCCGCAACCATCAGCATCGAAGGCAGGGTCGCTACTAACTAGACTATCGGGTCGTCAAAGTAATAAACATGTTGGTATTCGTAATTGTTGCTGAGCGAATCTATCACGTAACTTGCTGTGCACTCGTAAATGTACGGGTATTTATAAATCGATCTGGTACATTTCCAAGCATCATCCTGATAGCGTCGAGGCTGAACTGTGGAAATTATTGACGATAACATTTAATTGCAGAGTGAAGTTGTTTATTATATTATGTTGGCCTATTATAAGATATTATTAAGTTCTGTAGCTACTAGCTTGTCACTGCTACCACGCAGTAGTAATTAACTGAAACAGGACAATGATTGTAACTTTGTCACATTGATATAATCCAAATGCGAGATGCTGTTGCATCGAGGCTGATAGAACAATATTAGAAAATGTGATCGTGTATGCTTTGCTACCCGTAACAGATCGGAGCGGGTCGGACATGTAGTACCAGAAACATGTAAATTTCATTCCGTATAAGTAACCTTAGATATTGATTTGCGGTACGAAAAAAACAATACAGCTTGCATCTTAGCGATTTCAAAAAACTATTTAATTTCGCCACATAACGGGTGTTTTGATATTTTACTCGTAAAATCTATTTAGGGGAACCGTAAAATATAAGAGATTGTTAGTGCGTTAATATTATAAAACATATACATAAAGACATAGATAGAAAGTAGAAGAAAGTAGCTGAAGTGTTATGGAATCGGAAAATAGAAAATGTAGATGAAGTCGTTTTTCTGCATTGATCCGTCCGAGAATCGAACCCGGAAAATTAGAGCTGGCGAAACCATGAAAACCGGTATGTACGCCACTCGTCCATGGAGGTCATCAATAATTATTATATAAGACGATAAGGTTATATATAAGGCCTATTAGTAGTAGAGAATGCATAAAAATGGACAGAATATTTGTATTTACGAATCTTAGTATCTCTTTAAGTACAAAAAACATACACTCTCATAAAACAGAGTCCAGACAATTAAGTCCTTTTGAACCACCTTTACCGTTGACATTTTTTAGACAACGTGACAGGTGGTGAACCTGTCGCCGTCTTATTTCCAAGCCGACGATATAATTTTTTAAGAAAACTCATTGGTGCGAGTCTACCACGTGGGAACTCCGTTCTCTTGACTCGAATTCCGATCACCTAACACATGACTGAAAGTCACGATAACTGAGATTAAAATTACACAAAATAGAGACTAACTATTCAAAATTTTCAATAGAAAATTTTTCATTTTCATTCATTCCCACTTTCCACCGAAGATATTTTCGGGACAACGTGACAGGTGGTGAGCCCGTCGCCGCCTTTATGTCCAAGCCAACGATGACATTCGTACATACGTTTTTGAAAAACTCATTGGTACTGCGACCTGGGGATCGAACTCGGGTCTCTCGACTCGAAATTCCGACCACCCAACAACTCGGCTATCGTGACTCAGTTTTCTTAACTTTCTTAACTTTATTTTCTTAACTTTAATTTTTATAAAGAATTTAATTTTAGTTACAAAGCTTATTCAAATAAGAATCAGACATCGTCGCAGACATCAAACTTCAAACCAAATTAAAACAACAATATAAGGTTAACACGTTTTGACATAAAAATTAAAACGAAATTTTTAATGTCGCTAGTTGTACGCGTAAGCGAGAGAGTCTGTAAATTATACGTGATGTTTCCAAGAGTCCAGGCATAGATGGACTGTCTGTTTAAAAAAATAAGGCTATTGTTTTGAATTGAGAGCCTACAATATGCCGAACCATCCTTCCTTTGTAAAATTCCGTAAGCAAATTATAAGTCAAAGGCATGACAAACAAATTCTTAGATGTACTGCTACTACTATATTCCAAAATAGAAAATATCCTCTGTGTTCATGTAACCTTTTTTTATTATGTTTTTTTTTTTTTTTTTGAAATACGCAGCGTTTACCCTCTCTCCTTTGTGCAAGTACAGGTGATATCGTGCTTGTACCGTCTGAAACCGCTGCGCTGGCCGCCCTAGGCAACCTGTCCTAGGGACAGAACGTCTCTTCTCCTTTTGCCCCCTGGCTGTATGTATACGAACACCGACGATTCTACCTCGATTCCGCTATCCGGAGGCCGTGGGGCGCAAGCTTGTCACCCCGCGGCGGATTTGAATTTTGGCTCCGTCGCCAATTTAATTACGGCTGCGGAGGGCAGCGACAGCGGTGTAGCTGACCAAGCCCACTTGAAACGGCCTCCTCGGGCCAGCACTCCCCGCTAGCCTTGAATATTCTTTTTAGTATTCTTCTTACGAATCTAGGTGTAATAATTAAAAAGTTAAACTTTTTACTTATTTCATAAAAATATCTATGTATTGTGTGTATTTGACGACCTCCGTGGAAGATAGGCGTACACGCCGTTTTTCATAGTGTTGCAGATCTCAGGTCCCCGGTTTGATTCTCGAACGGGTTAATACAGAGCATGGTAGAAACCACTTTTTCTACATTTTCATGGGTTTGCGTGTTTGTGGATCGTTGACTCTGACTTCCGAAACAGATCAGAGTAATGTTTGTGATGTTGTCACAATCTATGCATTTACACATATACAACTATATCATACTGACATTTATTATCCGCAAAATTTCCCCATTCTCCTGGCGACACTACGAACACTGGCAGGTTGTTCCCCGCGTGTTTTTTTTTTCCATGTGATAACATGTGAAACGTCGGCGGCAGGTGGAGCGCGACGACCATCGGCGCACGCACACCGGCGAGCGACCCTTCGCCTGCTCCGCCTGTCCCAAGACGTTCACGGCGGCTGCACGCTTGCGTGAACACGCACGCATCCACACAGACCAAAGGTTAGTACTACTGCAGTCTAGTGCACTCCGTTTTCACCGTCTATTGACAGCGTAAATCTTAACGTTTTCATGTTCACGTTTGGTGGTCATGTTACGAGATGCAGGAGGTTAAAGTATTATCTAGAAATTGTACTAACACTTTCGCCTTATAGAGTATTCATTGCTTTAAAGAAAAAATGTTGTTCGTAAATTTGGTTAATAAAAATTTAATATGACTTGGTTTAACTGTTTCTATTAATTATTTAATTTATTTATTTAAAAATTAATGTACACACAATATTAATGAAAGAAGAAATATAATAAGAGGAAAAGTTTGTATAAAGGTACCACTTATTTCTTAAGAAATTTCTTCCAGCAAACCTGATTAATATTTATTATTATTTTTTGTCTTTATGCTGATACTGGGGTGATCAAAAGTCTAGATAGTTAAGTCCTTTCGACCCACTCTTCATCGAATCCTTTTTGGGAACAACGTGACAGGTTGTGAGTTCTGAGTATTCAAGCCAAAGACACAATATTTACATAGGTATTTAAATCGATAAATATTCATATAAATATATATTTGCCTCCTCCTCCAGCGGGATTTGAATCCGTAACCCTTAACTTCGAAGACAGTGTAACTACGAACTAGGTTATCGGGTAGGCGATTTTATTGGATAGATATTACAGACGATATATTTCTAAATACTATAGAAGCTTACTGATGAACACAGTTCTCCTTATTATGTTATATCCACCCTTAGCAAGTAGATGCTCAAATATTTCTATTTAATATTATTTTAAACCACTATAGCACCACTACGACGACGAGTGCCGAAATTATACAAATGCCACATATAATAAAAATATAATACACTAAAAAAGTAAATTTTTTTAAAGTACAAGAAACAATATTGAATCTGATTGGTTTAGTTAGTGGTCACCATTACGTAACATGTATGCGATGCAGTATTCCACAGGAATTACTTACGCCGACTCATAGTGCGTAATTAGCAGTTGATGCATTCCTGTCAAGTGTCATGGTAACCATTGTACTCTTCGGTTTTACGGACTACTCGAGATGAATAGCGCTTTGCAGCTGTTTGTTTACGTTCGTAGTCCGTCGCCGCATTGTGCAATTCTGTTCTCGAATGTTTCCAGTGTGCCAGCTGTATCATTCGTTATCTATTAATAAACCCTGCCCACTGTCTGCTGTAGATACTTTTGTAATCAATTAAAGCGCTAAATTAAAAAGCACGTAGAATTTTTCATTCTAATCAGGTCAACGATTGACCTCCAACCCACCCGATAGTAATTAATATCTGAAAGCGTATGATAATGGGGCGTATAAGACCATATACGTAATATAGGTATGTAAATTGAATACATACGTGTAAAGTGTATGTTATGTAGCTTTCAAGAGTACAACTTAATGTTTACACATATATGTATATGTAAACAGTAATCAGTGCGTGTGCTTGAATATGAATCTCACACATATATTGATTGGTAGTTTCTTAATTATTGATAGTATATTTAGAAACGTCACGATAGCCGATTGGTTGGGTGGTCGGAATTTCAAGTCAAGAGACCCGAGTTCGGTCCCCAGGTGGCCCAATGGGTGTTTCAAAAACTTATGTACGAATTATATCGTTGGCTTGGACATAAAGTCGGCGACAGGCTCACCACCTGTCACGTTGTCCCGAAAATATCTTCCGTTGAAGGTGGATCAAATGGACTTAATTGTCTAGACTAGACCTCTGTCTACCCCTGTATTGGGACTTGCGTGATGATATTCTATTTATTTTATTTTATATTTAGAAACTTTTTTGCGATTATATTCTGTTATGTTAAGCTATCCTCATGCTATTTCCCATACTGGGGTATACAGAGGTCCAGACAATTAAGTCCTTTCGACCACCGTTTCACCGAAAATATTTGTGGGACAACATGGGAGGTGATGAGCCTGTCGCCGTCTTTGTGTACAACGTTGTAAATAGTACAAGTGTTTGAGCAATTTCATCGGTACGAGCCTTCCACCAGGGGATCGAGCTTGGGTCTCTTGATTCGAATTCCGATCACCCGGTACATATATATGACTGTTAGGCTATTCTTATCGCTATTGTTGAATTTCGATCTTGGCATCGCCCTTTAACACTTAAAAAATAGTGCTTATGAAATGAATATATAACAAATTTAGCAAAGAAAGTCATACTTTGTTTTTTTATTATTTATAAAGGCGATTAATTTTTTTTGTTTATTTTTTTACTAATGTAGAAATTAAGAGTTTACTCTTAATTTCTTCATTACGTAAAAATGATTTTTTATTTATATAATTATTGGTAACTTTTAATACATGTAGTAATTTAAAATTAAAATATTAAAAGAATATTAATTAACAATACAAACAAGAAAATAAAATTTATAACATGACACGTTTTCTCGGAAAATCTTTGCATGAAAGAATTTTACTCAATCTTCCACGTGTATCAAGAGATGGCGCTACTGGTTTCATTTATGAAATTATTAGTCTATAGTCGAAGCGGGAACTCTCGCTGGCCTATATTTTAATAGATATCATTTTTGCTAAGTTACCGTATAAGACATCAACGACACCTGTTCTGTGCTTGATATATTTATTTTTAGTTTCAGTAATTAACTAAATTTCTATTTTTTCTATATTGTTAAAAAATAAAATAAATAAATATCTTCACGCAATTCCCAATACAGGGGTAGACAGAGGTCTAGTCTAGACAATGAAGTCCCTTCGACCCACGTTCCACCGAAGATATTTTCGGGACAACATGACAGGTGGTGTGCCTGTCGCCATCTTTATGTCCAAGCCAACGATGTATTCGTACATAAGTTTTGAAACCCCATTGGTACGAGCCACCTGGGGATCTAACTCGGGTCTATTGACTCGAAATTCCGACCTCCCAACCACTCGGCTATCGTGACTTTTTTTGTTGTCCATGTAATGTATTATAATGTGTATTGTTATGGTATGTTTAACAATATTTATATACTTTTATAATTTGAGTCTTCTAAGACCTTTATCTAGCTTCGTTATCATCTTCATAATCACCTGTAAAAGTCAAATAAAATCAAATCATTTATTTTGCGAAATAAGAATATACATTCGTTTGTCGATAGTAATTTTTAAATATAACACCGTTTCGTAATGATGTCACTAACGGAGAAAAAATAGTCAGTGTTATTTATTTTATTACTAATGTTTATTCAGAAGACCATAGCCATTCAGGATACTTTAAAATATAATTTACTTACGCCAGGGAATTTACGATATTTTATGACGTCAGAAAATCCGGTTTGGAAGTTCTTAATACCACTTATACTTGGATTAAGAATTGCCAACTCAAATAATAATAAGCCTTTATAGTATATATTTTCAAATTAAAAAAATAAATATAAATATCTTCACACAATTCCCAATACAGGGGTAGAAAGAGGTCTAGCCTAGACAATTAAGTCCCTTCGACCCACCTTCGACCGAAGATATTTTCGGGACAACGTGACAGGTGAGGGAGGTGAGCCGGTCGCCGTCTTTTTATCCAAGCCAACGATATAGTTAGTACATAAGTTTTTGCAAAACCCATTGGTACGAGCCTGCCAACTATCGAATTCGAGTCTCTCGACTCGAAATTCCGACCGAAATACTTCTACCACAAGTGCTTTAGCATCTTACATTGGAATCGGAGCAATGTAAGTGATGTTGTCCCTATCTATATATGTATTTATTTATTTATTTGACAGCAAATATAAAAAAACTTGCTAATCAGGTAATAAAAAAAAATTACGACCACTTTGTTTGAACACCCGCATGGGACCCTGGCTAAACTCAGCCAGGTTGCTGAGTGTCATTATGACTTCCTGCACAGTTGGCATTTGTTGATAAGAAAGTGGTAGAACTTGCCCAGGACATAATTATTACGAAAACTTTGATCACAATTAACGATTAACAGTGACGCTGAGATACACTTCTGAAGACCATGTAAGATGTTACACGGAAGATGTTATAAATTGATCGAAAATGAGAAAATCAAGCATTCTGGCAGTCCCCGATGTGCGTCTGTAAAGGAAATGATGAATATAATAGAAGCAAAAGGCTATGTAAGGATCATGGCACTTGGCGATCTATTTTCTCTTGATCTATATATAGCTAAAGAACTTATTGAATCGGAAACAACGAAGGAACCAAAAATATCCAATCTTGAGACAATGTAGAAAAAGACGTTCTCTATATTAACCCGTCTGGGAATCGAACCGGAGACTTCACAGCTGGCGACACCATGAAAACCATAAGCTACATGTCCACCAAGATCGTCAGTATCTGAATATGGTTATAAATATACGACTAACAAATATTCAGATTGTATTTGAGTACTGTAATGCTGTGTCTCGGACATTTAGTGTTGTACCGAGTGGCCGTCAAATATAAAGTGCCAGTGAACGAAGACAAGCTCGTTACGGAATAGCTGGCTTACGTGTCCAGCCGTGCGCCGCTCTCTTCTGGCCAGTGACCGGTTCCCCAGCGGTTTACGATCGCCGGCTCGTGGATGCGTTATGAAACCGTGCTCTGCGAGCGCAGTTGACGGTAATCGTCGACAATAATATAAATTTGAATCTCGAAACTATATTTTCCTTGCGTTTTAGTGGATTAATACCGAAAAAAAAGTCGTAAATGATACTGTGTGGAAGTCAGAATAGTTCTGTTTTTATATCTGCACGCAATTATACTGAGGTGTTTAGAGGTCCTGACGGTTCAATCCTTTCGATCCTTTCACGGGACTTGTTAGGTGAAATGTGACAGCTGGTGACCCTGTCGTCTTAGTGCCCAATTAGACGAAACTATATACTACTATACTATACCAGATAAATATATAAACCTAAAACACAACGAACATTTATAATCATCGCATAGTGCTATCCACCCCAAGAAAAACCTACCCACAAACCTTAGTTTCGAAGGCAGCGTTACTAATAACAAGGACATCAGTTCATGTATTTTTATTTTAGAATTAGGAGTATGTAATGAAACGTACATGAAATAATACTTAAGAATTAGCTTACTGATGGCAGCATAAAAGAGTAGTCACCAAATTAGTTTTATTAGGCCCAATAATATTTTCATCGTCCGGGGAAAGAAGCATAAAATAAGTAATAAAATTTGTATAAAGTTATGTATTTCTTTATAATAATCTTAGAAAGACATTTTTTTTATTATTTTTATCTTCACCCATTTCCCAATTAAGGTGTATTCAGAGTAGTCATCGTAGAAAAGTATAAACTTAATAGAATTTGAGTTAATAATCTTTGCTTCTAGGGCAGAATCATTACCAACTAAGCAATCAAAACGTTTGTCTGTGGTCAAAATAAAGTTAATAACAAATCTTTAATAATTATCAGGCTAAAACTAAGAAACGGATTTTGCTTGTAATTTTACAGTAATATAGGTTGTACACTGGAATAACGTATAGGTTACAATTTATAAACATTTTATGTAATTTGGCCATAAAAACGCTGATGATGGCGCAGACGAAAATACGCGTGTGAGCTAGTTCTTTATATAAAAACAACCATAAACACATTTATAATATACCATATACCAACTTATCATCACATCTTTTGTCTATATTACCTTTAAGTCGAGCGGTAAAGACGCAGTTCTCGTTGCCTGTATTCTGCAATTAAACTTATCGTAATTGTACCAACGCGCAATCACGCAGCAACGGCCAGTCGCATCGAGGCTACTACGTGATCCTGTGTTTTCCTTATTGCAGGCCCTATCGCTGCGATATCTGCGGCGCGGCGTTCCGCAGGCCATACGCCAGGACCGTCCACACTCTCATCCACAGCGGGGAAAAGCCCCACAAGTGCGACATTTGCGGCACCGCCTTCAGGCAAGAAGATTTTACTTACGATTAATATATACGCCTCTACCTCGTGTACATAATTAAAGGCTTTTGTCAAATCCTAAGTGCACGGGTTCAGAGCTCTTGGCCTAATTATGACTCCGATTTCCTATCGCTGGTATTGATACACCAATCAGCAAAAGGTTACAGATGAGCCTTGAGCAACCCTGGAGTCCCGAGTTGTTTCGCTGGTTTGCTATACCATTCAAAGAGAAACACAATATGTTACACCTATGCATTGCGTGTCGCGATTCTGTTGACTCCTGGGCGAAGGAGTCTCCAACCTTTAAATCCAGCGTAGAATAAAAGAGTTAATGACGCATAAGGCTTTGATTATTAGATCATGACAATCATGAATAAAACATATTTTCATTATTTATACTGAAAACTTCTGTTTTTGAACCAAATTTTTCCTTCATCGTCTTTGGGATAAAATTCTTTAATTTTCATCTTCTTAGACGTCATGAAATAAATATTTAACATGGCTCCTTATAATATTCTTGATTTTACTGAATTCTTTTTATACTTACAGACGATCGGGCGACATGTGGAAACACAAAAGGACCCTTCATGGACTACCCACAGCCAGCACCTTGTGATCATATTTTAATTCATTTAATATAGTATATGTTCATTTTAGATAAATCTTTACCTCCGATTTTTATTAATACGATTAAAAAAATTAAACGATGTGGTAGTATGCTAATTTCTATTTTATAAATACTTTAACATAATATTTCTAGTATCTTGTGTCTATATGATTATATACATACTCCTTGAGCAAAAGAAAGGCACTTCTACTTTCTCTTTTGGTAATTTGTTGGTCTACTTACATCGCCACGGTAACAGTTAGCCATCGCACCAGACACCTCGCACCTTAGACGTTGCTGATCGTCGTCAAATGAATTTGGGTTTGGTATTTTTCGGTGGGTTCCTCCGCACTGTCGGTATTCAATGGGTATTCAACGACATCTACGGGAAGAAAACGGTGGCATAGTTTTGGGGCCGTGACCACCACAGATAATACATATATTACTGAAGTACAGTATGACGGAAGTTTGGTGAACAACAAACAAAGCCAGAGTATTTGTTAAGTAAGTTGGATAACGAGTTGAGAAATAAAAGGCTGAGATTCTTCAACAGTAAATATTTATTATAAAAATTGCTCTTATAGCCACATTTCTGTTTCTATAATATATATAATATTTATATGTTCATTCTTTGTGCCATTGTTTCACAAAATTATTCCTGTTCTTGTTATTTTCGACACAACATCTTAAACAATAATATATTACAATATAATCTTGCATTAGACAATCAGAAAAAACAATTTTGAATAAAATTCTAACATGAGGAACGTTTAACAATTCGATGTGCAAACATTAAAGTTTATTCAAAATTGATTTCGCAATTTTCTAATGAGAGTATTTTTCCTAGAATATACAAGAGTGTTTTAATAAAAATCCTGTCATTTTTGGTAACCAATGGCAATGAGAAACGCTAAAAGAATTAATATACACTTAGATATTTCATATACATTACGTATGGTGTTGTTGCGAGCGCTTCTTTGAAACGTTCGCGGAAAAGAGTAGACGGAAGTGACAAGGGTTCTACTGTCAACAATTATTGCTGTGGTCACAACTCTTGAGCGGCGACCAGCTCCCCTGGTCCGCCAAAATACTCAATACACATACGGCAATTAGCAACAAAAAGAACAGAAGAGAAAGTCCCAAACCACTTAACTTAAAGGATACCATTTCCTTCTCACACACAATCTCACATTTCAAGTAATGAAGTGCAAACACATTAAACTATAATTGAGACTTATTCAGTGAGCACAATCTATTTAGTTTGTTCAAAAATATATCTTTGTACAATTTGGCCCTTTTTGTGCAAATGACAGGACATAGGCCAAAACATGTCTACTGAGGTTTTTGAAACACATTCATATTTTGTACACAATTGCAAGCATTCGGAAATTATATTTCTGTCGCATCGGCACACGGTAGTAAAATTTTGAAAATTTATATTAATATTAAAAAATTTGTCGATGATTATCTTACATTAAGTACATTAAACGAGATAATTGTAACCAAATACGACAGAAATAAAACGTAGTGTGTTTAGAAATATTAGTACAAACATGCGTGGTACATTTTAGGAAAATGTATTTATAGATGATGACTTTATTCATAATTCACTAACTTACTTAAGTAAACCATCACAACCAACCATACGGACATGTTTAACAAAAAATATACAGGTAGGTACGTATGCGAAATAAATGTTTAAATCAAAACAACTGAACATTTATAATCCCAGTGCCTGAGTTTAGAACTCGATTATTACAACTATTCCATCTCCGACTTTACTGGCGAGAATTTTTGCGACTTATCCATAAAATGCATTTATAATATGTAACTTGTATAATCTGTACTTGTTTTGAGTGTAATGGACAGAATTAAAGTTGTAGCATACAACACAGTTTAAGAAACACTGGGTCACCCCTAGTCGAGTCAGTCCTTACCCGACACTTCACATCGATATCGTTACTAATAAAATTATTAATTTACATAATTTATTTACAACGGCCGCGATCACCGCGCCATAATGCCCAACTCCGTATATAATATGTACATTAAATTTAAGATCATAGAGTTTTCTCTCATTAGCTACCGAATCACAATTCAAATATTTGAGTAATTGACAATGGTGGACAAACATGCGCCGAAGCACTAATGCGTATTACTTTACTGAAATTTGTACTCTGCTCTATTACATCGTGCTAGGTAGGAATGTTTGGTCCATGCAGTCATCTGTTCACAGGTTTGGTATGAGCGAATCGGCGAGCGGGTGAGGCGGTCCAGGAAAGGCGTTTCAAAAATCAACAGTACAGATCACGAAATAAATATAAAATCATCGCTAATTAAATAACGAATTCGCACCATTTAACTCCGGCCGCAAAACCCGATGCCGATTCGTGACGTCCCATTTCACGCGGGCTGGCCGCAGCCAAGTGCCACTAATTAGGACATATGAGCCACTATAGGAATTACTTGAGCTATTACGACAATGAGTTACGCTGTTGTCTACATAACAGAACATGTTTACGTTTGTAACAATTAACAATTCATATCAATTCTTTCAAATCTCTCTGCATTCAACTATTTCATTAGATATTGCAAGCTAATTTGTTGTTGCCTTTCCAGTTGCATACTAACGAACTCTCTAGAAATAACTAAAAACTACGTGATTTACTAATTTAATTACGTAATAGGAACTGCCAAAGACTGTAGTAGTGGAAATAGTTTTAAACCATTCTGTACAAACTTTGTTTATTATGTATGAGAATTCGTCAGGAGGCAACCGGATACTAGAATAAGCAATTCCGACTTAGGGCATATTTTTAATATAATTACAACAGTGGTCAGTATGAGATACAAATTCCAATGGTTCAAAGTTTCCTACGTCAACTGTCGCCCACGGCAACTCTTAGTCACAGACGATAAGGCGGTATAATTGACATCCAATTACGGTGTTCAAGTATGTTTTGGATGCGTAACTAATGAAAGTACATAGGTTAACTTTAAGTACTTGCTTAGGTTCTATTAATTATAATTTGTTCGCATCTGTCCAGAGCGCGAACATAAAGAGCAAAAGATACTGCTTTAAGTATCCAGCAGCACCTCAAGCACAACGTTCCCGTACAATGCAAATTCATCGGCACATGTCCCACACATATAAATATGACGTACATCTGAATCGTGAGAGGTGAGACCTTTTAGAGGAGTTTTAGAAAGAAATCTAGGTGAATGACATTGAGCAGGGTAAATATAAATCTCGGAGGTATATCGATAGCACAAAAAGGTCACACTTCCACGGGTGAAACTAAACATAACCCAATCGAAGTCACGCTCCGCTTTAAGAAACTTACAGTTGAAAATACCAAGACAGAAATAATTTCAAATTATCACTTTTACCCTTTCAACGTAATAAATATAGCATTTCATCTAATTAATTACACAATAATTTCAACAAAAATTCTCAAACACCCGAGTTTCATTTCAAACTATTATAACGTCTTCAGCATCACCAAGTCTCAGTTCGGAATTCACTTAAAGAAATAAAACTATCAAAAATAACTCGGCTCGCGTTTAGGTCCTGCATCACGTCCGAAGCTAGCACCTTCCCTGATTAACATAATACTAACTAGCGAGTGCGCGCGGCGTCGCGCCGCTTCGACTAGATGCCGCGTCAGCTGGCGCCGCGCGCCGGCGGCGTATCACAGGCGCTCAGTGGGGCGCGGGCGCGGGCCCGCGCGCCGTGCACTAACTGGTGGGCACCAGCAGCCGCACGAAGCTGTCCTCGCTCCAGCCCCAGTCGTCGGGCCACGCGTCCTCGGGCGGGTCGAGCGCCGAGCGCGACGACAGGCTCAGCACCGAGCCCCAGTCGATGGCACGCTCCTCGTCGCCGTAGCCCGAGTCCCGGTCGGGCGGCGGCGGCGCGGGGAAGGGGGTGGCGCGCCCCGCGGCCGGGTCGCGCGCGCTCAGCAGCTCGCAGCGCGCGCCGCCCGTGCCCGCCGCGCACATCGCCTCCAGCGGCGCCTCCTCCGCGCTCTCGCGCTCCATTTCCCGCTCGATGCCGCGCAGGGTGTTGCAAACGAGCACGGACCGCCGCAGCGATGGGTCGGCGGTCTGCCGGAATCGCGCCAGCTTCAGCGCACACAAGTTCATCATCTTGAGGCGACGCTCTCGGTAGCAGCGTCGCGAGGCGCAGCGGCCGGCGGCGCGGCCGTCGCAGCAGGCGCGAGCGGCGGCGCCGCCCAGCTCCAGGTACGACTTGCCGTTCTCGGCGCGGATGGTGTCGTGGGCGCCGCACCAGCCGCCGCACCAGCGCCGCCGGCACGCGCGCCGCTCCTCGTCCTCGGCCCGCCAGCAGTCGCCGCCGCCGGCGCCGGCGGCCACGGCCTCCAACCGCGCGATGGAGTCCTCCCAGCGCGCGACCTTGCCTCCGCCCTCGCACGGGGACCCGGCGCGCCGCTTGCCGCCGCAACCCCCGCCCGAGCCCTGCAACCACCAACATACAATAGTTTAATAAACGACCAGAAGCGCTCATTAAATATTTAACAAAAAAATATCTTCACCACAAAATTCCATAAGGATCATAGAATAACTTAACATACACATTTAAATGTGTCAATAACCGAAGATACGAATATCACTATATTCATTAAAGTTTCTGCGTACCAACGCTAGATGGCGTTAGTTGTTGATGGTAGTGAGACAACCAAGTAAGTTGACGATGATGATGCCGCGAGCGTAATTGGTTAATTCAAGTCACAATATAAATCGAAGAACAAGAAATCTTTGCTACTAGTTTTTAGCAATCAGTTATATGATGGTGAGACGCACCATCATATAGTTCCATAATAAATATAATTATAATTATAAACTTTAAATATAATTCAAAATTATAAATTTAGGAAAGGTATTTAGGTATGGTATTAAGTTTTTATATTATATATATTTATATTTATTTAGCTAAGGTATAAACTTTTCCTAAATTTCATATTTAAGATAAAATTACATAACGTAAACATAATCTAAGCGTATACAATAAATGTGTAGGTAAATATGAATATACATAAAAGCTAATTGAGTACGCAATGCCGAGCTTCATAGTGCAGGGGAACGTGGAATCCTGTAACAACAAAGTCCACTGCAACGCGACCTCCACGCTGAGAGTCATGCAAGTACCGTAAGCTAAAGCTACACGTGCCGGTCACCACTTTGAGGCTTCGAGCACTGTTTTAACTTTCAATTTATAAGTTAACTTGAGGCTGCATTCCAGGTACTTCGTGTCCTATTTCTTTTGAGAATTGTTATTTTGTAATTTCATAAATTGCAAAATTTTTAATGAAAGCATGTTTGTGTCCACAATGATCTTATATCCAGCTTAGCCAGAATACATATTAAGAACGGATAAGATGAGTGGGTATTGTCTACGGACCTTAATATTCTGATAATTGAACTTCCAATAGAATTATTCGAAATAGTTTCTCCGATTCCGAACACTTATTTATATAATAAGTGATAAAAATGTGTGAAATGCTTTACTTATATCGAATTATCTATGGACAGCGATAGGTTTATTCATGCGGATACGAAAGAGGAATTTAAAATAAATTAAGAATAATATGATGAAGATTATAAATTATTAATTTAATGAACGTGTTAATTTTTACAGTACATTAAAACATAAAATTTGTTGTTGAAAAAATATTTCAATGAAGGAGCCAATAAGCTTACGTATATTAATTTCTTGACACTATTTATTTAAACGCTAATGATAGATATCATTAGCGTTTAAATAAATATGTTGAACTTAAATCCACGTTGCAGCTACGAGATCTACTTTATGCGTCATATCCAGCAAGAACGTACCTGAACCTAATTCCGTGCGCTTTTGTACGCGTCCCGACCCTACCCGCTTTTTTTTTGGACACAATATGTTCCCGTAGAGCAACCCCTGTAGGGGTCTCAGCCCAGGTAGAGGGCTCCGTGCTCCGCAATGCGACGGTGGGATTTACCGACCCATGCAGAAGGTACGGCATTCTTGGTCAAAAACGTTTTCTACACAATACACTGTCGGAGTTTTACAATCCGCCAAGTTAACAAAGGTGTACAAAACGGAGCTAACGAAATAGATAATAAAACTTTTCAAGAAACTAAATTGTGAATTTTCTTACCTGTTCCTGTCGATCAATTTTTTCGAAGTTTTGACCTGAATAGTAATCAAAACAAAAGCCTAACGGTGCTCCGGTATTTTTATGTAAAGATAGTGGATAATTTTGTCATATTATCAATAATATGTGACTATAAAATTCTGTTGTCAAAGGGAGTTGTGATACGGAATAAATGACAATTTAAATTGTCAACCTCTTTTTAACAGAAATGACAGTATTATTAAAGGCTACTGAAGAAAAAAATAAGAACAAGAATATTAGTGAATTATATAATATAATGTTAAACCATCATATTATACCCAAAAATAAAATATTTTCACGGAAACTTCTTATAGCATTGTTATAATTTTTTTATAAAATTTGAATTGAATATTATAGTTATTTTAAGTATCCAAAACATTTATATTTATATTTAGTTTTCTTAGTCTTTTTAAATGAAACCAGAACAAATTTTTAAACTTGTCATTGCATTAAATACAAATATAGATCAGGAATTTTAAATTAAGCCCACTGACTCTAGTATTTATTGAAAAAGTGTGTATTGTTTGTCGTTTTGAGTACTAGTACAGTAGGCAATACGCCAGTATCAGTAGGATAAGGTAAGTAAAAATTACTTGTCTCCTTATAAAACTTGAAAAACAAGATACCAGCTGCATTCAGCCTACGTATATTAGTGTACGTAAAGAAAATAAGTTAAATGTTCTCAAATGATTGGGAGGGAAGCGAGACTCGCACTTGACTCGACGTAGTTTATTAAGTTCGCTATAGGATTATTTCGCTACTAGGTGTGCATCATATAGACGTCGCAAGGAACACACCCAGTGAAGAAAAAAATAGTTAAAAGGCAAAGTCCAGCGAGGAGCAGATGCCTTTGCACCTGTCGTAACAATCAGGTGGGACACGCGTCTTCACAGAACTTAGGAGCCTTAACTTCATAATGTTAGCAATAACTATAAAATACTTATTTATTCAGCATTTAAAATTTAGAATAGATTCCAAATTTAGCACTGTTGCTAGACATTTTGCCTAACTTTATTTAAATGAGACACAACCAATCCGAAGGCATTTTAAAATATTTCGTGAAATGTAACGCAATACGAAATGACTGGAAATGAGGTAGGTATGTAGTGTGGTGAGTTGCAAAGCGGTGACTGCATGCAGCAAGAGCGGCCGTGCCGCGTTGACTCAGAGACCACTCATCGTAACGCTGCGAAATAATCACTTTGCGTCACCCTTTATCGGTCCACGGAAAACTTGACGCTTTATTGTACATTCGCAAACGCCACTCGCCGACCCTGCTAGTGTTTAAAACTTAAATTATACTAGCGAGCGAGGAGTTTCAATATGCAGAAATAGACCATTCCACGAGGTTTCATCGCTATCACGCGGTGAGCGAGTCGTAATGTATGTACCGGTGTCGCCAGCGCTAGCGCTCATGAAAATAAATTTAGTAAATGACGTTGGCGCGCGGCGTTGCCGCACCGCCACTTGGAACGTGGCCGTGCGGCGTTGCCGTCCCGTTCGCTCTTTCTAATCTTGTCGTAAAGTTCTTTTTCTGATGCGCACCGCGTCGCTCGTGCTCTCTGCTCGAAACTTGGATGGGAATCGTCTGACGTTTATTTTATCGCCAGCGTCGGATAGGTACCTCAGGAGCATTTTATAACCATACCTTACCAGTACTTTCCACTTATTCCAAATTACTATCGTAAAGAATTCTACTACGCATCATATACGAAGTCATATTCGTTGGGTTACGTTGCAACGTTCATTTAAGAAGGTAGAAAAATTTACGAGTCGAACGGTGACTTTCTATGGCATTGTGAGAAGCGAATAGATGGTGGCGCGGTATTGCCTCACAACGTTAAGCCGTATCGTGTCGTTGTCGAACGAACTTGGGTCAGGGGAGATGAGGTACCGTGGGGGGGGGGGGGCAGGGGGAAGGTGAGGGGCGTCGTGCCTGTGTTCTCGCTCGTTGCACGTGCACTCACACAGCTGTCCGGTATAATAACATCGCGTAGCTTCTATCTAGCGCTACAGCTACCTACGCTCGACGCCAAAACGTTGTATTATAGCGAACTATAAAACGGGGTAGATAGCGTGGGGTGCAGCTTTGCATTATACGTTATACGATCGGGGTGTACGAGAAAACATGCTGCTATACTGTACAGTTAAACGACATTAGGAAGAACGTACTATCAGAAATTTTATTTGTTTCCATTATTCAGTGCAACTTGCAAACTGAGTAAATTATAGCGTTTCTTTATGTATATATTAACCAAAAACCTGTTAAATTATGACGCTAAAGCTTATATGATACCTGCAGAAAAAGTTGACGTAGTAATTAGTCAATTTGTGAAGCGTTCTTGACATTTGATATTAACGTTCCGTATCACAAGAAGTTGCTCTTGTAGACTAAACGCAGAAACCTACACGGCCAATGTCAGTACACATTAACAAGTGTTTAAAGAACAATGAATAGAATGTCTTAAATAAACACGTGCGTGAGGTTTTACTACAAATGATCTACATAGTATTTTGTTGTTCATTCATAAACTGCTAACCGTGAAGAGGTGTCGTTAATCTGCTAGATCGAATTCGAGAGGCGCCGATTGAATGACCGATTAACTATTAACGTTCCTTTCAGCACAATGGAGCACGTGATCGGTGCACAGTAATTTCATTCATTCAACCGAAGGGTGTTCCGCGGACCTGTTCACTTTAGTTGTTTAATAGTTTACAGATTAGAGATTAGCGTGGAGCCGATAACGTTTCCTGCATTACGTAGCAGTTTTTTTATTCAACTCGCTCGGTCAAAGGAATGCGCTTCTTGTGACAAATCTGTAAATCAGTTTGTTTATTTTTTTTATTTTTCAAGCAGTGTGTTTAATTGTAAGTGCAAATTCATGTGTCATTTATCGATTGCTACGGAACTTATTTTTTATAATAAAATTTAAAGAATATTTCTTCAAGTTTAAGTTGTGTGAAGATACGAAGTAAAAATCAGCGATCAGTTTCTGACTGTGGATTGTGTTCATAAGGCGAGCGCCAAGGCAGCGAATGCGTCACCACGATATCCAGCTTTCCTAGGATATTCCGTATTCTTTTTATTGTAATATTTACATCATATAGCGAATTAGTTTGTTCAGGGGAGTATATATCCATATTGTTATCCTAATATTAAAATTCAACTCAAGTAATAAATTAAAATTCAAGTAATAAAAGAGCAAAATGTCTAATACATATAAGAATACGACTTGATATCCTTATTTTGCTTATCGACTCTATCATTAAATGAGATTACTACTCACTATTGTTTAAGTCGAAAAGTCTAACAGACCAATTCCAATGACGTTTTTTTATATAAACAAAATAAATATTGCATACATAGGTATATCGCTAAAGAATCGGCACTTTGCTTGATTCTTGCCAGTTTTCCGCATTAAAATAGTTATCCGGCTTTCGTGACGGTGCTACCTGGCAACCCAGCCGACCCGTTGGCACGCACATTTCCGTGAGTGGCGAGCGGCGAGCGGCGAGGCCATCGCTCGTGTGTGCGTGCGAGCGTATGACTACGTCGTTGTGTGCGCGGACCAGTCGCACATCCTGTTCGGTCGCCCGCGCCGCTCAGCTTCTGACGAGAGCTTTTTATTTCACGCCTGGCTACTGCGTTCCATGCGATTCATTTTAGTGCCCGAAATTTATTTGGGTGGTTTTTTCCGCTCTACTTAATTGAGAATTCATTTTACCATTATTTATTTATAATTTAAGGGACATTAGTAGACGTATGTATTAGTTGGTGTTTCAATAGATTTTTTTTTATAGGGAAATATTATTTATTTAAATGAAATTTTTTGATATATTTTTTTTAAAATAGTAACAGCTTAAAAGTAAAGTAAATGCGTTTTAGTAAGTAGTTACTTATGTGTTTGACATTTGTGAACAAAGGCGCTTCTCAGACTAACAGACTATTAAAAACTTAAGTTAAACAGTTATGCAACACCGTCTGCATAGCGAAGTGATCCGAAAGCGCAGAGCGGACACAAACAGAACAAGTGGACCGTAACTACCAAAGTAAACAAAAGGATTCCCTCAAGAATGCGTTTCCGCATAAAAGGCGAACGGGATTCCCAAAAAGCATTGTTTACATTGCGCTCCGACGCGTGCGGGACGTGGCGTTATGCGTTTATTCTGATGAGTGGCTTGCTTCGATGCAATGAAAGGGAAAATTGTAGTTTTTGTCGAGCGCGAGATGACGCACTTCGCTTCCCCGAACGCCGCCGGCCTGAATGACAAGACAGGAATGTCGCCGACGCCGCACTCGCTCGGATTCTTGCCTCCGCGCCTTCGATGAATTTACAAATAAAATGTTCATTATGGCTTAGCAAAAGCGACGTCTCAACCATTTGTTCCAAGTTTAAATTTGTACCCTATATTATATAAGATTTGTATTAACATAAATACAAATACCACAAATGAAAACGTCAGAAGTCACGATAGCCAATTGGTTGGGTTGTCGGAATTTCGAAGTCAAGAGTTCGTTCCCCAGGTGGTACGCTCGTTACAAAAAGTTTTTCAAAAACTTATCTACGAATTATATCGTTGGCTTGGACATAAAGACGGCGACGGGCTCAGCATCTGTCACGTTTTTCCGAAAATGAATTCGGTGGTCGGTCGAAGGGACTTAATTGTCTATTCTAGACCTATGTCTACCCCTATATTGGGAACTGCGTGAAGATATTTCAGCCGAGGATGTTAATAAATATGATTAAGTGTGATGCAGATATACAATATATATCCCATACTATCATAGTCAAAATGCCGCAATACTGGGAAAGCAACTTTAAGATAGGATAACGAATGTGATTGTTTAAAAAAAAGTTTTATTTTGAACTTTGCGGAATGAAAACTTTAAGTAGTAAGGAACTAACTTTACCTAATTTTCGGGATGTATTCACGGCTGCGTAATATAAGTTTCAAGTGTCAAAGCTCATCGAACCGGTTCAAGGCACTTACAGCGTTTAACACTGACATTGCTAGTAGACTTTAAACATAAATCACCTGAATTCGCGGAGTACGCCGTGCGCTTTTGAGGTGGTAATAAATCAGGGGCCCGCGGGCGTGCGCCCAGATAATGACGTCACCGGCACGTACCGAGAATCCCCGGAAGAGAGAGGATAAAATAAAAATGTCACGTCGCGATCAGCTGTCGGGCGAGACGAGCGTGACGGGCCCGCAGCGCGATACGCATAACGACGCCGCAATAAAACTTATTTTTATGTTTTTCGCTCACAATGGCCGCGCGAAGGTCGAGCTATCTAAATGGGTCAATACACTCCGCGTAGTACGAGCGAACACGTGCTCCCGCGTTTGTAAATAGCGAGATATCGGCCGATTGTTGCACTGATTAATGGGGGGCGCGTAATGACTCGCCGCCCGCGCCGCTCGCTAATGTGTTCATTCATCGCTTCACTATTATTATTTGACGGCTGAGATGGTTTTGTTCGCATTCCGTTCATCGGAGTGATGACATTAGGGCGATGGACAATGTCAAGGTTGCACTTGGTATGCGCTCGTCCTTGCCAAATTAAGTGCCTACGTGCGAACATTTGCACTCGGCTGCCACGTGCGTTTTAATTTTCTCCGCAATTTCGTGACCGCAATTTAACAACAACTATAGTGTAAATGTTGTGCATAAACTTCGCGCGATATGAACCTTCCACTTCTTACTCACATACTTGTCATCCTGTAAGTTTGGAATTTAGCAATCGCATTAGTTAACGACAGGAAAAGTCCTGAACCAAGCACAAAGTGAATAAAAGTATAATAAAATTTTAAATAATTTAAAACAAGATTAAAATCATAATATTTGGAAAAAATATTAGAATTATAGAAGAATATAGGAACATGAAATAGATCTACTCCTATCTCGTCATTCCGTACAGTTTCTTCATTACGAAACAACGCGAATAAAAGTCCACTATGGGCCAAAAGGCCGTAAGGAGTACTTGCTATAGGCGCCACATTTGGCAAATGGGTTAGCCCTTAGAACGTTTATATACGTAAATTTTAGCAAAAATAGATTTATAGAATGCAATACATATTACTGAATACTAATAAAGCGAAATTCCATTGCGGGAGCTTTCCCGCTTAATTTCAATCTATTATTTTTCAAGATGATAATTTCGCCGTGTGCCGGTAGCAAATACCATTTTCAACGCTTATTTTTCAGTCTCCCCGCCTACATGAAGGAGGTGGTACATCAGGTACTATGCGACAAATTTTTCTTTTCATCAATTTCACATATTTTTTAAGGATTTCCTATGCACACCACACTAAGCAAGTCGACTAAGTAAACGCTGTATAGAAAAGAAACAGTTTCTAGTTCCTAGTTATCCTGAAAATTGATTTCTGTCATCATCCGCTCGTCATTCACACATGCGTCAGTATGAACATACTATGCATCTATACGTAGTGATCATATACTTTTTGGTATATAACTACTTCGGTTAGTGACATTAGTAATAAGGTGGTGACGAAATTGTCAATTCGCCCATACTTGGGGTTATAGGCCAAAGCCATCCATTTTATTTTACCAAGGTTGCACATAATATGAAATAGCATAGCAGTTGATTGTTAATCCCTACTACCTAGAATAAATACTAGAACATGTGCTGGTAGACTTTATTCTTCAGCGAATAAGGAACATAGTATTGAAGACAATATCGCAATACGGAACCGTGGAAAGCTCGAGGCGATATACGTAAGTGATAAGGGCGAGATCACGCTTATCAATGACGTAATCTCCATACTCGTATCGCGGTCGGCCGCGACATCTCGCCCATTCAGTAAGAAGACGCTCCCCGCCTCGCCGCGCCCTACGCGCGCCGCCCTCGGTGCATCCATGCAACAAGTTAGGGCGCCGTTTCGGTTGCGTAAGAAGTTCCGGGAGACGGGACACAGCGGACCCCGACTTCTATGTTTACTACTTCCTTGAATGGAGCATACGTCAGAAAACTTTAAAAAGCCGCGCGGCCAAAGATTGTTGCATACACCTAGTCAAATTTTTCCTTCAAATGTAAGAAATGTTTATCTTTTGGGTTGTGTTAGGTGATTTGGCGTAAGGGCGCCCTTTATGACGAACAGACAGATAATCATTAAGATCGATCTCACTCTGAACGGGTGTCACGAGCCGTGTAATTTAAATAAAGTTCTCGTAAAACATGGCGCTCCAAACATATTTTCAGGTCCGCGATGTCCAATTAAATATGGATGTGATTGAAAAACGCGTGTCCGGTAACGAGCGTGTACATAATTGGTGGGCGGAGCGGTGGCGTTGGCGGTGGCGGCCCGGAGTGACCCAGTTGCGTTGCTGGGCGACGGCCGGGGGCTGCGCAGGCCGCCGCCCGCCTGCGCAGCCTCGGGCCCCCACCATGCTAAATAACCTGCCCGAAAGCGACACCTTCACAAAGGTCGTTCAACCGTCACAGACCACTCGCTCCCGAATCCTCACCTGCGACACACGAGACAAAGAGAAAAAAAAGAATAGTTCTAAAACTAAAAATAATCCTATAAATTCCACGACGTTCCGATAATTTAATCTCTTTTACACTATACGGCTAATTTCATTTCGAATTACGTGCCTCTCACGTGATATGTACTGCAGAGGGCGCAGAATTTAAATTAGTGTAAGAGAAGTTGCTCCTTTTGTAAAACGAAATAGAAAACTTGCGAGCGAATAAACTTAATTGTTGTAAGCCGAGTTCGCCGGCTGCCACCCCGTATACACGGCTCCAGAGGGCGGGCGGGGTGGCGCCGTTGTATTTCTCCGAACTTGGGCTAAATTTCACTTTCTCTGAAGACGTCGTGCGTAGACTTATCCGCCCACCCCAGTAACGTTATTATTATGAAGCTTTAGAATTTAGTTTCCAAATAGTTTTATATTAAACAAAAGTTTACTATTCCTCTGAATAAACACTTAACATTTCCTAATTCGTATACATTTTCACTTGAATTATTATTTATTAATTAACAAATATTTTTTAAGCAACGACACCGGGCAAGTAACGCCGACGAGCGTTTTCCACCTACATGAGACGTCGTTATCTTAGCGTACCCTAAGCGAATAAAACATAAAAAACATACGTCAAAAAAGTCCTTCCACTCACACAAAACCCTACCACCTCCTCGCCCTCGTCTAAGTTATAAAACACTGAAGGCAGGCGCATGACAGTCACGAAGTTTGTTACCTTATGGACTTGCTTTTAGAGTACAGAATGGCGTATTCGAGCGCATCGCAAAGTCGCACGGCTGAAAGGCGAGCACACGAGCGTGGAAGCTTTAAAGCAAAATGAAAGCCGACTCGCTCTTAATTCACCAGCACATGGATAGGGCGTACGGGAACGTCGATAGAGCTCCCCACGCCGCCCCGCCCGCCTCCTCGCACCGGGCATAAATAAGGGAGGCGAGCTCAGCTTAACAAGAGAGTGAGCACCCACCCTCCGGTAATGTTGGAGGGGAGAATTAAGGGGGGGCTGCGGCGAAGGACGAATTAAGGAGATGAGAGAGCACACGCTCTCGAGACGCGAAACATCGTGCCAGTCAGGGAATTAAGGGAGAGAGCTCGCAGGCGAGCGACAATTTTGTCCCCGCTGGGTACTTTTACTGTTTACTTTAGGGCTGGGCAAAAATTAAACTCTACAAAGTATAAAATGTGATCAATTATAATTTAGGTATATTTATTAGACATAAGGTTTAATACTATTGTAGGTCTTCCTTAGAGTAAAATTACTGGCGAAAGGAAAGAAGCTCTGCTTTTTGGTTACTGTGTACAAAAAGTTGAAATAATTTTATTTGAATGAGAATAGTATCGACGGTAATAGTTTACAAAAAAGAAATATAAATTACTAATCTTTATCGTAGAAACGTTTCTTGAGCGTCCTACGAACTATATGACGTCACGACTGCTTTTCAAAACACGTGAGTCACCTCTCCCCATAAATTACTAACTATATCCCTCTGGACTTAGGGTTTGTTTTAGCTAAAATTGCTAAGACTCTTTGTCTTTTTGTTCGGTACCGAGTGAAACTAGTCCGTATTCGTAATGGCGCAAGGTCTATTCTAAAAGTGTATAATAATAATATACTTGGGAAGAGGGTGGGTATAAATTTTCCATGGGGGCAGACGGGGCGACGTCGGGCGAGGCCGCCGCTGAGTCAGAGCGGAGGCGCGGTGTACAAAGGGCCGCACATATTGTAAGTATCTACTGCTCACATGTCACAAAGTTTCTCCGCATCGGGAAACTTTGTTAACGTCAACCGAGCACGTGGCCTCGTCCATATTATATGTAATTGCCGCGCAGTTTCCCGCGAAAATCTTTAACTTTTTGCACAACTTTTTTTAAACTTTATTATGTGAATTCCAATTTTTTTTTGTACAAAATCAAGATTAGATGCAGTTACGTCGAAAGAAACTCGTCTTCTTAATTTAAATTACATTAAAGGATGTTCCTATGGATAATAAAATTCTTTATTATATAAAATTTCGTTTTATTTTAAATACCTTAAAATGATGGATGCAAACTGAATGCAATCAATGCAAAATGCAAAAACAATGTTAACAGTTAAATTATATTACACTGCCATCGTAGGCTGATATTTCAAGATATTATATTATATATGTATATTATAGGATAGAATCGGAATTTTCAGGCTACACTCTTCGTGTTGGCGAGGCTCTAATAACATATTAATATAGAAAACATTACAGATCTTAGTTAGACTTTTGAAAACATGAAATGCGTGCCGACCAAAATATTTCGTATAAAACGCTACCATTCTAATACGAAAGAGAGAGAAAAAGAGAATTAAAATAAGAAAAAGAGTATTTAGATTTATGTTCTGTTGTTTTATCTTTAGAGTTCAGTATTTGTTTTTAGTGCCTATTTTTAAGAATTCGAAAACATTATTGTCAATCCATTAAGTATGAGCGCAAAATCATCCTAGTTCCACATTATAGCAGCGGTTTCTTTCCCATATCATAATCACCTACCACTCAATTGTGTAATGTAAACGTTTATAATTACCGGTGTATCTTTGTGTCGGCAATCGGCTCAGTTACATCGGACCGTCACCTTGAAGTTTGATAAGAACGCCCGTGATAAGCACTGATACGCGGCGCTTGCCACATTTTACAACTGCGTTTAAATTTATTTATTATAACATATCGCGAACTCTGTTTTGACATTCCAATTAAGAAGTTGTAAACATATGAACTGTCGCAGGTGCAGGTTACAGGTGTAAACGAAATTGTCTATCGATGAATTATGGTGGGTTCGATGCGATTACTTTTCTTTTAGATTAATACCATAGACTTAACATAATATAAAGTAAATAAATAAGAATATTTTTTCTATGATTACTCCTTTTAATAAGATTATTAAGTTAAGTAAGTTAAGTATTTAGTAGGTTAGGCTTAGGTATTTAATAACTAATTTTTATCTCAAAAGTAGTTAAGACTTCGATTTAATGAAACTTTCTTATTAATGTAAAAACAAAACGTTTATAAGAGGACGGTTTGTTACATAATGTAATAAATTATGTGCATATTAATTACATAAAGATTAATATTTAATGCTTATTTTTAAATACAGAGGTGCACAAACATTGTTGCTATTAATTAGTTCTGATTACGTAAACAAACATTGATAGGTAAATAGTAGTGTAATGAACTTAAACGACATTAACAGCCTGCCTGTCGCCTACCGGCGTTATAGGAGACCTGGATTGAAATCGCTTGAATGTTATAAACATTTAGAAAAAGCGATTACTCGCTAACTTGTGAGGACTGTGAATATACATACCAAGAAGAGGTCGCTCTATTTACGAACTGATCTTTTCTCAGTAGAGTTTCTCATCATTTGTAGTTATGTATTTTCATGTAAAGTTCGACTGATTGTATAGGTGAAAGAATATTATTTTGCTACCCCTTTCGACTTATTTACGTTCGTATTGAACAACCTATTTGTAATATCGTGATTTAGATATATTCATGCAGATTGTATGTTCAATTATATGTTTATCTAACTTAAAGTTCCAAGTTAACAAGTATAGTACTTTTCTTTTTTTTAGACATTTTTAAACTCTTAGTTTAATAGCCGAATGGTTTATGGTGCGGATATAAAAAAGTATTGTTGTTTAAAGATTATCGCATTTAAAATCACAATATAAAACATTACAAATGTCATAGTTTTAATACAAAGAAGCCTTCCAGCGAAACTCAAGGTTAAATGGATGGTAATGAAATTATCCTTTAAAAAGTTCACAAAGTAACGTAACAACGTTCGTAAAAGATGCTAAGTGAAGGGAACATGCGAGAGTGGAGACGTGCATTCGCTGACAAGCCCCGTTACTGTACTGAGTTTTACGCTACTCTTGTCATATATTACCTAGAGCTAGAGTACAGGGTTGCTACAGAAAAAAAATATTTATTCTCTTTTTTTCAGTTTATCGTAGGTAAAATTTACCTTAGCTAACGAGATTATTTAGGGCGATTTGCAGGGTATGAGTATAAACTAAGTTTGAATTAAGAACATCAAATTGTATTTACGATTTTTTCTTAATGAGGAATTCAAATAAAATATGATAACTGTAAGTTTACTCCAAATCAGTTGCAGGAAGCAGTAAGGAGGTCAACCACACAGAGGTGGATACGTTTCATTTAAACTCTCCAACTCGTATTATCAAAAAAGATAAACATCGTAGGCAGCCCTGAACGTGGGATATTACGTGGAGAGGATGGGGGGTATATTTATACCGAGACGCTCAGCCCCTCGCGGGAAGCCCACGTTACAAAGCGCGGGAATGGATTTTCGCGCGCAAACTTATCGCGACGCTTTTTAACAGTCGTCCAACTTGAGCGAGCGACATCGACGGGAAAACAAAATAAAATTCAAGTTGAAACTCTTTTCAGCTTGGATTCTCTTTTCAGAGCAATTCATTAACGTTACGTTAATAAACATACGGACGGATTTTAATTTAAAATTCAAAGCTGCTTAAAGCATCGATTAAGCATGGATACATCTTCGAAACTTTTTTCCGAACACATAACAGATAAATATACTCATTTATAAAAAATAAAACTTCCGGAACTGCAATCTGGTAAATAGGCTCACACATGGGCTACTATCTCTCTCTCCTATTTCCTTCATCCTAATATTCTCTATGTTTCGAAAAGTGAAAAATGGATGTATATATGTGCGAGCTACCAATTTTTGTACATATGGAAATATTAAAATTCCTATATGGGTGACAGGTGCAGATAATCAATTTAATGTGTAAAAAAACTTGAGTGGACTGTCCAATCGTAAACATATGCTACCGCCGTTTTAGTCTCTTTTAATTATTTCCCATGAGTATTATCACGAATTTTAATTATTTGCTGTGTAGTAAAAGTTAATGTCAATTCTGAAATTAAATATTGGATTCGAATTACAGAACATTTTCCACCCAATCTATAAAAGGCGATGCGACCCCTACAGTACAGAGTAGGGTGAACCCGAGGGAGCGCACAAAAGACGACCCCCGAATTTGAGAGTAGATACCGTTGCGCCATTGCGAACTCACAGATTAGAACCCGGCCATACATTGTATCTCTTTGAAAGACAGTTCACAGCGACTTAATAAATTATTGTTAATGCGCCTGCATTATTAATAATTATTCAGAACTATTCAGCAGATGACAAGGTGTCGTGTGAAAATTTCTATTACGAAATGGATTAATCGATAGAGTAAGGTTAATATTGGTGGTGGGCATCTGCAGCGTCGGTAATGAGCAGTTGGAGCGACCACGGCCGCTGCCACTGCCGCTTTGCATAAGTAATGACGGCGGACGTGCCCCGCGCCCCGCGCCGCCACCCGCCCTAGGCCTATCGATTGCGGCGGCGCGAGGGCGGGCCGCAGCGCCGTAATTGTCACGCCGAGCGAGCTGCCACACCCTGCCCGCTCAATATCTACCTTAGTACGCCCATATAAAACACAATTTTCTACATTCAGGGCTCAGATTGAAAATGTGCTATAGTCCGCTCTAAGTTTAGAGGCGGCTCGTAATAGAGCCTTCGAAGAGTCTATGACAGAGCTTAATTAGACAGGCGCGCGATAGCTACAAATGGATTTTACTTGTTCATTGTTTCGGCGGGAATTAGTAAAGTTGAAATTTCATATAGTTTTAACTATTTTTTTTATATTTATGTAATTTCTATTACAGAGATGCCAGAGCATGCAGTTTAATCTATCTAGTTCGTATGATGGCGCCTAGACGCTGACGTCAACTAGTGCTAGACAAGTAACCCGTGGATTTGTTACTAGATAGTCATGTACTAGATTCACATAATATAATGAAATGTACAATAAAAAAGAAATAGTAAAGAGTTTAAATAAATTCATAGATTGTTTATATATAACATAATGTTATACTGGAGAATTTATTTCAGAAAAATGCTCTACGCTGCTGCTACTCTATCAATGTCATTCAATTAATTCGAATATGCCGATCAAACCGCACGCGCATTTTCATAGAATACAATACGACGTCTCGCGCGGCGGCACCCGACGGCGGCGTGTCTTTTGAATTAAAAGCCACCGTCTAATCAGGCTCCGTTTTTTTAGCGCGCCGAGCGACGAAAGTATGGAGAAAGTGGCGCGTTGACGTCACACACACACGCGCAATGCACGCGTGACGGCGACCGCTCTCTGCAATGTACTAGAGTCTCAAGTCTTACTACACGGCCAGTTGCAACACCGTGGCATGAGAAACGGCCCGATACGCCGCGGCCTCTCCCGGCACGTTCGCTTGCCCAATACAAAAATTGTTCAAGCTAAACTGAACTTGCCACGAATCAAAGAGTTGGGAATCCAGGGTTGAATAGTATATTTGAAATACCTGACATACACGAGAACCGGTAATGTTTCCATAACAATTCTCTGATCGTTGTCTCAACATGAAAGAGCCTCTTCATGATATCAATTCTATTCTGACGATTAAAACAAAAGAATAATAAGGATGAGTGTGCACTGGTATGTGTCCGACATTATTAGTTATTTTGCATAGATGTCAACGATGTAAATTAATTAACAATATAGCGCTTATGTTACATAGGTAAGGCGTATATTTAAGAAGCGACCAATCTCAACATAAATTGGTATACGGGCGGCAATTCAAAGAATGCGGGCTACAGTTATTTTCGAATAACTATCGCCCTTAGTGTCCAAGATTTATTATTCTCCATAGCGGAGTGCACCTGTTAGTTGCTCTTGAGGACAATGGACGGATTGCTATTGCGATTGTTACGGATGGTTAAGAAATCTCTATTGTTTGCGGTGTTCGCATGACATAACGAGGTAAACAGTTCGAGACCTCATAAGGTCGCCACAGAGGCCTGTTTTTTTTTTATAAAAATAAAATGTATTATTATTCAAGAAACAATTATCCTACACATTTTTAATTTAAGACTAATAACGTTAAAATATTTTACAAGCTAAAGTTAGCTATGAGATTTGCTACAAACTATCTGCTCACTTTTGGTTGATCAAAGATGCAATGAGGTACGTTCATAATATGATCCAAGTGGTTAATCGAGCGTTCAACGACATAGTTCCCAAGAGTTAAAGTTCAGAATTGAGGCATGATATAGTGAAGCCGATATTACGCCCTATAATATCGACAGTTAGTAAAATTTATAAAAAGACACAAGATATGTTCGTTATCCTAATGCTTGTAGGACTCAAATTTCACTGGAACTAGTTTTAGTTGGTAAGCCTGTCCAAGCCAAAGATGCCAATCGTATTAAATATAAATGAATTTCTTTGGTACGATATTTATCGATTTGAATTCCGTTTGCCAATCTACTCGGCGGCTTCCTGTCTGTATTATAAATTTTCTACTGTGTTAGTATATACATAACAACTACTGTGTTAGTATATAAATAAAATTTCTGTAAATAACAACCTCATTTGTTGTAATTAAGAATAATTTTAAAATGCTACTTACAATAATTCAAAATATTTCATAACATGTTAATTGAGATAGAAAAAAAACTGTTTCATACTAATCTAACCCATTTCTTAACGAGTCAAAACAAAGTTTGTTGTTTTTTACTCGAAATTAATTATTGTTTACACATTGACATCACTAGTATAGCGAGGTTCGCTGTGATCGCCCGTGGCGAGCGATTAATTACATAAAGTAAGAGATGAAAGGTCGATCAGCTGATCTGGACGCCCTCCCACACGCTCCGAAGAAGCTAGAGGAAAATTAAAACAAAAATGTTGATCAGTTTAATAACAACGTGATGGAAAACAGACCATGATATATTAGACCAATGCACAACCGCAGGTTATTAAACGATATCGCATTCAAAACATTAAAACACACACAAACAATCATACAATCAAATTGCCCACAGCTGGGCAAAAGTGACAATGTAAATGTGAAATTCGTAGCATTTTTATTTAATTTTAAATGCACTGTATTTTTCAAAAAATGTCTAACCTATGTAATTTCTGTTCATTGCCAAAGACCTGTAAGTAGTAACTGGTGACGTCACAAACGTCAGAGGGAGTAGGCACTAAAGAAGATTAAGGAGGGAAGGGGGAATGATTATGTGTAAGGGGGGAAACGAACGACGTTGCGCCATTACTACGGATTTTCGATTATACTCGAAGAAATATTTTGGAAGATTTGTTAAAATGCCTTTACAATATTCTTTTCAATATTTCTGTAATCCAAATATATTTATTATAATTTATTAATTTAATGTACATTTTTAATTTAATTACACATTTATTTTAATGACGACCTCCGTGGACGAGTGGCGTAAACATCGGTTTTGAAAATGACGCCATCTAGAGGTCCCGGGTTCGATTCCCGGACGGGTCAATGTAGAAAAACCACTTTTTCTACATTTTCTCGGGTCTGGGTGTTTGTGGTGCCTTCGTTGTTTCCGATTCCCATACCTCAAGTGCTTCTTCTTTGGGATCGGAGCAATGTATGTGATGTAGTCTCTATTTATATATGTATTATTTATATATGTATTATTTAATTAAGAATAACAATAAAAAATGGTAAATATACAATAGTTATCATAATTATAGTATAAAAGCTTATCATTTCCAATTTCTAATTAAAATAAGGATTATGAGTTTTAAAACTTAGACTGAAATCTCTATAAAGCGTATCTTATAGAATTTGAGTTTCCTTATGAGAAAATCAATTAAAATACAATTTTGAAATCTGTAAGACAAAGCTATTTTAAAACATTAAAAGTATTTTTAGCAGAGTGCTCGTGGCAATGACTTTATTCGAGTTTTAATCGAGAAATGAGATCTTGTGTGTCGAAGCGGTGAGGCAAGGTAAGTGGTAGAAGAGATCAAAAGACAGGCGAAGGGATGAGGCAGGCGGCGCCTCCTCCAACATACCCAATTGTACACCCGCGCACTACATTACTAGAAATATCTCATTACGAAGAAGTACTCTTGGCAGTACTTTTGCTTACTAATATTTGTACTCATAATAGACAGGAAAGCAAAGACAATTGTCATGAAATAATTTGTAATTGTAAAAAATGTAACTTTTTTTGTCGAAATTAGGATATTAACAATTTACGCGACAGTCTTAATGTAAACAGAGAACTTTATTTATGACAGTTGAAATTCCCGCCCGTGTCAGTTGAAATTTTAAAAACATTTTTTCTCTTTTAATTTAATAGCATAATATTCAGCATAACGTAAATGCTTTAAAAATCAATTAAAAAAAATTGCGTAGTAAACAGAGTATTTTAACATTTCTTGTAAGATAGATTTACAATAAAAGCGCAATACTAAATAATGAGAAAAGCTAGAACAAGCTACACCCCGCCCCCTTTGCGGCTGATTACGACGCGGTGCTACGAAATAAGAATGAATTTTTAATGAACCCCCACCCGTCGACGTACCCTTCTCCACCTCTCCCCATTGCTACGCACTTAGAAGATTAGTCCCAAGAGCTTTCTACCTAAATGACTAACAACAATCTTCTACACCAGGTCAAATACGAAGCTCTTTTACGATATTAAGTACTATGATCTAGAGTTTTACGTATTTTGAATCTTTAATCGGTTTTAGTTATATTAATAAAATATGTATCTATTTACTAGTAGTATTATATGAAAGTAAAGTTTGGGAGGAGCTTTTTATTGTATTACTAGCTGTCTCCCGCGTTTTAACACTTACCGCGGATCCCTAATTATTTTTCGCAATTAAAAGTAGCCTAAGTTACTCCTTATAACATCAGCTATCTGCCAGTGAAACTCCCATCAAAATCAATCCAGCCATTTCAGAGACAAGCCGGAACAAACAGATAAACAGACTAAAATTGTAAAAAAATGTTATTTTGGTGTTTGTGCCGTATACATTCATACACATATCCTAAAAAACGTTTATTTCAATATTACAAACAGACACTCCAATTTTAGTTATATGTATAGATGATAAGATAGTTCAGTGTAAATCTGTTGCTCTGTTGTAAAATCTGTTGCTTCGGCTTTATTTACAAATTCAACGTTTCAAAACAGAGTTAATGTTGTTTTTATCATCACAATACTTTAACAATGTTTGGTAAAGCGCAGAGAAAAAAAAAAGAATCAAAACAACAATAGGTTTCGGTTTCGTATGTAAGTCGGAAACGCGTGCGCCTCAAACGTAAAACGAGCCGCAAAGCAATAAAAGCTAAGCCGTGGACCGCAACAATGCAATAACGATGTAAATACAGTTTTATAGTGTAAACAAAAAGAGCGCAGATGTGACGTAGGCACTACGTCACGGGGAGAGATACGTAACGGGCGCGACGTCACTGGCGGAAGTCCGTAGATATATTTACAGTGGGCTGCAACGACGGGACGGGTTCAATGTCGAGCCACTATCTATCGGCCATCAATCAGCCGATAGTCGCGGACACTCGGCGCTCCTCACTCACTCGCCCACTGCCCGACTGCCGCGCGATACGGACACTCCTAAATATAGATCTAATTACCGTTAGATTACTCTGTTACATCACTTTAAACGTGTATTATACACGCTAATTACAATGCATTGAATCAAGTGATGTTATCGTTGTGTCAGTGACACATAATATCGATGTCGGTGAAACATAAAAAGCAATATTATTGAGAATCTGAACTATAAAGTCTCTATGCTCAGTATAACTATAAAGTTTATTTCACCATTAAGTAGTGGTTATAATTACCAGCCTTATCCATATTAATATTCTAAATGCGAATGTTACTCTATCAGTCTGTTAGGTTTTAACGGTAAACCACTTTGACGAACTTTAGAAAATGGGTTAATTTTTATCCTTAAAAAAAGCGTTCTTACGGTTATGTGCGATATAGCAGCACTCAGACACAGCTGTGGAGAACAACTGGTATGTTATTAGCATAATTTTTTTACATGTCCGTATTATTTATAATTTTTAGCTTACAGACCTATAGCTGACGTTTAATAAAACTACGATAAAGTTGTCGCTATGAGTTGCCAACCCTACACAAGAAACATGCATTAGTTTCCATTCATCGACTGTCAGGATCGGGAAAGTGTATCGATATATAGGTGTGCGCCTAGCGCTGCGGTTGCAGGCCGCGTCCGGGAGCAAGGCCGGCGATGTTTACAAACTTCCGTCACGAGCACTTGTCACTGGGCCCGCCGTTTCGCGGCACACGTGCCTACGCAAATACGAGCCCTCACCGACGTTGTCCCACTTTAACGACTGCCCCACTGTCTAGACGCGAGATACGATCATTAATAGATTGATTGCTGACGTGCGGCGAAGGATTGATTATCTTTATCGAGGGGCTCGTCTTAGCTTACGAGGACGTTGCGAGATTTAAATACAGGAAGGTCATTATACTTGGAGATAAATATGATTGTTGTCTTTAGGACTTATGTACAGTTCAAACTTTTATGTTTAGTTTACAAAAGTTCATTAGTTTTCAAGTTTTGTTCGTGTGTGTATGCTTTTGTTTCTTTGGGTAGATAACATAACCTGCTTAATGATTTAAAATAACGAATTCATTATTCGAAGAAGACAACGCGCAAAATAGAGACGCTCGTATTCCTAAATTTGTAAAGCTCATACCCCTTGTATTTGGTGAGCCCTGTACGGGGTGGCGTTGAGGGGTGAATGCATTGGGGTACCTCCATTCCGCCACCCCCCGGTGCACGGTAGGCGCGTAGTAACTGCAATAACGGAGCAGTGAAAGTGTCGCGGAGCGCTTCAACCGTCAATGGGTGAAGACGTACTCCCTTTACCCCTCCGTCTTAAACTCGAAACTTATCTTGTAGTTGATAGTAAGACGTACATACGCTTATTTACGTCACGATGCATAATCAAAGTTGTAAATGAATATATTAATGTTCTTTAATGTAAAATGTAGTGGTACGAGCGAGGCATGTGTATACATGCGTTGAGACGAGACGAGACGTGCGGTCACACATCAAACTGCATCCGATCATGATCAAGTATGTAAACCGTAAGCGAGTAAGACAGGTGACGGTGACAAGCGAACAAACAAGCGGAACGAGCACATCGTCATTATCTCGACTCGTGAATGAAACGGAACGTAAATTGAAATGTATCGCGTGCCATAATCCGCGTGCATTAATCTCGCTCAAACGCCGTGCGTTACGTAACACCGAACGCAGCAAACGGCTCAGGTTCATTGATCCACTTGATGTCCGCTCTAAATGTGTCGCCGTTGCTGAATGTCAAAACATTGTTACATAATTTACACGAGTTAACGCGCCGTAGGAGAGCACGTGGCTAGGCGTTCCGGCCTCAGACCGCTTCCGACCGATCGCTCATACGTCACCATGTTTATTTATGAGCTTATGATTATAAAATGACGTTTACTCCATTCCGATATCGTTGACCGGTGGCTGTATTATAATAACATTCATTCATTCATAAATGATTAATAGTTACTACCTACGAAATAGATTTGTTGTGCTATTAATAGTCCTATTATCGTAATTATACCTAAACGAGATTTCACGCTACTTGGCGTCTGTAGTAAAATACGATTTATAAACAAACGTGGAATGTTTACGTTCGATTTGTATCTGTGTTAGATGACATTTATATAACTTACTATAATGAACAAAACGTAACGAAATTTGTTATCAAAATAGAAATAGTGAATATCATAGAATATAATTTTATATACAAGAACTTATGGCTATAAGTTTTAAACTTTATTTTGTTTCCTCGAGTCTCATATAAGGCAAACCAATGCTGTTTCCAGGAGCAGAGTAAGAGTTGTGGAATTGAAATTTGTAATCTTGTTTGATTTGAGTTTCTAAAATACTTCTACAATTATTTAAGGAAAATTATAAGAAGTCCCATTAGCTTCTAAGCAATCAATTGAAGCATGTCATAGATAATATGTAAAAATACTTTAATCGCCTCAGCGGATCGGTATTGCAGTATAGGTGTTGCTTCTTGCAGTATACAATATAGATACTGAATGGCCCAGTTTCATAAAGCAATCACACGCCCAGAAACACACATTAATATAAATATGATAACCTATTGTGAGATAATTAACTTCTCTAGTTAAATATAACACACGACGCTTCTAACAAAGACAACATATATATATCAACATCTCACATAACAATCTTTGTAACTGATCGCTTTTAAAAACAGAATTGCCGATAACCGAGACAATAGTTGTTAAACTTTTGAACCGCCGCGAACTTGACCGTCAAAATAAGAGAGCGTTCATAAAAAACATCAGTCTTATACAATGACGAGGATTTACATAAATTATCGGCGACGGCCCGTCTCGCCGCGTTTACCCAGATGCAATGTTTACGCGGGCATCTCGCGAAAGAGTTCAACGACTCATATAATATTGTTTTATTGCGGGACGTAATTGGGTCGCGGGCCGGAGTCGAGGCCATGAAGAATATGCTTAACGGACGGGACTTTCCCGAGTTACCGTCCCGTACTTATGCGGAATACGATATCCTAGGCTCGAGTGGAAGGTTAAAACATTATAATTGTATACGTTACTTTAGTTTTATGATTACTGTACGTACCCTAGTTAAGCATTCGATATTGAATAATTAATTGCATTAAGATTTTCAATGCAATAATTCGAATCGTTCTATATTAAAAGTTTGGCAAATATTGACAAAATTACATACGACTAATGCAGTGAAATTTTTATAAAAATAAACTCGCGATTAAAATTGAATAATAGCTTCATTGAAAACGTCATAACGTGACGTGGAACAAACGAAATCTTTCACACAGGCCGAAAAAATGTAAACAAACAAGTGCGGTAACTCAATACGAATAAAGGTAATAAAAATATAATCGGCCGCATTGAATTCGGTACACCTGACGCTTCGAGCGTCGCATTTTTTCTAAACAGGTGTCGTTGCTATGGCCATTCATCGCTCGTGTCGATGCCCTATATTATTGTAGTGTCTTTCAAGTTCACTGAGTCACACAATGGTCCCGTAATTGGCCGTAAACTTATGTCAAAACATGCCCCGCGTTTTACATAATTAGGTTCGTTAGCATAAATGATTATGATGCGTGTGTTCGATGACGTCGCCGCCGCGGTCAATCCATTCATTTGTTTGTGTTTACTAAGTTTAACAGCACGTGCTCGATTGTTAACGGCGTTAGGTGTAATTAAATACGTAGCGAGATGTTGTGGAAGTTCCTAACGCGCAACGGAACCGCATAGTGTGCGGCGTCGTTCTGTAACTGTGCGACTTCTCTTTGTTTCTTTTATACTGTTCCCGCTTCTTTTTACATTGAGCTGCTCTTAATGAAGCTTAAGACTGGCGTTTGTATGTTGAGACTAATATGGTTCTGACAAGATCAGAGGCAATATAGCGCTATCACCACTGCTAAGTTGTGTATAGGTGTTACTATAAGGAATCCAGTTTTATCTATGTGATTCTATCCTAGCCGCAGGATATGTTTGTAGTTTTAAGGTTTCCGAAATTGTAATAAGACTATGTACAATAAAGAATTATCTATCTATATTCGGGCGATTACTGGTAATAACAGGATATGTGATCTATTTAACATTGTAGTCCTAAAACGGATTTTTTTCCTTTTTGATGGCGTATATTGATGACGTAAAAGGAAAAAGCTAAGGCTAGAAATTCTCAAAGCTATCTTGTGGTAGGTTTTCTCAGCAGAATTTTATGTGTATCTTATATCATTAATATACTGTAGGTCTTATGTAATAAACACTGCTATCAAATTTACTACAAAGTTCAAAGACTTCTTGAAGTATTTGGAAACACTAATTACGATGACTATCAATATTTCAGACTGCAGACAATGACGACGAGAATGTCAGAGTTATAATCGAAGCGATAACAAAATGTAAACATACTATTTTTAACAAAGCTAAATAATATTGCATGCTTACCTAAAATTATTTTTAGAAATACGCAGATAGGAAAACATAGGTCGCAATCTGTCATGTAATACGTATTTAGGCGCATTAAATAAAGGTACACAATATCCCGGCTGACGGATGCACGTGACTGCAACAAGTCGCATTCCTCGGTGCACCCTTCAGCCCCATCCCCTGCCCCCGCCTACACGCACAGGCCTAACTGTAAAGCACGTGGCTCGTTTTAGGGACTATGTTTATGATGTCAACATTTCTGCTAAACATGATTTGTGTAAAACAATGTTCGTACGAAATATGGACTTTTTCTTTTGTTATTAATTTCACAGAGATTATTTTAAAATTAAATTAATTAGTAACGTTAAGCTACATCGATACAGGGCTGAAAGATTATTGCAATGAAAAATTATTATCAATGTATGTATGTAAGTTAATAAGTATTGTTTCAATGTAAGTTCCATTTTAGTAGCATTTCTTTTTATATTTATTTTAAGTTGTTTGGGTTTTGGATCAAAGTTGCATGACTCCTTTTAAGTATATAAAGTTAACACCAATTCTCTAGTCTACGTGGTAATAATACCATAAGTAGACAACAATATGACATATATACTACGTATATATACTACGTCCTTATTTTATTAAAAGCCAAAATTTGCATTCTGCTTCAAAAATTACAAGCTAATTACTCTGTAGACAGATATCATAAGGATCGTGAATTAATCATCACTACTGTGAAAGTTCATAAAAACCCACAGTCTTAGCGAATGGTAGGAAAAAGTAAAAATGTTCGATAGATCTAATTTTAAATTTGAAACGTTTAAACTAGTGTAATAGCTCCAGTCGTTACCATGGCAACGCACTCTTCTGCTCAGAAGTACTAACGAAAGAATAATGCAAATATCTGTGCAACATCTCAAAAATATATTAGATATAAATATCTTCACGCAATTCCCAATACAGGGGTAGACAGAGGTCAAGTCTAGACAATTAAGTCCCTTTGACCCACCTTCCACCGAAGATATTTTCGGGACAACGTGACAGGTGGTGAGCCCGTCGCCGCCTTTATGTCCAAGCCAACGATGAAATTCGTACATAAGTTTTTGAAAAACTCATTGGTATTGCCACCTGGGGATCGAACTCGGGTCTCTCGACTCGAAATTCCGACCACCCAACAACTCGGCTATCGTGACTCTTTATATATTAGATATGATAGTATAAAGAGCATTCATGCATTATGAGAATGGAGATGCGTTCAGAACATCATAGTGGTTTTGAAATTTTATTAAAACGAAAAATTAAAAGATGTCTAGCTCAAAGGCGCTGCCGGAATTCTAACCAAGAATATAACGTAGCAACATAGAAAGTAAAGTGCGTTCGCGCCGGAGCCAACTCGGCGATAATTAATGTGCGGCGAGCCGAGCGAACGGCGCCGGCAGCCTCGCGACGCGCACAAAAAACCCGCTCCGACACAAAAACACCCGTCGCCCGAGCGGGACAGCGCTACGCGCGCGAGCGAGACCGCGCATAATTATTTCTGTCGGTTCTCGTTTGCCTCGAGCGACGCAGTTATCGAGGCGACTACAGCGCTTTGATTTAAAACTCTGAACGCGCCCTTCTATCTATCACATGACGTTTGACAGGTCGCCGGAAACGATGAAATGTCAGATTTCAAAAAAAGGCGCGCACCTATCGCGAAATAAACATTTGGCGAAATTTTGGAAACTTACAACAAAATCCAAGCAAACATTTCAAGATAACCGTTTTAAAATTAATTTTGTAAAATTGCACGATATTCTGTGCAGTTAATTTTAATAAACAAAGTAGGTACTTGGAAAAAAACGTATGTTTTAGAATCAGAGTAATAATTCTGAATAATTGAAGTGAATAGAAAAGCAAAATTTCAAAAAATATCAATAAAAGAAAATTGCTACTAACTTCTTAAAAATTAAACAAGCTCCCTTAGTTAAACTTATTTGTTATCTGTTAACTCCATTATAGGGTACAGATGTAGGAATGTATTACAGTAGGTATTATATAAATTATATTAACATTACTAAATAAAACTGAGTTACTTATTTAGTTTGAAAATGAGTGGTCAAAGAAACTTGTAGGTTAAAACAACTCTTGTTAATAAAGTACTTAAATTTTAAAATATTTTACACGTCTAAATGTTGAACTTATTCCTTCCCTATTTAAAAAAATATAGCCTCGATCAAACTTTTTCACACAACTCTTAAATTACCTAAAATCTGCATAACATTCAAACTAAGACTGAACATGATTTGTTAAGGAATAACTTCAATGTGAACTTATAAAGAAAAAATACTAAAGTAATCATACAACATATAATAGACCGCAATAAGTTTTTTGTATTTAGAGCTATATCTCACCTGAAAATCACTCCACATTTTCATGGGGATACACCATAGTTCCGATACGAAAACATAACACGAGCACGATTAAACAACTGTCAAATATGTCACAGCACGGCGTCACTAGCACGAGCGAACTGAGCGGAGGCCGAGCGCAGACTGGCGAATGGTAGAGCGCTTGGCGGATACGACGTTCGGTCCGTGCGGCTCGCTCGGGAGGGTTCGGCGGCGCTCGGCCGCGCTCGGCTCGACCCGCAGCGCCCACCTGCGACTCGTTTCCACGAACAACAAAACCGAACCGACTTTACTGCCTGCATAGCGACGTTTTGATACCTTGAAGGTAGCAATAGTCGAATGTTTTTAATAAAAGTAACCGAAAATCATCAATCAATTAAGTAACACGCATTCTATATTTAAAGTGAATTTACGGATATAGAGAACGACTTTAAAGTTATTTTTCACAATTCAAATATAAACCTCCGGTGATATTGCTTCATTGTATTTAATTCTGGAATGGCTACCTACTATGATGATATGATGATTTGCTCTGTCTGTATTTGATAACACAGAACACATATCAAGGTTGCAAGAATCAGTCTATATGGCTACACTATAGTATCTATCTAGCCTACTCATCCATTGAAATGAATATTCTTTACCATCTTAAAACGTGAATAGAATGTATTGTCTATTCGAAAAATATAATATGCATTAAAGCAATGGTAATAACAGAAAAAAATCAAAATTTTTCAATTAAGTTCGCTCTTTTATAGCGGAAGCTAACTGGAATCCGATCGCGACTCTCTCACGCAAGAACTTTACTTCTCACAACTGATAACGGAAAGTGACAAAATAAAAAAGCTTTCGCAACAAAGTTTCGAGAGCGGGTCGCAACGACGGTTTCGTAGAAGGAAGTTCGTAGCAGTAAAACTTCGTAGCGCCCCGTAGCGTGAAAGTTTTGATTTCAACGATTTGCGTTGCGGCGTACAGAAGGCCGCAAGGCCGTGCTAGCTGTGACCCCGCCTATTGTACAATAGTTAAAAAATGACAGTAAATACCAACATCTTTCAATCGAAACCATTGCTTGTTTTATTAAGCACTGGAAAGCTAAATGTCTATAAAACAAGCAATGGATGCCGTGTTAAGCGATTCATTTCAGTATTATTGTGGGCTACTTTTATCTGTTCTGACATCTCTCACGAGAGTGCGCCACTTGGTCGGATTGACTACACCCGTAGCATGTTATAGGTGTCTTTTAAATCAAATCGTAACAAAACCACCTCGGTTGTCGAAATACATTCCTTGTGCAATTCACACTGTATTCAAAGAGTCGAGTAGCGCTGCAGCAATGGGGCGCGCGCAGATCGATATTGTTGCTTCGATACGGAGAAAGTTGGGAAAATTCGATCGGCGGTAACTTTGAATGGTTTGCTTTCAGAACAAAGGATACGTAACATTATTGCGGAAAATTATAAATATTTCTCATTACTGAAACTTGTGGATATAAGATACGCACGTATGTACGAATGTAACTTTGCTTATCGGCGTGACGAAGCAATGCGCTTCGTCCGATCGGTCTGCAGCGCAGCGAGCCTTTGCTCAATAATAAAATGTTTCTTCAAATTATTTATAAATTTGATATTTAGTTTTAAGAAATAGGAATAGATAATTTTACTCTTCTTTTATTATTTTTTGTCATAAGCAATATTTGTTCTTCAAATAATAAATGTAACATATATTAATATGTAAATGTAAACTAAAATATCTCAAATAAAACATTCATATTCCACATACTTATATTTTTCGTTATTCAAATCCCCAACCATTACCTTCGTAGGGAAAATCACTGCCAACAATACATAAGACTTCTTGCCGATTTTCATAATAAAACTCATAAATGGCATATAACTATAGCTGTACCTAAGTGGCAGCACCTCCGATTGTAATTTTACGTACTCCAATTTAAGTATCACATTGTAGATTGTAACACAGCACGAACGAGTCGGACTGAATACGATACCATCATAAAACTGCAGGAAATAATCTATATAGTGTAGTAAGTGATTGATCCTTTACAGTCATTTAGTATCCACTACACTCATTTACTAAGAACGAGGCATTCTACATAATAACTAGTATAGAAATTTAGAAGCCGACCGAATGCAAGTTAGACCTCTCTCTGACAGGCTTCAATGCATATTTATACGAACGGACTCCGTGGACGAGTGGTGTACAGACCAATGTTGTCAACTCTGAGGTCCCGGGTTCCATTTTCGGGCAGGTCAACATAAAAAAAATTCTGAATTGTTTGTGGTACTTTCGTTGTTCCCGATTCCATAACACAATTGCTTAAGCTACTTACTTTGCGATCAAAACAATATATGTTATGTGATGTGATGGGGACAATCAATCTATGTATGTATATGACCACTTGATTGGACTGGATCCCAGCGTTCGTTCCATTATGTGCGTTTTCAGTAGTCTTTTGTTCATATGTAATATAATTTGGTATTCAATAAAGACATATTTCAAGTTCCTCATTAATTTCTTATTTCAAAATAATTTTGGTGCGCTATTCAGCTCGTCTATAACAACTTTATATACAACTTAACAATAAGCCATCCCTTTTTGTCCCGTGGGCGTCCTACGAGGCGAATAATTAAAAATGCCTTGAAAATGTGATTTTCTACCGACAGAGCAGAATAAACATCTCGAATAACGTATATGTATCATATGTATCGTATGTATTACTTTTATATCGTGCAACATATATATTGTATTTATTTATTCTTTGGTCGCACCTGCCATCTATTTTTCACCATTACAAGGGTTGACTGGTAGAAAATGCCATCAGGCATTAAGTCCGCCCATTGTAGCTCTTACTTTAAGGTGTCTCAATAAAGGATAAATAAATAAATAAATAAAAACACCAACTAATGTTAAGCAGACTGGGATCGACAGCAGCGTCTATGGTGCACGGTATGTGCCATTACGTTTTCACAAATCCACTTGCCAGTCTTCCAACTGTTTTATTAGATGCAAGTTATGGTGATACATACTCACGAAGAAAATATAGACAAGATATTTCTTTTAGAAACAGAGTTATAGCAAGATGACTTGATCTATTATCCTGTGGGATTTTTGTCTTTTTCAGTGAAGTAATATCTTAACTGGCTCTATACCATATTTAATGCAGTTAGAAATCGTTGTCGCGCTTACTGAATTTGTGTGAGACTTACTCTTCCCAACGTCTCCAACGTAACTCCATACAGGTGAAATTTGGACAGGCAGTCGCGCTGGACAGCATGCTAATCTCGCTTATTTCTAACAAAGAGAGACAGACGCTATATGTTTTGAGCGAGGACCTTGGCATCAATTGCTTTTTTTTAGGCTGACGCAGCGGGCATCTCTTCCATGCTATTACATAAGCTATTTGTTCATGTCTCCAACCCCAGTACTTCAAATATTGAATAATGGGAAAGAGTTTTAATTTTTTTTAACATAATGTGTTTTAGTTTAACCGTGGGTTTCGTAAGAGGTGACTAGGTAACAAAAGGAAAAGACTTCAAGATGTCATTGACTTGCAGTAGATAACGGGATAAACGTCTCTCGTAATATACCGAACTAAAAATCTGCAGATCGATGACGGGAAGCAGCTTCTAAGATGCCAGACATTTAAACTATGATCGTCAATCTGCTTGACAAGCATTAAGATATCTATACCATGTCATTAAAAATGTTGTATATAATAACCGAGAAATGTCTCTATAGTAATAGAAGTGCAATTATGGGAAAGTTATCTAATCTTTGATCAAAGTATCACTTTTCATTTATCATCAATTATCTTATTAAATTTATAAAACGAGTACAATAGAATATACAGCCTTTAAATGCGTCGCGTACGTTATGTAAAAATGTATTCCTATGCACAAGGTGCAGCAGGACCATGTGCCAGCGGCATGTGCACGTCACGAATGCACCGGTGCCGTGTTTCGCGCGCTCTGCACTTCGCCCGTGGAATGAAAAGCTGATTCCACATTCGGTATCACTTTACATCGCCATGTGAGAAAGGAGGCCATTCCGTTTAGGTATAGGACATCATAAACAATGACGCGAACCGAGTGTTAATCGCTGTATGAAGTAAATACTAAATAATATTTAATGACAATACTTTTTATACAAATTGTTGTCATATTAATAAGAAAAAGCTGTGGTAGGCGATTGGTTTAGGTGATCTGATTCTATCAGGAAACTCTAGTTGGTTCCCCAACCTAAGATCCAAAACCTAAAAATGTAGGTTTGTATCACTGGCTTGGCAACATGCTCACCACTATCGAATTAAGCAGTTTTAATGGACTGTTTTGTTTGGAGAGAAGAGTTAAGAGAAAATACACTTTTCAAATTTAATAATAGTATATAAATATGCCTGAACTTGTCTGTTAAGAAATTTAATAAATTTTTAATGAGATTTCTAACATTTAGATATATCATATTTTGTATAAAATTTGTAAATGGTATTTACTATAAAATTTGTAAATGGTCAGTCCCATAACCTGAACCACCGTACCATAATAAAAACTATAACAATTAATATAAGTTATAATAAGAAAACATATATTTAGAGACACAGTTTTAAGAATATTTAAAATGAGTTTTTGAGTATTATTTGACTTAGGGAAGCGAATATTTTCGGAACCAAATTTACAAAATGAGGTGTCAAACATAGCTTGACCTTAAATTTTCATCACAGACGTAATACATATTCTAGATGTAATACATATTCTAGTAACAATCATTACTTAATTAATCTGTGTGTGTAATGTACCCACAGGGTATTTACACCAAATTACGTCTACTTAGTGCTCAACTCACATGGGATTTGTCAGTACCGAGGTGACGAACTAAAGACTGCTCTATGTTACTAATCTGTGGAATTGAAGAGAGGCAATTTCAGTATGGATCAACAATTACAATGTGGATATACTGTAATTGACACATGACACAGAAACTTATATTCATACATATATCGATAGGGACAACATCACATACATTGCTCCGACCCCAAAGTAAGATGCTAAAGCTCTTGAGGTATGGTAATCAGAAACAACGAAACACCCAGACCCGAGAGCATGTAGATACAGTGGTTTTCTACATTGACCCGAACGGGAATCAAACCCGGGACCTCGAGATGGCGACACCATGAAAACCAGTTTTTACGCCACTCGTCCACGGTCGTCTACTACTATACCACTACTATGTACTGTAATTGTTGGTCTCTCGAGTTTGGTTCATTATCTTTGCTTTTCTTTCTCGGGGAAATATGAACACTCGGTACTAGAAGGGTAGAGCCGAGTTGTGTTGTACTCCCACCAACTGTAACCCCAGTTTAATCCATCACCTCCAACGAAGAATACGAGATTTCGCAAACTCTAGTAATCAGCTCCAAACATTGCTTTACTTGCTTTTTTGTAAGTTGTTTTTACAATATACGAATAGTTCGCTGATCTAATAATTGAAGGCTGGATAGCTTAGTCGGTAGTGACGCAGCTTTCTTAGTCGGAAGTAACGCTGTCGAAGGGTTCAAATCCCGTCGTGAAATATTTATATTTAAATTTACATTTAAACAAAACCATTTTATTATTTACAAGAACTATACTGATTTTAATTCAATCTGTTTGTTCTGGTACAGTGACAACTTTTTTTTATTACTTTACGCTTTTCTCAATACTGTGGTAATCAGAGGTCCAGACAATTTTGTCATTTCTGCTCATATTTCAGCTGAGCTTATTTGGGACCCTTGCTCAACCAGGCGGTGAGCCTGTCGCCGTCTTAATGTTCAAGGCAACAATACATATTGATACATGGGCATGAACCTGCCTCTAGGAGATAGAACTTGGATTTCCTAATTCTAATTCCAATCACCTAACCAATCTAGTCAAGGTAATAGTGACAACTTTTAGCAGCGATATCTAAAAGTTCTCATTGGTGTGAGAGACAGAAGACTATTTTCAATAAATTACATTGCAAAAAGTATAAATGGCAATCTACTGAGCCTAAAACTACCGAACATGATTTTTTTTTTACAATCCTGTAGTTAAAGAGGACTCAGATGCGTTCAGTAACTGGTTTAAATAGTTATAAGATATAATCCCCACAAAACATTACGATAGTTTAATTACTACTTTTACTCTTTAAATCATAACAACAAAAGAAATAAGAATATAAACAGTGTCATAACTTAAGCTAGACAATGTTTACAGATCAAAAATCACTGGACTTTATATTGCTTAAAATTCAAGAAGTAACTCGTCCGACTGGTTTGTGAATAAACACAGTGCTTAAAAAAATAATTAAGATGAAAAAAATCGTTGCGTAATATTATACATTATTATTTTTATTTGTTTGAAGCTTCTTCAGAAAAAAAAGTTACGTCTATTTTTTTTTTCAGGTGTTCAATGACAATAGAAATTTTAGCTTAGAGTTTTCAGTGAGGTGACATTATAGGTTGATTGGAGGTTGCGTTGTTAACCCTGACTACGCAGAAGTTATAATGGTGGCTACGAGAGGAGGGTTAAGTGTCATTAAAAAACTCCGCCGCACTGTAATCGTTAGTAGAACGTTGTAGTATGATACAGCGTCCTTGCGTTGTCTGCGTTGTTCTTAAGGCGAGATTTTTACCTGATAAATAAGTATTACATTATTGGAAAAATCAATTAATTTAATTTAATGACTGAGTGACCCTTCCTCGAGACCATGATGAGAGGTTTATGTCCTGCAAAGCAGCAAATTTGAATCGAAACCATTTTCAATTTATGTTCTCGTATAAGCTAGGATACTGTTAATTTCGAGGTTTTTTCATTACGGACTAAAAGAACAAGGGTGTGGCTAGGCGCCACCACAGTATTTTTAAATCTAAAAATATTGTATAGATCTATGAGCAATCGTATAAATTTAGATGATCGCTAACAATGTATTATAATCGATATTAATTCTGGAAATTGTTTCGTCGAAACTACACCTATACTACGTTAGAATAGCTAGCGCTCTTATAATAATTACCCATTGCTTTATTTGTGCCAAAATTTTGGGCCAAAAAATTAAATCAGTAAATTTAGGGGCAATTTGGAGTTGTAGTTATTTCATTAGTGCTTTCACAAAATAAATCATTATAGTTTTATAACTATAATTCTAAATAATATAAGAATAATCAAGGACTAATCCATGATTTCATTAATTTTAGCGAATTGTGGTCAATCACATCAACCGCAAACGAAATGAGAGTTTAACCTCCTATTCATTTAAATAAATATTTTGTAACAAGATACTAATAGAATAACTGTAAAATACGGCAAGACATTATTTAGTCGCCCAAAAATAATGCACTAGTGCAATCAATTACTTTCTCCAATTTAAAAAGTATTCAAATTAAAAGTCACGATAGCCGTGTGGTTGGGTGGTCGGAATTTCGAGTCAAGAGACCCGAGTTCGATCCTCAAGTGGCCGTACCAATGGGTTTTTCTAAAAACCTATGTACAAATTATATCATTGGCTTGGGCATAAAGACGGCGACGGGCTTACCACCTGTCACGTTGTCCCGAAAATATCTTCGGTGGAAGGTGGGTCGAAGGGATTTAAATGTCTAGACTAGACCTCTGTCTACCCCTGTACTGGGAATTGCGTGAAGATAAAAATATTCCGTTAGAACTGACAAAAAGAACTTAAAGTTTGATAAGACGGTACAAAGTTTAGATTGATTGATGTAATTGCAAGAAAAAAACAAGATTTTGGATCATAAGCATATAAAACTAATAAAATAAATTTCTAAAACCAAAACAAATAGTTATCAGTAGACAAATAGTCAGTAGTTTAATTTTATATTATATAACTTATTCCTGGGGCTGGATATTAAAACGACGATAGGCTCACCACCTCTCACGTTGTTCCAAATAAGCTTTAGCGAAAAGTGGGTCGAAAATACATTATCTACACCTCTGCTTTTTATGGGAAATTGCATAAAAACATAAAAAAAACTTATAAAAAAAAACAAAGAGTTCCCATTAAACTTCTGAAAGGTAGTCAGACATACAATGTGAACTGTAAGACACATTTGTTGTGGTTTTTATTCTTTTGAACGTTTAAATTTTTCATACAGTTTTCAGTTCCATTGCTACCACTATCACTTGGAACTGGTAGACTTTTTCTCCTCTTAGGAGTCATATAGATCAATATAACCAATGGAGGCCTTAGTGGCAGAGAAGGATATACCCTTCTCTGCCACTAAGCCCTCGGATGTGGATGGACCAGTAAACTCATAGAATTGATCTTATGAATTGTATCCCATGACATGAACATTAAACGAACCGATAACAAAAATATGAGATGTCTAAAAATCCAGATTCTGGGTTCTAAATCCACTCTACTAGGCCCAGGTCTACTACTGATAATTGACAGAGGCATATTATATTTTTTTAACGATACGGCTAATCGAATATTTCTACCATAATCAAGCCAGGCACAAAAAGATAAAAGTTTCGTTAAAACAACATTAGGTTGAGAATCTAAATTAAACACCATGAAATACTAAAATTTTAAAATACATTCAATTTGCTTTAACGAACTAACCTATAACCAAACCAAGTTTATATACTCGTATAACCATATATAAATTTGAACAACGGTGTATCGTACTCAGCAATTACTCTAATTTTTTTTTTGTTTTTCGTCACAACACGTTTTACATCTCATCAAATTTAAATAGTACGTAAAAAAGAAAAATTATTACAGCGCCATCTATTGAAATTACTTTGTTTGAATAAGCACATATATTTGTCAAGTAATCAAAATTTTATTTTTTTATCACTTTGTTTTAGTATAAATTTGGCATTTGAAAAATAGTGTGAAACTTATTTTGTAATTTTAATGTAATTAATTCAGCAATGAAATTTGTAATTCATATTATTTCAAGATATAAATCTAACTGAATTCAGCAGTTAATAAACTAAATGAAAAATTTCACAGTACTTTAAATATGTGGCAAAAAGACCTCAGATCAAGCTCAAGGCAGGAAACCCGGGAAATAATTATCCAACAGTAAGTGCCTAGTACTTGTTTTGTGGTAAGTGCTTGTTAATTATAAGTAACATTATAATTTAATTTATAATTTTTATTTCATCTACCTAATAGTCTTGTTTAGGACAAAGGCTTCTCCTCGAAGTAGGATTTGCCATACCCACGCCACGCTTGGCAAGCGGATTATCGATCGTAGTACAGACACCTCACACCTCTACGCTACCCGATACCGGCGTATTTTTTTAAATTGTTATCGGGTATATTCCTACATATTCAAGTACTCTGGTACCCATTAACAGATTCAAGGCTTGTCTCGTAGTCGCCTCTTATGACATCAACGCGAAGAAATGGGGCGTTATATTCGTTTGGCTGTACCGCCCGATATATAGGATATGATTACTTGTAATAATGAGGATTTATAATATCTGGTGGAAGGGTTGCTTTTGAGCACAAAAAGAGCACAAGACGGAAGACAAGTAAAATTTCTCCTTCATCTTTAATAAAGGTTCTGTAGTCCTTTGCATATAAGAATTTGGATTTAATTGATTTGATGTCTAGCCACACCTGACAAATGTCTTGCTCCTTAGATATGTTGTCCACGTTACATAAGATATTTTCAACTTCTTTATTTCATAGTGACGCGGGGACATAAGGCTTTCCAATAAATTCCAAACCGGGCATAACTAAAATGTTTCTCTAATTATGAATGATGGATTTATCACTAATTTAATAATAACATGGAAAGAAAATATAAGTGAAAATCACTTAAAAAAATTATTGCGCTTTTTCCAAATCTTTAAATTTACCAAAAATAAACCCAGCTGAAATTTTAAAATCTGAATTCCACAACAGTAAAATAATATGTCAATACACAGCCTGATAAATTTGGACAACCCTGTCAAGTAATAATTCATCCAACTAACACAACATAAGTTGTTATTCTGTGAACACAACACCGAGGATTATTTAAAAGAAAGATGTCACCGTCGAGATTCTGTTATTAATTACGAGATGTACTCAGCAGTTATTGGAATTTTAGCGTTCTGAAACAAGTGCTTGCTTCTCACCTGACTTTATTTATTAAAGAGAGACCGACAGTCACGCAATACGTTTGATAGTACAAGTACATACCTACCTTGTATTTATTTTTTACTTTTATAACTTGTACATTAGATACAATGTTGGTATTTCTCCAAAAAGTAAATATATATAATATTTAATATTGGGATAATATTAAATATAATATAAATAACGAAAATAAAAGGCCCAAATTGAGCAGATTGACAGTACGGTACCGTAGAAGTAAAGAGGAATTGCCGTAATCGCCACGCTTGGCAGATGGATTGAACCAAACGCCTTGTACGCTGCTGGTCTTTGCTGAATTTTGGTTTGGTATTTTTCGAGATTGTCACCCTTCCATTTGAAATATAGGTATTCTGCTTCAGTTTCGTGAGGCAATTACTTGTTATTATCTCTATATTTTAATTTTTCCTCTGTTCTTTTCTTAAAAGTAGTCAACGCAGTGTGTGGTTTTGAAATAAACTATTCTTTCTTTCTTTTCTTTAATTGGGCTCATCATCATCATTATCACATATATAAACGATTACTACGTTGAACATATATTTAAGAAAATATATACATTTTAAAACTATTATCTATAAATAAATACGTTGATAGATAGGGATAACATCACATATATTGCTCTGATCCCAAAGTAAGTAGCTTAAGCACTTGTATTATGGAATCAGACACAACGAAGGTACCACAGATACCCAGTCCCGAGAACATCCTGGAGACGAACCTGAGACCTCAGTGCTGACGACACTATGAAAACCGGTATATACGTCAGTTGTCCACGGAGGTTGTCACCTCATAATAAATAACCGTAATCTCTACACATTTCTTTTGGTGACAGGTGAAGGTATGGAATGATTTTTTAAATTTTTAACCGAATAAATCCATGATAAACAACTGCTCATAAATAACAATTTAATTTATATTTAAACGTGTAAATACAAAAACTTACTAAGTTCTAGAGTGTTCGACGGGGCCACGTGATGAGGCGCCACCGCAAGGCTCCGTCGGTCCACCCTCACAACGATTGCCTTTGATTTAGAATTTCTTGGTTTCACTCCCGTGCCAACGGACCGACGTGAGTTTGTATAATCATTTTATTTCACAAATAGAACCTGTCTACTGTAACGGGTAAACGGGTGATTATAAATTTGCTAAGGAGATACTATACAACATGACACTGACGGACAATTAATACTTTTTTGCGAATCATTGTAATTCTTTTATCGTGAAGGTTTGAAAACCAATTGTGAATATAATATAATATCGATAGTCGAGTGGTTGGTCGAAATTTCGAATCAAGAGACCCACCCGAGTTCGATCCCTAGGTGGCAGGCTCGTACCAATGAGTTTTTCAAAACAAAAACTTATGTACGAATTATATCGTTGGCTTGGACATAAAGACGGCGACCACCTGTCAGTTATCCTGAAAATATCTTTGCTGGAAGGTGGGTCGAAGGGACTTAATTGTCTAGACTAGACCTCTGTCTACCCCTGTATTGGGAATTGCGTAAAGATTTTTTTATTTTTAATTGTGAATATCACGCAATCGTAGTCGCGGATAACCACTAGTGAAAAACACAAAAAATAATCAAAAATCTCTATAATATTTTAACTTTACAATGGGCATCTCGAAGATGCTACAAAAATTAGTTCTCAAAAATTAGATAGTTTAATAAGATTGCTATTAATGTTATTAGCAGTGCTAGCAAAAATAAAAATATGCTGATACCAACAAACACAAAAAAAAAATATATCTTTTTGTCTTTGCCAATACCGGGGTAGACAGAGGTCTCCGACTAATAAGTCCCTCGGCCGAAGACTTTTTTTTCGGGAAACTTGACAAGTGGTGAACCAGTCGCCGTCTTGGTACGAGCCTACCACCTGGAGATCGAACTCGGATCGATTTTCGTCACTCAACCACTCGGCTATCGTGATGTATGCTATAGTACTTTTCAAATTCCTGTAGTAACAAAAATGATAAGATTCTTCACTAAATAAGATAAAAATGTCGTAATTCATATTTGCTCATTTATGTTAACACCATGCTCTTAATTTGAGCGAGCTAACACCCCTACCGGAGTAACAAAAGCTTGGTTCCATTTATAGTGCAGTCTGAACTAGCGCCAGTTGACTGTCGCCATGAACCTTCATTAAGCTTGATTAGTTCTCACACTTCTAAAAATGTGTCTTGTTCAGATAGCTGCGTAATGAATTGTACAGTGCAAAAGTGACATGTTTATAGTAGAAGTAGAACATGCAAATTAAAAGAAAACGTAATAATGAAACTAAATATTTCATAAAAACTATCACAATTACACTCTTACTATTATTAGATTCTAGATCTAAGTGTATTTTATCAGAATAATCTTATTACATTAATTTTCGCGGATTCATAAGTAGGGACGGAGTAACTGTTAGTTCGTTGATCGTAAGTTCGTTTTTAGATAAATTAATAAACCTTACAAAATATAAATAAAGTATTTCATTCGTTATTGTTAATTTGTTTTCTTCGTCTTCTCTGATGATTGACACCCTCCTAACTTCTCTATTTTGTCAATCCTTTTTATGGTCTGCGCTTGTCAATATGTTGAAATAATTGATTTTTGTTTATAATAATTTTAATACTATATCTCTTGCCATTGGAAAATATAACTGGAAGTATATAATATCAGCATTACAATTACACATAACAGAACTCATAAAAGATGGATCTAGTAACACGTACTATTTGGCAAATATCGTTATAATTTATCTAGCGATGGAAACTTTAACATAATTTTTTGCCCTTGGTAGTGCCATGTAAAAGCTTTCGCTGCTACTTAAATAGGCAGGCTTGATCGTGGTGGGTCCAGGATAATCTGAGCTAAGATTAATCTATCAAAGCCCTTATAAAATCTAATTTAATTTGAATCGTAATTATGTGAGGTATAACATAAAGTAAATGCTAATTTTTTATGGGAGAGCCCGCCATATTCATGTGGTGTCTATAATGGTTTTGGGGGAATGTCTTCGAAATAATATTTTAATTAATATTTATCTTCCGATTTTACTTTTGATATGTAAGTTATAAGGGAAAAGGTTAAAGAGAAATAATTATGTCTTAAAACTGTCGGTTCGCACTTTCACGGGTCGTAATGTAAATAGCCTTTTGTCGAGTTCATAATTAAAAATTGAAAAAACAATAATTTTAATATTAGTATGTACACGTAACACTATGGGACATCATAAACTACTTTATATAAAATATAATTAAAATTAGATAAAACATGTTATGCGAACACGTTAATTTCGGATATGAACTTTTAACATTGTTAAATAGCGACAGCCATCCGCAATCACGACTAACTATTTGTATAAACCCTCTGTTAACTATCGGTTAAATATCAAACACATGGAATAACTGCAATTGATCTTAAATTGTTTATAGATTACAAGTTTGTCGATTTGTCTTCGCATATAACTTCGCATATAATCCGGGGAATGTTTAAAATATGTTTAATAATGTCGTACGTTATCCGCCATATACGACGAAATAATGCTACAAAAAGTGCTTGATTTTACTCAAATCACCAAGAAAAACCCTAATTTGTAATGACTTGGAAGCTGACGCACAATGCCTGAAAGGTTTCTTTGTGTGGACTTACGGCAGCAGTCGAAACTCAGCGAGGTGAATGCCCGATTCTAATGTAAAGGCACACTTGTTTTCCAGCTGTTAATATAATATATGTAACATATAATAAGGCCACGACAGCCTAGTGGTTATATGCATGCATAAAAGTCAACTGCAGAAAATAGGCCTCCTCCGTAAGGGAGGATTTACCTTAATCGTCAGGTTTGGCAAGCGGATTGACGATCGCAATACCAGACATTTTGCACCATAGACGATGCTGTCCTTCACTGGTCTGCTGAATTACTATCCGGTATTTTCCGAGGTGGTAGCTAATGGTAATTTGGCTTTTACGTTAATCGCCAATTACTTCCATGGGTGTCGGAACAAATTCCTTACTGAAACCTATGAATCACTGTGTGTCTATGACCTGATAGGACTAAGTTGTCTTCTGTCCAGTTATACGGTCTTGGTAGCTTATTTATACAACTTATATTTAAGTATTTAAATTTTAAAGAAATTAGAAAAGTAAAAAATTAAGAATAATATTTATTTATATAAGTATTTTTAACTATTTAAATATTAAAGAATTTTTTGATCCAAATTGTGAATCCCAAATCTAAAATAAAAAAGACAATGTTACCTTAACAGGTACTAAATAATCATTACCTCAATTTGATATATACATAATTTTCTTAACTTTAATCGATCATTAATATATTTCATAAAAATAAAATTAAAATTAAGGCATGGTTGATTACAAATTTCAAAATATGTAATGCTTTTCCTTGAATTTTCAAGGTCACGCCTTTTAATCGTCTTTTACGAGACCCACAGGGAAAAAGGAGTTAGAAATCAATTCTACACCATCCTAAAATCACAAAGCTTGTAAATCTTTTGATATAGGCATGGAAAATATATGTGTATATACATGTATTTTTTGATAAAATAACAATGAACGCATATACACATCAATTTATATTAATTATATTATTTATATTCATCCACAAACAAGTGTAACCATGCAGCTGAAAGTACTCAGTGCTGCGCAAGATGAGTTGCGCACCAACATAACGCATAACGTAACGGAGAAAGTTTAATTTTACTCCACATAAATTTTCTTACCCCGGGCTTAGAAAAATCGTGAGGTATCGCAACTTAAGATTCTTTAACGTCTTCACCTCATAACTGTAGAAACAATTTTATCAAATTTGATACAGTCCCAAAAACTATGACTGCCGATTACTGGAACTGCTTCCGAATCAAGCGACACGTGTTCAATCTCCAAGCTGATTTCAATAAGTTTTTTGAGACTTAGCACGACTATACCGTTATCTCGGACGCCCAAATATGCTCTTAGAAGAATAAAATTTATAAACAACCAACAACTCCTACATTGGAAGTCTCGAGAGCCTAGTTATTTATTTATAGGAGAGAAAAAAGTTTTTTTAATCACAGTAAGTAGCTGCCGAAAACTGCTACCTCAAATTTTATTTTCATCCATTTATTCTCAATTACGTTCCTCCTACGTTTTATTCCTTTGTGTATTGGTCCCGGTTTAACTAATTCTGTTTTAAGTAAGGTGTCTGATTAGCTAGCGATGACCCTTGTATTAAAACTGGATTTGGAAACAACAATGCTCCAGAGAGAACGAGTTCCTTATAATGTGGGATACTTTTTACCTTTTTAGATTTACGTAAAATTTAACAACTGAATATTTCAGTCATGTTTAAACCTGACAGCTAATTATAATAAAATTATTTCAAAGCAAACAGACTACTCTCTGACTTTGTAATTGAATGGTGAAAAAATACATATCACAAAAATAAATACGTAAATAATAACATACCAAAAGTAGATTTAATAGGCAAATAATCATACATAAAGATTAAGCATCCATCATAGAAATCATCTTACAAATGTATTGCCTCTTGTATGCGATTTGAACCCGTAACCCTTAGCTTCGTATGCAGCGCCACTTTATACCTATCGGTCAATAGCCTATCGAGCGTTCAAGGTAGTATTATATGTAGTTATGTTACGCCAACTATTTATATAAATATAACTATACGTCTTATGAAATATCAAGATGCTTTTGCTTGGACAAAAACAATCCTACTTATAACTGCACATATATTTACTGTTTTCGATAGAAGGTGGGTAAAAGTACTTAATTGTCTAGACCTCTGTCTACCCTTGCATTGGGAATGGCGTGAAGATATTTTGTTTGACATATTCACCAGACATCTATAATACATTATACTGTACTGACGGACACATACCTCTATCTTAAGCAGAGATTACCACCTCGTACTTAAGACACAGCCACCACCACGCCAATACGCAATTTTAAAATATATTTTATACAGTTAAAAGCGACCATCCGACAGCCTTTGGTAATGACCCTGCATTCGTAGCTAAGGGCCCTAATGTTTGTACTCGAGCTATGGATGTTTATACCTAAATGTTAATTTTAATTATGTAATTGTATGGAATATATATGTAAACGCACGTAAGTATATTTTACATCGTTGGTATGGACACTAAGGTGGTGATAGGCTCAACACCTGTCACATCACGGTTAATTGACTAGACCTCTGCCTATTACAGTATTGAAAAAATGGGTGAAGATAAAAAAAAATACAATATGTCACTGCATCTGCGCTAGCGAACCCATTGGTTGGCTGAATTTACGATATCCTGTAGTACTTAATAGTTTGGTAGAGAATGGCACGACAGCAATCCTAAGTGAGAAGTACTCAGGTACTCTGTATGATAAGGATCTCAGGGGGAGCATCTAAGCTACAACAATTTCGATAGCTCAAACAACGCAGATACTACTTTTCTGTTGTTGTTGGATGGTCGGAATTTCGAGTCAAGAGACCCGATTTCGATCCCCAGGTGGCAAGCTCGTACCAATGGGTTTTTCAAAAACTGCTGTACTAATTATATCGTTGGCTGGGACATAAAGACGCGACGGGCTCACCACCTGTCACGTTGTCCCGAAAATATTTTCGGTTGAAGGTGGGTCGAAAGGACTTATATAGACTAGACCTCTGTCTACGCGTGTATTGGAAATTGCGTTAAGAAATTTTTTTTATCTCATGGTTTTTTACCTCATCCAATGACACACAATGACACATTGTCATCGACGAGAAATAACACATCTTCAGTCATTCCATAAAGCCTCATAGTCCGTACATGAACTTGCTCTCTACATATCCAATCGAAACACAACAAACAACCTCCTAAGAAATGTAATGCACCACAAAGAGTTTTGGAGTAATTACTTATGAACCAGACAGTCATTGCCGTTTTCCCTAAGTCGTCTTTTACGACGCCCACGAAAGGAAAGTGGGTGGTATATTTTTACACCCATACCACGCGGAGAACTCAATAATCCATCAACCAGAGTCTTAAAACTACAATACGTCTTAAAACTGCTAGTATTTAATTATGCCATTATTTAAATAAAAATAAAAAAGGTTATTTAATTAATTAAAGCAAGCTTACTACTGACAACAGAGTATCCAACAACGTCACATATAAAACATACACATATAGTATAAAACATATACCATAAAACACATTCGGATAGAGAAACTCTTCTTTATGTTAATGAATAAATAAATATTACAGTTAAAAAAAAACGATCGAAGTTGAGCAGCAGCGTCTGAGCTGCGAGTATTCTGATACTGCGATCGCCAATCCGCTTGCCAAACGCGGCGATTATGGCAAATCTATCCTGCAGTGAACTTAATGATGCTTGTATGTATATATAACAAAAAAAAATTAATTATGTCAAAAATAGATTAATCCAATAAAAAAACACAAAAGAACACCAGCCTTACAAATATATTTTTCTAAATTTAAATCTATTTATAATATTTATAATTATATAAAAATTTTCTTCGGTATTCAAATTTAGTTCCTTTTGTTATGAGCTGAGAGCTTGAAACTATTACTTCGTTTATTAAACTGCTTTTTTTTCACTTTTAGGGCTACAACACAAATATCTTAAATTATAGTTTAAAATCAAGAACTACTTAATTACAATTAAAATTTCATTCCTTTTATAAATAAATAATATAAATATCTTCACGCAATTCCCAATACAGGGGTAGACAGAGGTCGAGTCTAGACAATTAAGTCCCTTCGACCCACCTTTCACCGAAGATATTTTCGGGACAACGTGACAGGTGGTGAGCCCATCGCCGCCTTTATGTCCAAGCCAACGATATTCGTACATAAGTTTTTGAAAAACTCATTGGTACGACCCTACCAACTGGGGATCGAACTCGGGTCTATTGACTCGAAATTCCGACCACCCAACCACTCGGCTATCGTGACTTGACTTCATTCCTTTTAAATTCCTAATACTGGCAAAGATTTCCGTGGTAGAGCTATACTGCAACTAAAATGCTGATAACCGGTGAATTACCGCAATACAATATATAGATCAAATATCCCAATGAAATTGTATTATTATAATAAATTGGTATGAGGAATGATGAGACGGCAAGGACTACATAGGATCTTTTCCTTTTTCCTCATAAGTTACATAAATTTAAAATTAAATTATAAATAACAGAAACTCTATAAAATCTCTAAATTACACTGGCCACATGAGTTTTATACAGTTCATTGAAGCAAGTTTTTTAATTAATCTCCGTAATCTAAATAACTCTCATCCTAAATATTGTTTTTTCAAAGAACGGGCCCTACATACAATCTAAAAGACAAACTCAAAGTTTCTTCATAATACATACGTTTGTTTAAAGGTCTTCGAAAGTCATAGTTACAAATTGCATAAATAAATAAAATAATAATAAATAAATATCTTCACGCAATTCCCAATAGAGGAACAGAGGTCTAGTCTTAACAATTATGTCCCTTCAACCCACCTTCCACCGAAGATATTTTCGGGACAACGTGACAGGTGGTGAGCCTGTCATCGTCTTTATGTCCAAGCCAACGATACAATTCGTACTTAAGGATATTTAAAAAACCCATTGGTACGAGCCATTGCCACCTGGAAGTCGAACTCGGGGCTCTTGACTCGAATCTCGATCACTCAACCGCTTGGTTATCGTGACTTCTATTATATTTATTATTGGCTATTTATATAATAGCTAAACCTATTAAATCTGAGGTAGAATACATCCTTTTCGGATATAATTTTTTTTTAATAATAATATGTGTTTTATCACAAAAGCCCATAAAAATATTCATCCAATTTATCGCTTCATTATTTACCATCTATAATACCGCACTAGTTACGTCAAAAAAACTATAACAAACCCTCAAGATACAAGGATAATATTATCTTACACAAATTAATTATTAACTTAAAATGTAAGCAATAGACAATATTTATATATGAGGCGACTACTCGACCAACATACGTCCAAAAATACAGTGACTTGATAACATTGTAATAACAAATACAGAATACAATCGCCAACTATAAAATCCTCGTCAATGCGGAATGTGTAGAAACTCGACTGGTAGAGTGGAGTTTCGCTGGTGAGCCATAGGACTTTACGTCCAGCTTGTGCTCATTTTCATTATAATTCTGCGACTCATTCGACTCGAGACGGTATCGCGTTCTCGATGTTTTCCTCCGACGTTTTTATCTCCCAGCTCTTTGACTTTGCTCCGCTCGTATTCGACCCCAGCAAACGACAACGACCTTATACCCTCGAAAATAAAGCATTAATTCCCGCGGCGGTGTTTACGCTCGCCCGAATTTTGGACTCATTAAGCGGGCATGCGGGCATTTTGGATTTAGTAAACAGTAAACTTTAGAGATGGAAAGAACTGGAAAAATAAATAGCTGCGTTTCATTTCATGCAGTACATTTTCAATTTGTAATTTGTTAAAATTAATATTATTATATTTTAGGAATCGATTTCAACATCAATAATTTAATGATCATATGAAATGTGTTATCATCTATATTCCTTTAAGTGATATGGAGACCAAGATTAGGAATAGTCAAAATATAGAATGTAGAGTTTCTAAATAGTCGAAAAGGCTGCTCGAGGTTAGTGTAGGTATATTTGGGTATAACATGTGAAACGTGGGCGTGTGTCGGCGGGCGGCGGATGGCGGGCGCCGTGCGACTGTCAAGCCGCTAGCGAGCGCTGGCGCGGTGGCTGACGCAACGCGACCTCTTTGTCCGGCCCCACGGACTCCCGCGGAATGTCCGCGGAGCCGGCCTCAGTCCGCGCTCGAGTAATTACGAATGTCAAATGTTATCGCACGCAACCGTCCACCGCGCCGTCCGCACTCCGCTACGCCGTTCTTCATAATAATAAAACCTGATATTTAAAACGGAACGTCCTTCTAACGCCGTGTAGTTGCGCCGACGCCAATCTACGATAATAATAAGCCGGGGCGCCAAGATAGCACTTGCCTCAAGCGCTTCAAGTATTTGCTATGGTTAGACGTATTCAAGGCTTAAAGCGCTACAGCGATGTCAAAACTCGCTTCGTAGCGCTCACATAAGTACGGCCAGTTCTATGCGCGCCTGTATAGCTATTAAATGTATATAGAATATATAGTAGTAATCGCTCGACGCAGCGGTATTATGTCGGAAATATACTGGCTGCGTCGCGCCTTAGGCCGATTCACTGTTTCGCTATTTAGTTTGTATGAGAACTTTATATTAGATTTTTTGAAGTGACCGATAGACTTAGGTTTTTGATTTATTTGTTAAAATGTAAAGTGTAGGGTAAGCTTTCCTTGAAGCTATATGGGGTTGGTCTCGTGTTTGAATATTTCTAAAAAATATGTGGTAATCGAAAATTTCCATTCATCATTCCTACATTATTTTTAATGTCTATTGAAGCCTTTGTAATCACTGTAATAAGAATTAATACCAAATTATTTAACATAAAAACCAATATAAATTAAAAAATATATATATACTAAATAAATTAATACTATACTTTTTTGAATATGTACAGGCATTGCACATATAAAATTTAATGGTGTATATAGTAATAATAGTAAATAATTAAAACAATACAAATAAATATCTTCGAGCATAACACATGCCTACCTCATACTGAGGTAGACATGTCTAAAAAACTAATTTCTTTAGACACACCTACCAACGAAGTCTATCTGTGGCAACGTGATAGATGGCGAGCCTATCTCCGTCTAAGTTGCTTGGCCAAACGCACAAGATCCTTATAAAAAAAAATTTCATATACTGGACTCGAGTACAAACATTCAAATAGTTTTTAAATAGTTTCTAGCGGAATTCGATCCCGCAACCGATAGCTTTGAAGACAGGGTCACTAATGACTGAGCTATTGCCTCGTGATAACAGTAAGTTAATAATAACAAAAATCAGAATAAAAAATGACTATGTTCGATAAGATTATTGGTCTATTATCAATTTTGAAATTACACAATTATACAATGATAAAACCGTCAAATTATAACTTTTAACTAATTTTAATTATTATAAAAAAAGTGCAAAATAGTATATGAAAAATGTAACATCCATCGAAATATTACACATATTTAGTATGACACATTCTAAAATAACTAGGATAACAAATAACGGGAATGCTATGTTAGAAAGAACTATAGAAATATTGAAATGATATTGATAAAAATTCGATATCAGTCATGGGTTTTTTTCAAAACTTTTGTACAATATATGGCTTGGTCGAGAGGGCTTAAATGTTTTGACCTCTGCCTACCCCAGTTTTGGGAAATGTTATCGTTAAGATTTACCGCTGTTAAATAGCACTATGACAACTTTTGTGTTCTGATTATTGTTAAAAAGTATAGAAAGGCAGTGTAATTTTCGGGTGCTGAAGTGTTCCATTTTAGCCCTATTCCAAATATATATATGTATACATATAAAGTATTAGCTTATAAAAACGCTAAAAGAGCCTCAAGTAGTAGTAGTAGTACTACAAAGGGAGTGCAAAAGAGTCTAAAGAAGTTATGTAAATTATTGTAAAAATGTTTCAAAAATAAAATCTATACAAAAACTAGTAGTAGTTTAAATACAAAAACAATGTCCACGTAAGGATAAGACCAAACGACATAGCAATCTGAAATCACTTGGAGCTGAACATATGCCCTATGAAATAAATCTATTTATTATGTCTTTTCTGGGAAGTAAAACAAGATTGTACATACGAGGTAAAATTTGTCTGTGTTGTGTAATAAACAAGTGTGGGTTTACAATCTAATCTGCACTTAATTAAAGAGAAAATGCAGCTATGTTTAATATTTTTAATTACAGTATTTAAAAAATAATATTTTACAAAATACTCAAAGAAATTATTCATGCCAAAAATACAAAATAGCACGTTAATGCGTCCAAGCTTACTTCAACCGAGTTTATTTCCTCGAACTAAAGCATAAATTTACTTCTTAAGTGAAATAAAACAAAGGATTGCAATCGGCCTAAGGCGCGCCGCGTCCCTCTGTCAGCTATAGCGTGGCCTTATAGATGGTTGTTTGCGCTCACAGAGTGCGGTGAACAGCGCTCACCGGCCCCGGCTCGGTGTGGGTGTGTACGGACGCACGCACACCGGCGCGCGGCGCGCACACAGCGCTGCGCCGTGTACGGGTGCGTTCCGAAACCGCTCTCTATTCTATCTATGCGAAGGCGTCGTATCGCCACGTACAGCGGGCACGCTCGGGGCGAGGAATTTAGAGGCGGGGGTCGTATCGTTAATTGTTATGAAGTTGATTTCGCTCCTGAAATTCCAAAATAGGTATTTTGAAATAACGCATCTTTTTCATCAACACCAGTCTTAACTTTGACGCGCAGAAGATTACCATGCTGCAGCAATTCTGTTAATGTTTTTAACAGTTGTATATCCAAATCGAGGAGGTTTTCCGCGACGCTTTGTTTGTTATCGTGTATATTCTGTAGCAAACTCGCTACGAACTCGATAGCGAACGTGTTTTCAATTATCTACCGACTCTACTTGGAAGTGTTTGCGCGTTATCACTAGCTTCATGATAACGATGCAAATGAGACACTCGTCCACGTGAATAGGGTCCATTGTTGCGTACGTGCGTAACGATTTACATTTCAGAACGTCATAGGTTGTGCCAATCGCGAAACAAGTCCATGGCTAGCGCATTGAGTGACCACGCGAGGGTCTTGAGGTCATGGTAGTGGTGGCGCTATTGATGGCTGACATCATAAACTAAGTTAGACTCTTCAGCGTACTAGACAATAAAGTTAAACAAAGATATTTGGCTTATAACTTTGAAATTGCGCAATAACGTTACAACAGGCGTGTGCCTTGTAAGCTTTAGAGAATAATATTTAAAGAGGAGAAAGCTGGCAAAGGAGAAGGAAATCTTCATTCTATTAGTCAACATATTATTTTCAATGACACATGAAAATTTGAATTTTCAAGTAATCGCATTACTATCCTCTATATCTCTATACGAAGTAGAAAATAGGTCTTCATAAGAAACCTTAAAACGGGTTTTCAAAACATGAATTAAAAAGTGAGATATACTGCAGTTAAATTTCCCGCCTATTTCAAATTATGAAAAACGTCGAATACAAGTGAATACAACTCTCACACCACATCGTGTCACTGGCAACATCATTGAATTCAGATTTTTTTTTCTGTTTCATGTTCATTGCGCAGTGCCTCAACGTTGGTTGAGTCATTGACATGCGACGCGCAAGCTACAGTCGAACACTAAACTGTTTTAAAGAAACGGTCACGCGATTATCACCTCTATCGGCACCAGGCAATGGTTACATTTGAATACATTTCTACCAGAAATGGTAGTACACAGCTAGCAAGGATGTCGCCAGTAACATATGGCGTACAGCCTCTACACTGTGCTTTCCTCTCCGTAACCACGTGAATATCGTGCAATTCATTGTGCGCCTCTGATCAACGTTCTTCTTAAAACGGTACAAGAAGCGAATTGTACGAAGCGCTACCGAGCCTTGGACTCTGTCGTACTTAATTTGTTTATATCCTAACCAATAATCGCAATTATCATACCGACCAATTTATTTATGTAAAAATATATTTAATGTGTATTAAATTCCTCCTTATACATCAAAAGGTTAACAATCTTTCTTATAATACCTAAATTTTACAAAATATGCTCTATCTAATAAAAGCAAATATTACATAATTAACGTGCGTATAAAAAAACGTACTTAAAATATTTAACATTATTTATTCTAATTTTAAGAATATTTCTTTTTCTTTTATGATTATCAGTTTACCTAAAATACGTTAAAATTGCCGAGGAATTTATTATCCGATATTTTATAGATAATCCAATTATTCATCTTTTTTTAACTTTTATTACCTATTTGAAAATAACTTAACAAATATATGATATCGTTTTATGCCTTAATCAAAAAGGTTTAGAAATAAATTTAAAAATGGCCGCCTCATTACGTTACGTTCAAAAACGAAAGGCCGCGCATTGCAAAGTATACATGTCGCTCGGTGCAGAGCGGGTAGGTCGGCGTCATGGTCGGATGCTTGTGAAATTTTCCCGTTGGGTTCGAGCCTGCGTTCTAGCCGGCTCGAGAGTCGAGTCGAGCCAGTCGAGTTGAGTCAGGCAAGTCAAGTCGAGCCGTAATCGCGGTGAAAGAATACCCGCTTCGTTCGTTTGCGAGCGCCTGACAGTCGCCTGTGTTGCCACAGAGTAAAGTCAACAGTGGCGAAAACATATTCCATTATTAATTCCGTTTAAATGTAGTCTTACTTCTGCCTTGTTTTGTCTTTGGAAAATCATGTATCAGACATTAAAATAAGCTTTAAGCAGAAGTTAAAAACCACCAGAGTCTGCGTAATAAACAAAAAATAATCAAATAGCGTAAACTATGTTATTTGAACTATGAACTGTTTAAATTTTCAGAAGATTATAAATAATTTTTTTTTTCTTTTTTGTCATGGGTGTCGTAAAAAAAATCTTTGAAAGTGGCAATGGCTGTCGGTAAATGGCGGAATAACCATCTCAAATAATACCGAAACAAAATTCAGCAGACTCGTGATGGTTAACTGGGTGTGTGATGCGCGGTGTCTGGATCCAATCCACTAGCCAAGCCTGGCGATTATAGTAAACTCTCCCTTATGGTATGTCCAGTGAGTTTTTAAAGGCCGAAATGTATGTTTGTATATGTGTATGTATGTATCGAATTTTATTGTATTATTGTAAATTTGTAATGTGTATAAATATAATATTCTTTTACGCTTCTTTTTGCCAAATTATAAAACACTTTTGGAGAGATATATTGTTATGGAATAAAAAAAAACTACTTACACTTAAGCAATAAATATTTAACTGTATATTTAGTATTTTTCTTTAGCATTGATGATATTCCAATACCAGATGTGAGGAGACCACTGCTGTTGGTGTAGTGGTGTGATTTGTAATAATGATGATCGCAATATCCAATGTTCCACTCTAGAGGGAGAGGCTACTGCCACTTTCCAAAAAAATATTATTGTTATAACAATCCTTAAATTTAGATAAAATTATATTATTTACTCTGAGATGTACACTAAATTGCCCTCTTTGATCTAACATAGCGAAAGATATCTCTGAATAATTATGTTATCATGTTCATACTACTAAAATATAGAGGCTTTCAGACAAAGCGTTATTATTAAAACTAACTAAAATGAAGAAAATCTACGAACAACTCTGTCTGATAATCTACCAACAATTTTATGAACAAAATATGTATTTTCAGTCATGCATCGTAAATTTTTATTATATAAATTTTAATACACGACAAAAATTAGTAAAGCTACTTATATATTTTAGAGTAATGGAAATAATCAGACTTTAAATAAAATAAAAACATCCTTGAATATTCAAATGTCTAAAAAAACCCTAGTTTAGCTGAATATAATATTATACTCTGTGACGTGGAGCGAAGCAGTCCGCTAGGTGGCAGCACATAGCTTGCTATTCACAATGTATATTATTTACCACGTATATGTCGTTATATAAGCGAACAGAAAGCTACGTAGACGCTCGCTTGCGGAGGGGAAAGGCGTGAGGCACGGGGGCGGAGGCCCACGCAAACAAGTGCTAACCCACGCACACAAGCGAGCCGCGCCACGTACGTACGCGCAGAATGAGCGAGCGCGCCAACGGACCGACTCGACGTATTCTTATTATTATGAAAGGAGAAACGCTTTTTGTAGGGCAAGAACTAAATTTGTAGTACCATTACCGCTGCCGATAATAAAGATCGTAAACGCATTTCAGTTCGCTGAAGTTTGTGGCGTTGCTCATAGATGTCGCGTTTCCTTTAAATTTTCGTATATTACCGCTTAATGTTTCCTCTTTTGTAAATTTTCATATTGTTTAACTTATATGCACCTTAGAAATACAGAATAATATAAAATAATAATGCTATCGTCCTACACATTATGTGTGTATTTGTCTTATACTGTTAGTTGTTGCTCCAAGAAATGTTACAAATGTAACACTCAATAACAAAAGAAAACAATATATATCGATGTATGATTATGATTATATACCTTTTTAAAATCAAAATTTCCGTGTTTAAATCAAGATGAATGACACCAATCTGATATCGTAAATGATTAAATAATTATTCTTAACTATGGCGAAACTTTTATAAATCTAAATTATAAATTTGTAAATGGAATTTCTCGGGCTTGGTATTCACTTTTTTTTTTCGATGGAAGCATTAGATTGCTATACATAATGCTTCCATAGAAACTGGCAACAAATTATTTAAAAACTTAGCAATTTTTATATATTGTTCCTACTTCAGTGATTATCGGCATTATACACGAGGTGGCGCCGACTTGCTTGACGTCATCCATGTCACCCGGCTCCGTGCTAGCGATAAACTATATCTAGAATTCGTAAACAGCGCTCATGCCAATTTAGCTCGTAAGTGACTTTAATAAAGGACATAATCGCGTCAGATATTCCGATGGAATTTTTTTAAGTCTCCGAGAAGTAGTGTACGGTAACAATTAGATATTGGTGCGGTTCAACCAGAACTCGAAGTTAAAACTAAAGTAAGGAAACGAGATGGCGTAAGTAACGTTACAATTTAAGAAGACTATAGTATAAAAATTACATTAGTGTTTGCGCTGCATTTCTTAAGAAATTAGTTACATTTGATATCTGAGTCTCTCCCAGGTATCTTTGATACCTAAGTTATAGATAACTTAAAGAAGAAGAAGAAAAGATTTACAAACCCACTTAAAGACAAATTTACACATAATTTGCACCACCAGATTCGATCCCAAATACTTATGAGTAGGGTTACATAGTATTATTTAATTCATAGTATATTTCAAGTGTCCAGACGGTCAGAGATGACGTCATGCTGCAGGAAAAGATGGTGAGGAAACCTGCATGTTTCATTTCTCAAATAATATTGGGAAGAAGACAATTGGTCAGAAATGGACATTCACAGGGTCCTACTTTTTTACTTTAACATTCACTAATCTGTCTTTACGAGTGTTTACCAATTTTTGAGCCGTAGTCCCAAAAAGATTTCGGTGAAAGGTTTTGGTCGAAAGGATTTAATTGTCTAGACCTCTATCTACCCCAGTATTTGGAAAATGTGTGAAGATATAAAAAAAACCATAGACGATACTTATGAAAAACGAAAGGAGTAGGCGTTGCTGATTTTTACTTGTTACACCGACACTACTAAACAATCACTGTTTAATAAGCTATTGCTAGTCTAGTATAGTAATAGTCACGATAGCCGAGTGGTTGGGTGGTCGGAATTACGAGTCAAGAGACCCGCGTTCGATCCCCAGGTGGCAGTACCGTAATGAGTTTTTCAAAAACTTATGTACGAATTAAGACGTTGGCTTGGACATAAAGTCGGCGACGGGCTCACCACCTGTCACGTTGTCCCGAAAATATCTTGGGTGGAAGGTGGGTCAAAGGGACTTAATTGTCTAGACTAGACCTCTGTTCCTGTAGTCCTTCACGCAATTCCCAATACAGACCTCTGTCTGTATTGGGAATTGCGTGAAGATACTTCACTTTACTTTACTTCTAATAAGCTATTGCTGTGTTCTAACGGTGAAAGAATAACTACCCCATTTCTTCCCGTAAATGACATAAGAGGCCACTAAAGGTGAAAGTATAAAAATACTTCTAGCTACCGGCACCACATCGTCTCCGGCGACGACAATCGCCCACGGAGACGACCTTCGTGGACGAGTGGCGTACACACGCCAGGAAAACCGGCGCTGAGGTCCCAGGTTCGATTCCCGGTTAAGTCAATGAAGAAAACACTTTCTATTTTTTTTTCGGGTCTGGGTGTTTGTGATGCCTTCGTTGTTTCTTATTCTATAACGCAAACGTTTAAGCTTCTTACTTTTGGATCGAAGCAATGTATGTGATGTTGTCCCTATCTATGTATTTATTTATTTATAACGGGATAAACATCTCGAACAAAAACAGACCAAAATTCAGCAAACCGATGACGGATCTACTGCGTCGATCGCTAATCCGCTAGAGAAGCGTGGCAATTATGACAAATCCTCTTTAAAGAAAGTCCCGAAAGAATCATCGGTGGAAGATGGGTCGAAGGGACTAAATTGTCTAGACTAGACCTCTGACTACCTCTGTATTGGAAATTGCGTGAAGATATTTATTTTATTTTATTTTATTTATAACGGGATAAACATCTCGAACAAAAACAGACCAAAATTCAGCAAACCGATGACGGATCTACTGCGTCGATCGCTAATCCGCTAGAGAAGCGTGGCAATTATGACAAATCCTCTTTAAAGAAAGTCCCGAAAGAATCATCGGTAGAAGATGGGTCGAAGGGACTAAATTGTCTAGACTAGACCTCTGACTACCTCTGTATTGGAAATTGCGTGAAGATATTTATTTATTTTATTTTATTTACTCTTTTAAGAGAGAGGTTTATGACCTGTAGTAGACTTATACAGACAGTTAAGTATGTATGTATATAACAGACTTAAAAATTATATAATATACACCTACTCAAAAATTGTGGTTTTATCAATTTATATAACTCATTACGTTTGTAACCAAACTTCGCTTAAAGTCAATACATGACGTTTTAATACATAATACGATACAAACAAAATAAATAACGTACTATTATTTTGTATATTGCATAATTAATTATTTGTATTTAAACGAATATTATCAGAGATGATTTATTTTTGGATTTTATGGCCTGGTTTCGGAGATGAGATCTGTCCTTGTTAAAGTAGGAATAAATGTATAATAATTGTATAAATCGTCAGAGAAGTTTTCTAGATAGCAAAATATTAATTTACATAAATTTATAAAAGTATATTCTGTCTGATTGCCTGTTTACTCCAGGTTATACCGAAATACCTTAATTTTGAGAGGCCATACAATAAAAACCAGATGTTACTAAGACTACATTTATTCCCTTTCCAGTAGCTAAAGCCGCGGGGCGATATACAATATAAATTCGTTTAAAGTGTCATAGATACTTCTTTTCTCTTGAAAACGGGTGATCACTTTAACTCCATCTTGACGACATGTTAAGTGCAGAGCAGAATTATATTCCTTCTGTCCACATACAGAGCCAGTTACATGCATGTTGTTGATGCTTCTAGATTTATTTATTTCTGATCGCCCCTCGGCCATCTTCCACTCTTCAATATATTTCTTAACAGGCCGGCAAAGTAACTGAAACTTTTCTAGTGTTGTAGCGAAGTAACGATAATCACTTACTATCACATGTTAGATGTCACATCACAAGATTCGAGACTAAATTTGATACATATATCTAAACCATTTAAAATACATATCTTAAAAAGAGTTATATTTAATAAAGTACAAATTTGCACATTAAGAGGCCGTTGTGGTATCGGCTAAGCAATGAGACGACTAAGAAAAAAATGTTGACAATATCAATGTCTACTGACGGTTAGCGGGATAAACATCTCGAAAAAATACCAGACCAAAATATGCTTAGTAGCGACGGGCAGAAGCGTCTAATGTGCAAGATGTCTGGTACTGCGATCGCCAATTCGCTTACTGAGCGTGGCGATTGTGGCCAACCCTCCATTTGCCCAGAAGAGGCCTTTGTCCATCAGTGGACTGTTACAGGCCTTCATGAATGTTTGTATGTATACAAATTTATATTGTAATATATTCAATGTCCTAAAACACTATAAAATTGATGGAGAGTGAAGCAGCAATTGGACGACCCACATTGGCGGTCAAGTAAAAGTCACGGTAGCCGAATAATTACGTTATCGGAATTCGAGTCGAGAGATCCACGTTCGATCCCAAAGTGGAGGGCTCATACCAATGAGTTTTTTCAAAATTTATTTACCATTTATGTTGTTGGCTTGGACATAAATACGACGATAGGCTCACTACCTGTAAATTTGTCCCAAAAATGTCTTTAGTGAAAGATGGGCCGAACGGACCTAATTGTCAGGACCATGCGGTGTCCATAAGTGCGAAATTCGCTAGGTTCAGTAGTTACCTAATTTAAACGATGGGTGGCTCAGGTTGCAGGCTCAGGTTGTCTAGGAAAGTTTGAGTGACAAAGTAATTCAATTGGTTAGGTGATCGGAATTCGAGACTAGAGAGACGAGTTCGATCCCCAGGTGGTAGGCTCGTACCAATGGATTTTTTCAAAGATTTATGTGTTATTTACATCGCTGGCTTGGACATAAAGTCGTCGACGGGCTCATCACCTGTCAAGTTGTCCCAAAACTATCTTCAGTGGAAGTTGGATCGAAAGGACATAATTGCCTGGGGCTTTGTCTAGAGTAGATCCTGTATTAGCGTGCAGGTATTTATTTTATTTATTTATATAGAGGAAGTTTTTAAGAAATAATATTTATTTCGATTGTAACAATGTACCTACACTAAAAACTATCAAAGTAAATTCAATTAATAAATTTAGAGTCTAACTCGAAACCTCTTGCTTAAGATCAAGATGTTTGAACGGCCGCGTGTCACAATTACCAATAATAGACTGGACTTTACAATACCCACCTATTCTCTAATTTTTCACATTGACCTGGCAACCCTGCTCAGAATTGGGGCGGACTGCAGCGCTCATTACGCCGTGCGGTCTAAAGCGCACGCGGCTCGTTTGTTCAAGCGAAATTCATAGTACTACTGTAAAATCAATTTCAGTCGGCATTGTCATTAAAAATTATTAAATAACACAATAATAATAGTAGCAATAAAATTCTTTTATATATCACACTCATTATAAAGCCCCTAAAGAGGGATCATTGTCTTGTTATAAGATGTACATTACACAGATGCATTACCTTTTCATTCATATAAATATTCATTACTTGAGTATAATCATACATGGAGATTGTAGTTGTTTTGCCTAACAGGAACTGTAACCCTAAGCTTCAAAAGCAGGGTAAGTAAGCAAATAAGTTATCGAGACGTCTAATACTTTGGGCAAAATAACTCAAGATCAATTCGGTTAAGTTAATCAAAATAGAAAGAACAGACATAGCAGAGGAATGGTAAAAATATTAGGTTAAAGAGTATTTAGAGACGTATCACGCGTAATAGAATGGAATGGAACTGATAGAATCCGCTGTAAACAGTACATATTGTATACAGTATAGTGTTTGGTTCATTTGATGATAAAAATGGTCTGAAAAAGTACACTGTCGAACACATGCCTCTCCTGTACGGAAGATTTGGGACAATCGCCACGCTTACATAATAGATCGCAGCACGACACCAGGCAACTAACACACAAGATCGTCACCGGTCTGCTTACATTTGGCCTGATAATTTTCGAGATGTTGATCTGTCGGTAGACTTAGCAGTTTTCAAGGATAATCCCTTAGTCGCCTCTTATAACTTGTTGAGTTGATGGGGGTCGGTCAAAATCTTTCTCTATAAATTAAATATTTGTACACACATACCTGTAGTACTTATATGCTATAAATACCCCATAGCGTACTTGGTAGTGTAACTTTGAAGCTAAGGGTTGTTGTGTCGTATCTCGCTAGAGGCACACATTTGGGTAATAAATATGAATATTTGTTCTCAAATATAAATAAAATAATAAATATCTTCACGCAATTTCCAATACAGGGGTAGTCTTACTCTAGACAATTAAGTCCCTTGGACCCACCTTTCACCGAAGATATTTTCGGGATAACGTGACAGGTGGTGAGCCCGTCGCCGCCTTTATGCCCAAGCCAACGATGTAATTCGTACATAAGTTTTTTTGAAAAACTCATTGGTACTGCCACCTGGGGATCGAACTCGGGTCTCTCGACTCGAAATTCCGACCACCCAACAGCTCGGCTATCGTGACTTAAAATTCGTCTCAAATATGGATGTTTATTTGCATATATGAATATTTATATTTGTATAACTATTATTAGGCTGTTGGCCTGGACACTAAGACAGCGAAGGGTTTACCACCTGTTATGTTGTCGGTGACTAGTAGCTCAAAAGTCTGGACAACTGTCAACCCCAGAATTGGGAAAATGCATGAAAATATGATAAAGGTTTTTATAAAAAGAAAACTTCTCATAGTTTTAAAGTACAATTGGTAATCTGCCTACTGCAAGCAGCAGCGAGCAATTACTATAGAGTCCTGACTTTTAACAGAGTATAAATAAAATGAATATTTCTATGTCGTTCAGTTCAACAGGTAACGAAGCATTCTGCTTAGCTGAAGATTGAACTAGCTATAGAATATTCTATCTTAGTTTTTTTTTAGAAAACCATGTAAGCAAATTGTTAGAAGGGCAAGAGTACTCGGATACTTAGATATACATGTAAGAAGAATGATGAATTTGAAAGAAACGAAAAAGGTAAGTAAAGATCGTGACACTAGGCGATGTTTCTCTCTGGCTACCCCGTCAGGGACTGTGTCTTCACACTTAATGACCTTTTCTTTAGATAAGAACTTCACATTACTTATCTTCATAAGTATGTATTAATGTAAAGTAGTAAGGTTTGCCACGACATCTTCCTTTAATCATAGTTACGTATAGTTCATTAATACAGTAGCCACTTATAAACAGGTGAACTGTTAACCCGTTCGTTATCCAATTCTTCACAAAAAATAGAAGTGGTAAAACCGGAAACCGTATTCTCTCTCTCTTTCTATGAGGATTGCGTTCAGTAGATTCCCGAAACTTGCTATGTTTTAACAATCCACGAAATATAAGGACTTAAGGGACTTATTTATTTATTTATTTTATTTCTTGCATGAACAGTGAAAGAGTCGGAATAGGAGGCACTTTTGTGGGTAGGGAATTTTAGAAGAGTTTTTAGGTGGGAACGGCAGGGCGCTGAAGGTGGACGAGCAAAGCTGAATCGCTCGCGGAGGTAAGATGGTGCTGTTGGACAATGTAGGATATTAAACAGCAGACATAAAATCCTAGTGTTCCTTCCTAGTGTTCGTATAGGGAGCCACTTGAGATCGTTGCGAAATTTTGAGACATGTTCATACTTTCGAAGACCAAAGATAAAACGTATACACAAGTTTTGCAAGCGCTCAAGCTTATTTAGAAGCTCCTCGATAGCATCCAAGTAACGGGACTTAATATATAAGGACTTAATAGAAAACAAATAAATAAGGAAAACTTATTTTTGTCTGATTTTAAAGTATTGGATGTCTCGATAACCGAGTTATTTACTAATGACTTAGAAGCTTAGGGCTGTGGGTTCGAATCCGGTTAAGGGCAAAACATTTACACAATCAATATGAATGTTTATACTCGAGAAAATTGATATTTATCCTGTATCGATATTATTTATTGCTCAGTTTTTTGACATACAGTTTCCAACTACAATTCCTAACCTTTAACAATGGTTTGTTCATCGTTCTGAAGTCTTACGGTATCATGGGGCACTAATAACGAAAACTGATCGACTTATAGTATCTGTTTGAAGTTATGTACGATACACAGCTTTTCTTCTGGCTAACTTTTTTTATAGAAAAGGGAGGCAAACGATCAGGCGGCTCACGTGATGTGTAAAGAATACCAGAGGCATAGCAGATGCGTTGCCTTCCTACGAGTGCCCCCCCCCCCCCAGAATTGAGGGAGGGGGTGAGTGGGCCACCGGTTACCTGCACTCACCAGACGAAACGCAGAAGTTTGTTACACTTCTACTTTACGCCGGTATTCTGTGAGGTCGTGGTACTTCCCCGGTCGAGCCGACCCATTCATGCAACAACAAAAGCTGATGCGTGGCTCTACCACTGTCTTTGTTGTAATACGCGGTTTCTGTGTCTTAGTGTTAATGACAATACTATCACACATAACTATATAAGTAAATAGATTTTCTGTAATTTTCCATAATCGGACCAGGATCTAACCATACCATTTCCAACTTGAACTCTCTTACTCCACATCCTTAACGTACCTCACGATACTGTTATTCCTTAATTTATGTATATAGGTAAAAAAATAAGACACGACAGCTGAGTGTTTGGGTCGGAATTTCGTGTCAAGAGACCCGAGTTCGATCCCCCGGTGGCAGCCTCGTACCAATGGGTTTTTCAAAACTTATGTAAGAATTATACCGTTGGATTGGACATAAAGACGGCGACGAGCTCACCACCTGTTACGTTGTCCCGAAAATATCATCGGTGGAAGCAGAGTCAAAGGGACTTAGTTGTCTAGACTAGACCTCTGTCTACACCTGTATTGGGAATGATAATGGGCTTGAAGATATTTATTTATATTTATTTAGGTAAAAAAGGTAGTCTTAAGTTAGTAAAAGAGGCAGACTTTAACGCGTGCTCCTCCATGCACATCAATTATTCCATGAGAAATCGATTTCTGATTTTTTTTATATTTGACCATACTGCTGCATATAACTTAATATTGTTGGTAAATTTGAAATGTCAATCGTTGTTTATTTCAGGATCGACTTTAATCATTCAATCATTTTAATAAAAGGACGAATTAAAAGGTTTCTATTGACCGTAATGTCTGTCCTTCTGTGATCCACGAATGTTTTTAGAATTTTTTATTTTGTTTCTCTCCAGTTTAAAAAAAAAACCTCGTATTCAACAATGTCTTTTTTTGTGAGCTTCATCAAAAATATCGATTCCATATCCATTCCAAAAAACAATAATTTAACCCCCGTCTATATTTAATCTGTTACTCTTTAACATAGATAGCATTTTGTTGTATAGACAATTGACTAGCATAAATTGATAACGTCAAGTGACAAGGTGCAGCTGTGGGTAGCTCGCTGTGTGGCAGCGATTAGTCGCCGATGGCTGGGATGTAATGACAGGTGCAAACAAAGTTCAAGGTTGGCGTGTCGTTTCCAGTAGCCCCAGTTCCAGTATATGAAACTCCGCAATGTAATGAGGGTTATTAGGATTGATAGATTTTTAGCAGAGATATCAATACTCGTATTTTTATTATTGATAGAGTCACGATAGCCGAGTGGTTGGATGATCGAACTTCGATCTCCAAGAAGTAGGCTTGTACCAATGAGTTTTTGTTTTGAAAACGATTTATTTATTTATTTAATTAGGCTTACCAACTAAGCACATACAAATTAATGTAAATGCTAAAAATTAATATATAAATTAATATATGTGTTTAAATTTTGACGTCCTCCGTGAATGAGTGGCGTAAACATCGGTTTTCAAGGTGTCGCCTTGAGGCCCCGGTATCGATTCCCGGTCGGGTCAATTTAGAAAAACCACTTTTTCTCGGGTCTGGGTATTTATGGTGACTTCGTTGTTTCCGATTCCCATACCAGGTAGCTTACAAGTGCTTTATTTTTTTTTTATAGAAAAGAGTGGCAAACGAGCAGGTGGCTCACGTGATGGAAAGTGATTACCGCCGCCCATGTACACCCGCAATACCAGAGGCATAGCAGATGTGTTTCCGCCCTTAGAGCCTCCGGTTACCTGCACTCACCATACGAAACGCATAAGTTTGTTAGACTTCTACTTCACGCCGGTATTCTGTGAGGTCGTGGTACTTCCCCGGTCGAGCCGGCCCATTCATGCAACAACAAAAGCTGATGCGTGGCTCTACCACTGTTAATCATTTATCATCTTACATTGGGATCAGAGCAATGTATGTGATGTAGTCCTTATCTATATATGTATTTATTTATTACAAATAAAAAACAAAACAAAATTAAAGCTAAACTCAGCATTATACACATAAACGTTAAAAATATATAATAATATTTATATCGTTCGTTTAGACATAAAGACGGCAACAGGTTCACCACATTTTACGTTTTCCGAAAAATGTCTTCGGTGGAAGGTGGATCGAAAGGACTTAATTGCCTAGACCTCTGTCTACCTAAGTATTGGGAATACATACATACATACATACATAACGACCTATTAAAGTCCACTGCAAGACATAGGCCTCTCCCATAGGAAGAATTTGCCATAATCGCCACGCTTGGCGAGCGGATTGGCGATCGCAGTACCCTAGATGTAGTAGTATTGGGAATGGCGTGAAGATATTATTTTTACGTAGTCGTTGAGATATACTTATCCAATATTTACATAATTTATTCTATGTCCACTACAGGACATAGGACTTTCTCGTGATGGGAATTAGTCAAAATCGTCACGCTGAGAAAATGCATTGGCGACCATCATACCAGACTCCTCACACCTTAGACGCTACTGCTCAATACTTGTCTGTTTAATTTTGATATCGTTTTGATGTGCGCTATCAGTCGGCAGCCGTTATATCATTATCAAGGATGGATTTTAATATTCGATCAAATTTATATCTATAAATTAAGTATGCTTTGATTCGAATCATACTCGATACATGTTACGGTCAAATGCTGATCAAGCATAGTACTTATGTTAAAATGAGGCCAATATTTGCTCTATTTTACTTGACCTGCAGTACAAGAATACGTTTCGTTGCATTTGATTCGCCATTTAAATGTATTTTTTCTACAAAAAATATACTGCATAGTTGATGAACTAGAGCAGATATTAAGACTTAAAAGAAGACAAATTCTGAAAAACTTCATACTTTTACAGATGCGTTGTTACAGATTTCTCAGGACTAACAAAGAATATCTCACTAGCCCGTAACTCCCCTGACTTACTATGTTAAGCTTCAAAAACTTTTGTATTATTGGCAGGTAGTAAAGAACATCAAAAGACATTCACAGATTAGTAGGTTTCTTACCTGCGTAGGAGGCGCGTGGGTCAGTGCCATAGCCTTACCCATATAATGTTTACTATGTCCCGGTACAGAGAGCCGGTATATTTAAGAGCTGTGAGCCATTTCATCAACTCTCTGGTGAGAAAACTCATCTTTAACTTTCTACGAGAGGTTTTACAAGAGGTTTGCGATTTTAGATGTTCATGAACTGAAGTACAACAAGAATGTTTATAAAATATCTTCAATACTGGGCCACCACTGCCAAGATACTGGTAAGACAGAGGTCCAGACTATTAAGTCCCTTCGACCTACCGAATACATTTTATGGAACAAGATGGCATGTGATGAAGAAGAACCCCTTTGGTACTCAAATTTCGATCATCCAGCGACTCGGCAGTCGTGACATTGTATAAACCATGTACAGACGATGAGACTATTTGTTTGTTCGTCAACTTAATTAGGTCAACGTGTTTTTTTGTCGCTTGGTTACATCATACTATATACTCTCTAAAACGTTGTCACTAAAATCTGCACTAAGCCTTAGCATCCGTTGACTTCCCGCAATGACCAGCACAATGATCATTACTTCGTCTTATGAAGAGTCGGACTAACTACACTGCGTTCCCTATATTTACTAATGAATATATTAATCAATAGACTTTGAATTGTCACGATAGCCGAGTGGTTGGGTGGTCGGAATTGCGAGTCAGGAGACCCAAGTTCGATCCCCAGGTGGCAAGCTCGTACCGATGGGTTTTTCAAAAACTTATGTCGTTGGCTTGGACTCAAAGACGGCGACGGGCTCACCACCTGTCACGTTGTCCCGAAAATATCTTCGGTGGAAGGTGGGTCGAAGGTACTTAATTGTCTAGACTGAACCTCTGTCTACCCCTTTATTGGGAATTGCGTGAAGATATTAATAGACTTTTAGTGCTCATACTCAAAGTAAGGATTAATTTTCTATTCTTTTGTCAAATGACCAGGCGATTATAGTCTCATATTCTAATCACATAGTCCCAAAATTTTCCAGGGCAGAAGCTACCGAATTCGTAAAGACTATTGGCAGAATAACCATCCCCAAAACGGCTAAAATCTAGCAAACCGGTAACTTTCCGGTGCGAAGTGTCTGGTACAGCGTTCGCCTATCCATTTGCGAAGCGTGCAATTCGCAAATCGAACTAAAAATTTTATGAGGCGCGTATGTTCTACAGATACTTTTCTCGACGATTAATGTATGGTTTAGTTAGTATTCATCACCAGGGTAACTTAGGTCGCGAGATAGTTATTCCCCTATTTAGATAAGAGAGTTTTTGTCCCACAATAAAAACTGGTTCTACATAAAATTAAAACTCCACATAAAAATTTGAGAACGTTATGCCCGGTACCCTCGCACTAGCAATGCTGCATATTACATGTAGCACATGTGTTGCATCTTACATTGAAGAAAGGAATACGGAAAAGTATAGCAGAAGAGCATCCTTCTGGGTGATAGAAATATGAGCCTCCAGTGATCTCATTATCCTGACGAAACACAGAAGCTCATAGTGCCTTCACACGGAGGCTTTATGGTATTCTGCTAGGCTGTAGTCCTCTCACAATCTAGCCAACCCATTCATGCTGCAGCAGAAATTAAGAAAATTGGATGTCCCTAGCCAACCGTCTGGTGAAACGGTTGTTTGCCTTCTTTAATAAAATAAGTTTCGCTGCCTTCGTTGTTTCCGATTCTCATACCACAAGCATCTTACATTGGGATCGGAGCAATGAATGTGATGTTGTCTCTATCTGTATACGTATATTTATGTTTTCATTATATCTAAAAACATGTTGAAAAAATGTGTTCATTTATTTCATTTTGTTTGTTTTGTTTATTAATTAAAAACTCCATAACGCTACAATACAAGCATCGTGTTTTTTGTTCTTTACGTATTTCAAACATTTTGTGTTTGAGATGATTTCATTTCGTAACTCAACCATATTTTTACCTAGGTTTCGTTACCATTAAACTATTATTATTTATGTATTTTAACATTCTGGTCAACATCTAAGATTTGAACGCTAAATATCGTTAACAATTCATTAAACAATCACTCAACCAAAGGTCACAGTGTGTATCATACTAAATCGTACTTAATTTTATAAATACGAAAGAAAGTCTGTTTGTTTGTTAAGCTGTAACGCCTAAACTACTAAACTAGTTTTTAGGATTCTTTTGCCAATAAAAAGGTCACATTATTAAAGGTACATTATAGGCACAGAATGAATCTACCACTGAAGGACTGAAACAGATTTAGTCTTGTATCTATCGAGATCATTGTTCCGACTAAGGTAAGATACCTTAGTCGTCTCTGCAGTACAGCCCAAATCAAATCAAATCATTTATTCATCGACATAAGAACATACATTCGTTTATCGATAGTCATTTTACCATGTAGTCATATCATAGTCACCTTTCAGATATATAGCGCTTATATATTATCGAGCATATATGTATGACGGATAATATACAAGCGTTTTATAATAATACACGTAGTATCCAGCATATATATTATTATTAATATCCAGCTAGTAAGTGGGTAATCCGCAACAGGTTGTTACATACGTAAAAATGTTGATTACTAGAATTTAGTAAATTTTCTTGGCCGTGTGGTGGTTGGCATAAGAATGTATAACCCCATTTCTTCCCGTGGGTGATATCACAGGCGACTAAGGAAAACCCTCGAATATCGTAATGGCAACTGACAAACGGCGACGGGATAACCATCTAGAAAATACCAGGCCACAATTGATCAGACCGATGTCGGGCATACGCAGACTAAGTTCTATCTTATTTAGTTCTGCGAGACGGCTATCACGCCTGTCACGTTGTCTCAAATTAGTTCTGACGAAATGTAGTTTGAAAGGACTAAAAAGTCTTTACCTCTGACCGCTAACACAAAACAAAAGGCGTGGGAATTATAAAACCATTCTTACAGAGGAAAAGAGAAAAAAATAATCAAATCTCTTAAGATCTCGTCTTAAGATGGGCGATGGTCATGTTTGTGAACACGCACTGCTGCTGGAGACAATCTGGGTCTGCAATCCTTGATATTTTTTTTCTTTCTCTTTTAGTTCTAGAAGTAACTACAGAACTTAGGCCTTTATCACTGAAAGAAATGCCACATTCGCTAAGCAAGCGGATAGTATCAAACCACTCTTTAATAACTTGTGTACTCTTTAATATATGTTTGCCATGTGGTGTGGGTAAAAGCATTTAGAAAGGAAAAATGTTCCAGGGAAAAGCCTTGAATATTTCAATGTCACTAAAAAATAGCGGGAAAAATGTCTCGAAAAAAATACCACATCCGGAAATATTAAAATACACTAGTAATTTCCAGTAACCTTTGAATTACAGATTAAAATCTCAGACGGACTCAACATTTGTCCACATGCCACATTATCATGAAATTCTTTTTCAGGCCTTATCCCAATCGATATTACTTGTTCAACGACTTGCTGAAGTCCACTAAAGGACTTGCGAAATACTTGCGAAATCGCGGATTATTGAGCGGATTGTTAGATGATTAAAAATAATTACATATATTTAGTTCTATCTATCGATAGCTATTACCATTTTAAAATAGTCTTGCTATTCTCTGAACCGTTTCTTATGACACCCAAGAGATTCTTCCTCTGGGTGTCGGGATGGGTATATTCTTACGCAGTAAGGACTATTACGTCGCAATTCTTTTATATTAATTTACTTATACTCTTCTCTATATTTAATTATACTAATTATAAAGAATGAATATTTAAGTAATTTTCTATTCAAAGATTCATTTTGGTTTATACATAAAATAAGTATCTTCACGAATATTTTCAATACTGGAGTAGACAGAGGTCAGGACAAATTAACCTTTCACCGAAGCCTGTTTGGGGGAGTGTGACCGGGACAAACAATGGGACAGACGAACGCTACAATATACTTACATAAATCGAAATATCCATATACACTTTTACACATACAAGGATTTGAACCTGCAACTCTTAATTTCGAAGGCTGGGTCACTACAAGTTTGGCTATCGGGTCGTTAAGTATCGGTTAACTTATTAAAAAAAAAAGTTAGATCAAATCAATCAGAATATTTAGATCATACCTAAACGTTGCTAAAAGTATATATTAATAAAAAGTAAATGTCCATAGACAGGCCGGTTTACAAAACCAAACAAAACATCCACTACTTTTAAGAAAAAAAAAGCTTCTAATAAATTAGTGACTGGGAAAATGAGGACGAACATCTAGAAGAGATAAAAATAAAACTCGATTTTAGTTCCAACTGCGTCCGTTGGCGGCGCTTAAATATTCACATATGTACACTGAAATAGGGCATGAAATATTCAGTCTAAGTTCAATTTATTATTTTTTTATTATTGTACGTGTCTGCTCCCAAAATCCATATAGTCTTCCTCTTTTTCTTATTCTTTCTTAACCACTTTTTTAAAAGCTAAGTTGTTGCCTACCTTTCTGGACCAAGAACCTCCTTTTTGTTGTGAGTATATATGGGTTTTGTTAATCGCTTACCATCAGGTGAACCAATTGCTCCCTATCCATAAAAAACATTTACAAGAAAATGCCTACATTATCATATGCCTACAGCTTTTTTCATATTTTTCTTAGAATAAATGAATGCATTAATAGGGATTCAACGTCATATATTGCTCTGAACCCAAAGTTAGTAGCTAAAGTACTTATTTTATAGAATCGAACCACTGAAAGTACGAAAAACACCCAGATCCGAGACAATCTAGAAAGACTTTTTCTCGGACCTAAGTAAGGACTGAAGTGTCTGGACCGCTGACCATCCTCGTAGTAGGTGACGGTCGTGAGAGCTTTATTTATTTTAAAATTGACGATGTTTTTCATTGATTTATACAGTAATTAGCGTGCTAATCTTTAATATTCGTGCAACAGACGAAGCGGAATATTCGAAGCAAGCTCTAATTATTGATTTTCAAAACCAGCGGGCGCTGGAAAGGTGAAGGACGAAAGCGATAAAGTACTCTTAATTAAGAAAGAAATATAAAGTATTTCTTTATTTTTTTACAGACAACTAATAAAAAAAGAATAAAGTTTGTATCAAGTACAGAAGTGAAGTCACAATTTGATCAACAAAAAATGCATTGTGTATCTCTTATGACCAACAGCCATGTAAACTAAAAAAGGATTGTCTTGTGGTATTGCAATCTTCTAATACGTTTTTTCCGTGACTATCGTAGGAAGAGGTAGGAGGCGATTGAGAGAAAAGCCTCTATAATAACAATAGCGACTGAATGATGTGAGGTTAACCATTTCGAAAAATATTAAATCATAGCTATATATCAAGCAGCAGGTGACGTGCAACAGCCTTATTGCGAATTGTGTGCTTGCCAAGCGTGACGTTTTTGACTAACAAAGGAGGTCTATGTCCTACAGTAGACATTTACAGCCATAATCACAAAAATTATACAGGATGTGATTTTTAATAAAGCAAAGTTTTAGACATTTAGATATCAAACTTCACAGTAACGGAAGAAAATGCCAAATAAAATCTGAAGAATTATACATATCCGCACGCTTCTTTAGCAACCTCTTTTTTCACTTTTCTGCGGAGTGAGAATGAGAGTGGGAATTTGATTATTGAATCGCTCCGTCTCCGTCATCGTACATTCATAATTAGCGTTTAGAAAGACAATCTTACGTGTGTCATATTTTATGGCGAAATTTTATTTCATTTTCGATAATTTTATTTCCGATGGTATTGCATTGGTGGAAGAATAACCCAATTAGCAAATAGATAATTTTTCAGAGAGCGTTGGATGTATTTAGGCATTCAACAAGCAATCCCTGTGATTTTATATATGTACGTTCAAGCCTAAAATTAGCGTGCGGTGCAGCAACATTAAAAATAGAAGAGTAAAACTATACGGGAAAACAGGATAGTGATAATTTACTCCGACTTAAAATCCGAAATCGAAGAATATTCAATACTTTATTTATTCTTCCGTAAAGTTGTTGTAGATAAGGTTATTCGAAAACCATTTGTACGTTTCACAAGGAATGTGTTTTATGGAATAATTATATTAACAATATAATTTATAATATAATTTAATCTACTTTTAGTAATTCTATCTAGCGATAAGATAATAATGAAGGTTTGTAATAATCATGACTCCAATGCTTGAAAATGAAAATATGAAAATATCTTCACGCAAATCCCAATACAGGGGTAGACAAAGGTCTAGTCTAGTAAATTAAGTCCCTTTGTCCCACCTTCCACCGAAGATATTTTTCGGGACAACGTGACAGGTGGTGAGCCCGTGGCCGTCTTTATGTCCAAGCCGACGATATGATTCGTACATACGTTTTTGAAAACCCATTGGTACGAGCCTGCCACCTGGGGATCGAACTCGGGCCTCTTGACTCGAAATTCCGACCACCCAACCACTGGGCTATCGTGAATTTTTAGCCTCCAAAGCTCCTAATTCGAATTCCGTTAGAAGCAAATATATTAGTAAAGAATAATATTTGTATTCGTGTGATGGACGTTAACTTATTAATTTAACAGCTTCGTATTATTCTCTGCAGAATATAGGCCTCTCCCGTAAAGAGGATTTGCCATTATTGCTACGCAGTGAACTTTTAGAGGCTGTTATGATGATGTTGATGATAGAATAGGACTAATCATTTAAAAACATGTCAGACCAGTTACAGTTAGATGCTTCTGGACCTAAGGTGCAAGGTATCGGAGATGGCTAATCCGCTTTCCCGGCGTGGCGATCATGGCAAAAATTTCTAATGGGAGAGACCTTTCTGTACCTGTTCAGTGTATATTTATATATTTATTTATCTTCACGCACAATCCGTGACGAGGTAGCCAGAGAGAACAGATCGCCAAGTGGCACGATACTTACATACCACTTTCGCTTCATTCCGATTCATAATTTTCTTCATACATACACGTCGAGGAATCCGAGTACTCTTAACCTCCCCTCTTCGAGCATTTTACTCACATGGTCTTCGAAAGTTAGTCTCGGCCTACCTCGACCCCTTTTAATATTAACTTTCGCGCTACATATTTTCTTCACCATTCGCTCAACGTGCCCAAACCATCGAATCACACCCTTATCAATTTTAGTGATAAGGTCATCTTTCAAACCTACCATGTTGTGAATTTCTTCGTTTCGCTTTCGGTCGGCTAAGATAACGCCGCACATTTTACGAAGAGATCGCATCTCCACTGCATTCAACTTGCTTTTAAGCTTCTTCTGGCATACCCAGGTTTCGCTGCCATACAACAAAGTCGGTTCAAGCACTGCCTTATTTATAACTTTCCAGCCTTCTTATATATAATCTTATCAACATCCGTGCAACCGAGACACAGGGAATCTAACTTTACGACTGGGTGACGTGTGCGATTGTTCAATACATTATTCCTTATCATTATTGTAACGGACCCGCACCCTGTGCGGAAGGTTATGCCATAATCACTAAGCTTGGCAAGCGGATTAGCGACCGCAGTACCAGACACCTCGAACTTTAGATGCTGCTGCCTGTAACCGGTCTGATATTTTTATTAATGAAAATAAACGGTCTGAAAATATTAGACCAAAATAATTGCGGTCTGATAACTTTAGTCTGATATTTCAGAGATGATGACCCCGCCATTTGTCGGCTGCCAGAACGACATTCAAGGCCGCATCCCTTAGTCGCATCTTACGGAAAAAAGAGGGTGAAATAGTTTTAGGTCGTAATAACACGACGCTAGGTTAGTGGTACAACATTGTGAAGGTATGGGTAGTGTACTCATTGAGCCCTGCTCAGCTCAATGACTAAAATTATTAAATCAAAAGGAGAAAATTTTTCAGCAGGGCATCTCCAAGGTCTACGTTCCGGGCACTTTTATTATTCACCCTTGTTTTTAATGGATCTGAAGGTTAAACGCACAGACTTATAATCCACGAGGTTAGCTATAAACATAGTTAAATTGGCGGTGACGGTTATATAATAAAGTACAAAGTCTTGTTACTTCGATTTCCATGTTATTTTGTCCATGTTATCAACGTCATAGAACTTCTTAACATCTACTTACGTTACAAATATATTGCGATAACTGTACGTGAAATTTGTTTTAATAAGTAAAAATATAATAAGCAATAATAAGTATCGTGTATTTACTATAATAAATAAATAAATAAATATCTTCACGCAATTCGAAATACAGGGGTAGACAGAGGTCTAGTCTAGACAATGAAGTCCCTTTCACCCACCTTCCACCGAAGATATTTTCGGGACAACGTGACAGGTGGTAAGCCCGTCGCCGTCTTTATTCCCAAGCCAACGATATAATTCGTACATAAATTTTTTAAAAACCCATTGGTACGAGCCTGCCACCTGGAGACCAAACTCGGGTCTCTCGACTCGAAATTCCAACCACCCAACCACTCGGCTATCGTGATTTTTTTCACACACTAATTTTGTGAGAAAAAATATGTATCTTATATTTCCTATACTTACAGTCATATCTTTATACAAGGTTACTTCAACGCTGTACAACCTGCAAACTAAAGGCACGTACTAAGGATTATTATTAGTATATCATGTACTAGCTGCCCCCGCGGCTTTGCCCGCAGTTTAACACTTAAAGCAGAACCCTAAACATGTTTCTAAAATAATAATAACCTATGTCACTCCTTATAACATTAGCTATCTGTCAGTGAAAGTTGTGTTAAAATCGGTTTAGTCGTTTCAGAGATTATCCGGAACAAAATATTTTGGTGTATGTACCGTATATATTCATATACATGTAGTAAAAACCGGTTATTTATATATTACAAATAGACACTCCAATTTTATTTATATGTATAGATATAGTTGCCGTGTGGTACCGGCGTAAGAATTAACAACCCCCTTCTTTCCCGTGGATATCTTAAGAGGCGAGAAAGAGAAAAGCCTTGAAAATGCAACTGGCTTCTGACAGATGGCAGGATAGCCTTTTAGAAATATACCGGGCGATTATACCCGGCTGCAGCATCTAAGCTGCAGTACGTCTGACTCCGAATGTCAATTCGCTTTACAAGCATGGCTATATTCATGCTATTATGACATACCCTTCGGTACGGGAGAGACCTGAGTCATGCAGTGGACTTCTAAAGGCCGTGATGATGATTTATAAGGTTTGTCGAAGTTTTCGTTCTCTCAGGTTGTCTTGACCTGGTTTACAGAGCGTTCGCCCCAAGACCGTCATGTAATGGGTGGCTCAGTTTTAATATATATTGAAATACGTTGAAAAGGAGGTATTCCTTTTTAAAAGCTTTAGAGTCACTTACAGGTCATGATAGCCTAGTGGTTGGGTGAATGGAAATCACGAGACCACGAGTTCGATCTTTAAGGTTCATACCAATGGGTATTTTCAAAAACTTACGTACGATTTATATCGTTGGCTGGGACATATGGACGGCGACGGGCTCACCACCTGTCATTTTGTCCCAAAAAATCTCTTCGGTGGTAGGTGGGTCGAAAGGGTTTAATTGTCTAGATCCCTGTCTACCTGTATAAGGAACGGCATGAAGAAATTTATTTACAATTTCAATAAACTCACAAATGTGCAAGAATGTCGTTGGCTCGGACCTAAAGACGGCGACGGGCTCACCACCTGTCACGATGCCCCGAAAATATCTTCGGTGAAATGTGGGCCCAAGGGACTTCATTGTTTAGACCAAGTATAATTAGGTAAGTTATTTAATATTTGTTTCCTAACTAAAAGGACACATTATTAAGAAGATATTTTTAAGTCGATACATTTCTGTAATTACCGACCAATTGGCAAAGCGACGTATTTTTTGCTGCTCTATACAAATCTGTAGGTAGTAGTAACCTTTTGTATCCTTTTTACTGTCCGTCCGGCCCCGGGGAGAGCTCGCAATTGCATTTAAATACGAGCAAACAGTCACATATAGGTAAGGGATATATGTTTTTAACACGAGCTCAGTTATTTAATAAACATAATGCGTTTTAGTACAAATGCGATTTATGAGCCGCGTGCACCAAAAATAATGTGCAATAATATTTTCATAACGTATATATTATACATATCTTCACACCATTTCCAATAAAGGGGCAGACAGGGCTATATAATTAAGTCCGTTTGACATATAACCAAAGACACTTTTCTGGTGAGCCTGTAGCCGTCTTTGTGCCCAGGCTAACGATATAAATCCTAATAATGAGCTCTTACTTTAAACCATCAAATTATACGTTTCTCCCAATTAATTTTTTTCCAAATTACTATTTTTCTAACTTGTGTCCATTCTTGTATGGAGGATTGGTTATGCGGTAACCTTGGCATGCAGGTTTCAGATAACTTGCAACTAAGATGCTGCTACCCGGTCTGTTAATTTTAATAAATAAAATAAATAAAAATATAAATATCTTCACGCAATTCCCAATACAGGGGTAGACAGAGGTCTAGTCTAGACAATTAAGTCCTTTTGACCCACCTTCCACCGAAGATATTTTCGGGATAACTGACAGGTAGTGAGCCCGTCGCCGTCTTTACATCCAAACCAACTATATAATTCGTACATAAGTTTTTTAAAAACCAATTGGTACCAGCCTGCCACCTGGAGATCGAACTCGGGTCTCCTGACTCGAAATTCCGACCACCCAACCACTCGGCTATCGTGACTTTTAAATACTTTATCACTTAATAGCCTCTCCGTCACAGACGGGAAAGGGGAGGTAAATTGTTACAGCAGTTAGCACTACAGTAATCATGGAGACCGAGATGAAAAAGTTGGTACGTTAAACACATCGACAGTGCGTCAGTTGCGCCATAACCTATGGGCATAAACTGAGATAGAACACGTTCAGGTGGTATTCTGCGGCCACGTCGCATCGAATTCCAACTCCATTGATAGGACGAAACTAATCACTCCATTGAAATTATATTCGTATTGTCTGAATAATTATTTGTTGTGAAATGTTTGGTTCCCCGGCTTTGTTAACTTGCTACTTCGCCTACGTAGTGTATTAATAAAAAGAAGGATATGTCCTTCCCAAGGATTCAGATTCAGATCAAAGATTCAGACTGTTAATATGAAATTTGATCACTCGCGGCAAAGCAGGTAAGCGGTGTTACATACACTCACACAGATAAGTAAATAGGAATAAGAATGTTGGTAATGGATTCATGGATGGTTATAAGTACATATTTATACTTATCGATGTAAATTTAGCTGTCACTGTAGCCGAATGGTTGGATCGGAATTGGAGTCAAGAGACCCGAGTTCGATCCCCAAAGCTCGTACCAGATATCGGATTTTTAAAAAACTTATGTACGGATTACATCGTTATCTTGGACATAAAGATGGCGACGGGCTCGCCACCTGTCACGATATCCGAAAAATGCCTTCGGAGGAAAGTGGGTCGAAAGGAGTTTGTTGTCTGGACCTTTGTCTACCCCTGTATTGGGAATGGCGCGTAGATATATATATATATATATATATATATATATATATATATATATATATATATATATATATATATATATATATATATATATATATATATATATATATATATATATATATATATATATATATATATATATATATATATATATATATATATATATATATATATATACATTTTTAATTTAATTTATATAAGTAAGTTCACCTCCGGTCATGTTATCCCAAATAGACTCCGAAAGGACTCAATTGTCTAACCTCAGTATACCCCAGTACTGTGGAAACCACCGCCTTGATGACGATTCATTCAAGTCAATTTTATCGAGATATTTTTTAAACGATTCCTACAAATTACTTAGTCTAATAAACAAAGTTCTTCATTAAATAATTAAAGCAAATGCACCAAATTTGAAAAGAATAAGCTTTTTTACAATACTTTATACTACTTATTTACTCTGAAATGCGCATTGTCTAAAATATACAAATCAAATAAATATAAATAAATATTTTCACACCATTCCCAATACAGGGGTAGACAGAACAGTGGTAGAGCCACGCATAAGCTTTTGTTGTTGCATGCATGAGCCGGCTCGACCGGGGAAGTACCACGACCTCACAGAATACGGGCGTGAAGTAGAAGTTTAACAAATTTCTGCGTTTCGTCTGGTGAGTGCAGGTAACCGGAGGCCCAAACACCCCTCTCCCCTATTCTGGGGGGGAGGGGGCACTCTTAGGGAGGCAACGCATCTGCTATGCCTCTGGAATTTTATTCTAAATTAAAAGTTTCTTTTATATTTTCCATCATCTTACTAATATTATAAATGCGAAAGTTTGTAAGGATGAAAGGTTTTTTGATAGATACTCGAAGATAATGTGGAAGATAATTGTGGTATTGTTGGTCTAACAGTTCTAACAGTTCAAATTAACGCCCGCGACAGCATTTATCTTCTTCTATTTTTGTGGAAGCCAATGTATCCCAATCTATGAGCCATATTAATTTAATTTAAATCACGATAGCCGAGTGGTAGGGTGGTCGGAATGTCGAATCGAGAGGCCCTAGATTGATCCCCAGGTGGCAGGCTCGTACCAATGGTTTTTTTTTTCTTAAACTTATGTACGAATTATATCGCTGGCTTGGACATTGAGACGGCGACGGGCTCACCGCCAATTTTTTTATAGAAAAGGGAGGCAAACGAGCAGGTGGCTCACGTGATGGTAAGTAATTACCGCCGCCCATGAACACCCGCAATACCAGAGGCATAACTGATGCGTTTCCGGCCTTTAAGAAAGGTATAGGCTCTTTTCTTGAAGGTCCCTAAGTCGTATCGGTCCAGAAAAACCGCTGACGGCAGCACATTCCATAAAGTGCAAGTGCGTGGCAGAAAATTCCGCGAAAAACGCACTGTGGTGGAATGCCAAGCATCAAGATGGATATTAAAGAGAAAGATTCACACTGGGGTATAGGACACGGAATAACTTTTTCTCTGCTCCAAGTGTGACTAATTGATCTTGACGACTAAAAAATAAACTTTAAAATGTACCCGAGTTACGAAGTTTTAATATTTTGTGAACTTTGCTTATGTTTTCAAAGCAGTAGATACTGATTGCATAATCGTAGCTAATAGGTCCGAACCCTTTTTATGAGTTTATAAACAAACTAGAAGATATAAGTGTCAGATGACTGACCTCATTGAATGTTCCAAGTGAGTCGCCCACGAGGACCAAGCTCATATGATGCTTAGTTAATATGGACTCTGCTCGATAGCTTAGTTAGTTTGGACTCTGTCGACGTGGATAAGTGTTGGAATTCCGCCAGCGACAAACATTGATATGTCAAAAATTGGATTTTTATGTACTCGAATCATACTTGTCTACACATTTATTTATTTGATTAATCTTCATTGCATGAAAAACAATATGTACAAAAGGCGAGCTTAATGCATCCCTACCAGCTAACCCTAGGTAGAACAGAAAACATGGTTAGGGCAGTAAAGGTAGTTAACAGTGAGTGTGAATATATATAACACTAATGGGCTTTAAATGCACTTAAATACTCATATAATACATATACTTACATAATATATATATTTATTGCATTCTAAGTGCAATAAATATATGAACTAATATTTATATAAATAAATTAGTAAGTTATATATGAGACCGAAAGTTTATCAGCTAGGATATATTCACACTGTTATGTTTTCAATAAATTTTTCGTAGGCAACTGACGCAGGGGAAGAGGTAACCTGCTCCAGAGACACATATTTATTATTATTTATCAATTTAGTAACTCTCTTTACGAACAATCCCTGGCCGCGTAGCCAGAGAGATATATGTATTATAAAGTAAGATTATTATTAATTGGTCTCCAAAAGTGTAAGCTACACATGCATAGGTTCTCGCACTATCAAGATTCCATATTAGTTAAAACTGATGTACCAAAGTAGTTAAAAATAACTAGATTTTTCAAATAAAAAAAAAACACGAGTATCCACTGTTGTGTGATTAACGATACGCTACGAGGCTCGGGACTTTGATGAGCGCGGGAAATTTAATTTGTGTCATTTCGCAGCATTCTTGGTAAATTTTATCTTAAAATAATACGAAAAATATCATTACAAGAATTAAAAAAAAAATTATATCAAAAAAAGAAACTGAAAATTCAAAATAAATTCATTTGGAGTCAATGCCAAAGGCACACTTATCATAATTTTCTACGGAGAATAATTTTCTTTTTTTAATATGGTTTATTTTTCGTTTTCAGTTCCTTTTTTTCATCTTTATCCAGATAAGGACTTCTCTGGACAGCCTACCGTCTCCACCCAAACACTCAATGTCAGAGCCCAGTTATTCAGTTATTCAGTCAGAGTCATAAGTTAGAAGTTAAAGACAGAACACTAGGTAACACGGAAGCTGCAGAACTGTCTTCAGTCTCCGATACCAGATCAACTTTAGGTGTCCGTCATGTTATAATGTTATTAGAATTACATTTGATGTGTGAGGACTTTTAACAGAAACAGTTCACGGATGAAAATGAGTGAATTTACCCCACCCTCAGGAACGTAACCCAGTCAAAATAAAATGATTTGAAAAACGTACTACACTCCTCAATTATTTTATTGATTTTAAAGTATACAAGTTAAGCTGAATTTTTTGTTATTAAATTAAAGAGAAAAAATGTTTAAAATTTCAAATGATGATCCCGTCAGTTGAAATTTTGTTTTTGAAATTTTCTCTTTGATTTAATATCAGACTAGTTACACTGCAAATTTTCCAGCCGCATATAAAATGAAGCAATGAAGCTTTTCTGACGTAATTTAAACACAAAATTTAGGGTTAAGACGTTATAAATACTTTGATGTTTTGTTGATGAAGGAACTTAATGAGCATTCAAAGGTACTCAAGCACATTTCTTTTTCTTCTTATTTACTGATAGTTATCAGAGGCAGTATCTAAATTACGTGGCGTTCAGAAAGAAATAGTTTTTTTATCTATGTTCTATAAAGTGCTGCAAAATTCAAATAAAAAAAATCATGTTTTTCGTCTGAAAGTTTTGTGACATTCGGCTCCTACGAATGCAAGCAGCAAGTAAACACGAATGCAACAGCTCAGCTCAAGTCAGCTCAGTACAAAAGCTTTGTTGCTGTACGTTGAGAATATTATCAAGTAAATAATCTGTAAGTCACCTTACAGATAGAATTGTATATGTATAGTCGTACTTCAGAGTGAGAGAGAGAAAGAAAGAGAGAGCGCGTGACCAAAATGTGATGGTTCAAAGAGACCTAGGAGGGGTGGTTGAAGGCTCTCGGAGGTAACAGGTCCCGCCTAAGAGACATATCGGCATAAGAGTCGCTCTTAGATTTATTTGCTTTGATTAAAAAAATTGTATTGCATATTTATTTAATTTGCGAATTCAGGTAAGCATAGTACATGTAAATGGTTAAAGCATTTGCAACAAAGAACTACACACCCTTTACATACGAGGAGTATGTAAGTCTTTTGTGTTTCGGTTTTAAGGGAACGGAGGGCCGCTATAATCACGGGCAAGATGCTTCTCCTTTACCGGTTAGTTTAAACATAAAGAAGATTTGCTTCTATGCCCTATGCAACATAGGGCATAGAAGCAAAACTTCTTTACGTTTAATTATTTATTACTGACCGAAGCATACATGCTCCGGTCAGTAATAAATCATAGAGATAAAAAAAGCAATTAAAGAAGTACACAAAGAAAATTGATGTGGAAATTTTGGAGAAAAATAATGAAAGGAGTGTTACTCAAACTGCCGGCAGAAGCAACAACCTAAAACTATGAAATTGTAGTGATTTTTTTTTGATAATTTAAATTAGTAGTGTAATGTAATGTAAATTAATGTTAATTATAACCATTCGCAGCAGTTTAGTATTTTCTTTCGAGCATCAACATCCCTCCTAAAAGCATTGGACGTTCATATATTATACGAAATACGTCATATATGATAATACAAGCATACTATTAACATTAACTTGACGGTAACGAGACCTTGAAGTTACCGTCTTACTCGTTACTCTTGCAAACGTAGCCGGAAGATGTTTTCGGTTCAAAAGTAACTTATTGGATATTTTGCTAAAACCATGACATCCTTGCTATGCTGCAACATACCAACCTATATACATACTTATTCGATATATATTTGAATTTTTATAAAAAAATAACTAGTGTTTCGCCTTATAGTTGTAACGAGATTCTGCATTTAAGTTGGCCTTTACCTTCTACTGTTCGGCTGCCTTCCAAGGCAGTATACAATGCGACGAAATGCTGCAACAACCTACCATCCCCATTAAGAAACCTGGAACCCATAACTTCATTTAAGATAAAATATAAGTTTTGGCTTTTAAAATGATAAAATCAATATTAACTTTGACCATTCATGATTTTTATTAGTATAGTGTTTACTAGTTTTGTATTTATTGTTAGAACAACTCGTCTTTAACAATAAAAATATGTGTTGTTCATGTCCAAGGGTGACAGTGTCTTTTAATATTATAAACCATTTAATGTTACTATGTTAAGAATACAGCGTAAGAATATTGCCACTCCCATCTTCCCGTGGATGTCGTAAGAGGCGACTAATAAAACAGCCTTGAATATTGCTATGGCAACCGATAGATGGCGGGATAACCATCTCTAAAAATATCAGACCAAAATAATGAGACCGAAGATGGGCAGCAGCGTCTAAAGTGCGAGTGGTCTGCTTCTGTGAACGCCAATCCGCTTGCCAAGCATGGCGATTATGGCAAATCCTCCCCATGGGAGAGGCCTATGTCCTACAGTAGACTTTAACAGGCCGTTATGTTTGTATGTATGTATTTGCTTTATCCATTTGTTTCAATCAGTTTTCCTTTTTTTTTTCGTTTCTATTTTGTATACACGTTTTTGGTTCTATTGTAAGTCACGACAGCCGAGTTGTTCGGTGCTCGGAATTTCGAGTCGAGAGACCCGAGTTCGATCCCCAGATGGCAGTACCAATGAGTTTTTCAAAAACTTATGTACGAATTTCATCGTTGGCTTGGACATAAAGACGGCGACGGGCTCACCACCTGCCACATTGTCCCGAAAATATCTTCGGTGGAAGGTGGGTCAAAGGGACTTAATTGTCTACACTTGACCTCTGTCTACCCCTGTATTGGGAATTGCGTGAAGGTTTAAGTTTGTTGTTTTTATTTTGTATACGTTATAAAATTGTTAATACATTTGTACGTACGTTTTTTTATGTTTGCCTGTTTATAACTGCTCTCAGCCCAAGATGAACTATCTGTCATCTTGGGCAGACAGTAGGCTGCGCTGAAAGTCAGTGTTGCGGATACCCGTGACGTATGCTGAGCGTAGACCCTTTTGTCGTCCCTTTTTTAAATTTGAAGTATCTTGTATTTATATTTCATTAATTGTATATGGTGCAACAAATAAAGTTTTCTTTCTTTCTTGTTCACTGTTGAATATTTTCCAGTGTTGAGTATTTGTTAAAATATCTAATTTGCTATTATTTGGTAATGGTGGTCACACAAAGAAGACGACTCAACCAACGGGAGAATTCTAATCATTCAAGATTAGTTTAAAGTAATACAACAAAAATGTTTTTTTTTATTAATGAACGCATTTTAAACAAACCTTTGATAAAACAACACCATTACCATTACCACCATCACCGACGCCGTCATCACCAATCTAATTCATAATTCAAAATCCTTTAGGATTTCGAAAGAATTGTACAAAAAAGTCTAAAATTACCATATTATAAAGTATCTTACTTGAGATATATAATAAAACATCTAAGCAGCAAGCCCAATTTTATGGGGTTATGGGGTTCAAGTCCCGCTAAAGGCAAAAATTTGTGTCATATCTATGTTTGTACTCGAGTCATGCACTTTTATATGTATATGTATATATTTATTAAAATATATTTATGTAAGTATTATTTATCGTTCGCCTCAACAGTAAGATGGCGATGGGATTACCACCGAGCACGTTGTCCAAAAAGACTATATTGTCTGGACCTTTGTCTACGAGGTAAAAAAATTTTCATCTCATCGTTTTTCAAGAGTAGTCTTAACCATATTTACCTAAACGAGGATCACGTAAAGATTACATCTTGAACGTTCAGAAATAAAGTACTAGAGTTAATTAATGAATCCTGTTCCTTATTGTTGTATTATGTTACTATTACCTATTACTTGTAAATTCATAAACACAAACCTCTCTTAAAAACTGTTATAAAACTAGATTCAAGACTGAGTGTACCGACGTTAGATTTTGGTGCCCATAACGTGTCTGGTTTTTTTTAAATACTTTCTTCGTCTGTCGCTTGCCAGATTTGTTGTTGTTGCAGTGATAAAATATAATTTAGGAGATATTAAACAAAGAACCTCGAGTAATTTAAGCGTGAAAATCAGCAAAAATTCCTCCTTTCTTCTCTTAGGGCTCGTAAATAGCACTCTTGTAAAATGCAGGGTGCGTATTTTGTTTAAAGCAATATCAGAGATCATCGACAGCAAATCCGCTTGTCAATGCGCTAAAGATTAAGGTAATAAAGAATTAGAGTCTCACTCACACGCTACTTTCTTACACTGGCACAGAGGATTCAGTATATTAAATAACCAATCACAAAGGACGGTTTCTCGAGATGAAAAAACTTTAAATCGAAACTGAGCGTCTGAATTATTTTAAACGGATTTTAAATACCATCCAATTAGCATAAGAACAATGGTATTCCACGTTCAGTAATTTTTGGTCTTAGATATTTACATAAGACAATTCTTATATTATTCTGTAGACGCAAAAACTGATTCACGTGTAAAGAAACTTTAGCTTTTGCTATTTCATTTACAAAATAATTGTCATTTTGTAAAAAAAATATAAACCAAATTGCCATCGTTCAGTGGTATGGTGTCCAGTAAACCGGTTCAACCATGTTGTACCAAGTGACTTATCCGTTGACGAAGGTATGCACCAGCCAAATGTTCCACTTCTGCATGTCATATGCTGCAAATATGAAGCCTTCTCTGACTGCATAGATGTGTTGCTTGTTGGCCTCGCATGTCAGAGACCACGTCTGGCTTAATTACAGCAGTTCAAAGATGGTGCTAGCATGATAACGCAGGTCGCATCTCAAACCATGGAAAACTCATACTTCCTAGGGTTTTTTAACAGCTTCTACATTGGCACTGGACAGGGCTCGACCAACAACGTCATTGACAGCGGCATGGTCTGTGATACGGTCTGCGTTGCAATGTCATAAGATTTCACGATGACCCACGCTGGTTGGAGGAAAATTTACGTTGTTGCTCAGCACCTCACGCTTCCCTTTTCTGGAATTACTAGAATTACGACCACTCATGCTCTGGGTCGAATGGTGCCTTGCGACTGTGTTTAGGCTGTAAGGTCTGCGGTGTGAGGTCCACGTATGCTCTTTTCCTCGAACATTACGTGGACAAGACAGTTAAAGATAACCATCAACTCGAAAAATACTAAAAAATGAAATAAACACATCGTTTTGTTTTTTGCCGTTGGCATTATATTTTTTTGTGCAAGGGACCTGGGTAGTTAGGTCATCAATCCGCTTACCAACTGTGGCAATTACAGCAAATCCTCATGACGTGAGAAGTCTTCGTGCCGTATTCGAATTTTATGGGACGTGTGCAGGCATTATAGGTAATATCTGTAAGTCTAATAAATGCCTAATTGAAGACACGATAGCCGAGTGGTTGGGTGGTCGGAATTTCGAATCAGGAGACCTGAGTCCGATCCCCAGGTGGCAGGCTCGTACCAATGGGTTTTTCAAAAACTTATGTACGAATTATATCATTGGCTTGGACATAAAGACGGCGACGGGCTCACCGCCAATCACTTTGTCCCAAAAAAAATTTTCGGTAAAAGGTGGGTCGAAGGGACTTAATTGTCTAGACTAGACCTCTGTCTACCCCTGTAATGTGAATTGCGTGAAGATATTTATTTATTTATTCTATTCATTATTTAATAAAAGCCTTTCTGTGAGCTAACCTTTACGTATAGTCTTTGGCTACACAGTACTTGAATCACTGTTGGAAAACAAATAATATATAAATAAGAAAATTTAGTAAAGACAATAAGCACTTATATTTTTTTATACCGATGTAATACTTCTTACTTAAGTTACGTAAAGCCATCATATTTTATAATAATTATTACAGTTTTTTTAGAATAAGATTACAAAATTCTGCAAGTTCAAAGAACTTTTATTATTTTGTTTGTTTACCTAAAATATCTTTATTATTTAGCCCATAAGATATTTATTATAGACATTGGGTATATAAGTACTTTTTACAGCAGTAGTAGTAGTATATAATGTCTAGTTGTTTAGTCTACTGCGAGACACACGCCTCTCTTGTAAGGAGTTCGTCGTCACGCTTGGTAAGCGGATTGACGATCAACGTGAGACATCTTAGACGTGCTGCCATCTATTATTTTGATCCGATATTTTTCGAGAACGCAATTCCCCAAGCTACACAAACTCCCCAAGTAGACATTGCAATTTACGAGTCTTTTCTCTTAGTCAACAGTAACACATCTATTTATTTAATAAAATAAAAAAAAACTATGCGCATAATTAATTATGAACAATAATAATAGTAATGTAATAAAAAAATAATATAATGTAGAAAACAGTAATGCGGTAAGGTCTGAAATTAGCAGCGATAGGTACGAATGGCGATCGATGGCGCCGCCGCTGTCTCAGCCAGCCAAGATACAACGTCGCTGACTTTCCTACTTTCATTTTTCTATTTTCATTTATTTAGCAAACCTCTTTTAATGTTATCGATCCGTTCGGTAAATTTATATGAGTATTGAGGTATAGTTATATGAGTATGCAGTATTCCACAAAGAAAAATAACTTTCGGAAAATTTGGGGGAGGCCAATGTTCAGTTCAGTTGAACTTGATAGGCTATCTAACAATATTATTTAAACGCGCTCATTTTAATTTCAAAATTAAAATAAAATTTTAACAAATACTTAGATATGGACAACATCACATACATTGCTCTGATCGCAGAAAATCATCGTGCTATGGTAAAGGGCTGTGCTCGGTGTTTCTCTGCGTGATAGGATCCGTAATGAAGACACCAGGGTAACTGACATAGCCGTTAGGATCAGCACGTTGAAGTAGCAATGAGCTGGCCGCATGGCAAGCTCGCACTTCAGATAGGCTGTTATGATGATGATGAAATATGATGACAAAACCAAATTGCTGATAGTTCAATCGAAATCTTTGTCAGGGGAAACGGTGGTACCAGGGTAGTCAAGTTATGTTATCGGATATATTTTAATTTATAAAGATTCAAATTCAAATGATTCATTCATTAGAAGGTAGAAGAAACAAAGATATAAGTTTGTTTAATTTATAAGTAAGATACTTGGTAAAAATACTGCGAATTTATATTATAATTCGTCGCAAATAATGCGTAGTTTACTTAGATCCGCATACAAAACTAAACCTTTGCTCAAGAAGGAAATAGTAATTGCTTTTCGGATAGTTTTTAGTTTATAAAGTTTTTATAAAGATATTTCACACAATATTTTACGAATTTGTTCATTTACTTGAATTTTTTCTTTAATACATTTGAGTATTTGGATTTTAATACTTTTTTGTCGTGATTAAGGTCTGTACTTCAAAATGTAATATGAAGATTTTTCTTCTGATTAAACTTCTAACACGCTGAATGACCATTATTATTCCATTTAAAACTATATATCTTAGTGAAACTATTAGAAACTTGAAGCGATCACAACAAAACAGTGATCCCACACAGCATTTACACGGCACATAACTTGTAAACAAGGTTAAACCCCAATTATCACTATGAACCGCGCGCCAAATTTATTTTTTCCGCTCTAAGAGCGTTAGGAGGGATTATCTCGCCTCACATGAAAACTTAGGAACACAAATTAAAGCCTGACCTTTATTTCTTCTTAATACACAGTTTTACTGTAACTAATTCCATTATTTTGTAATGAAGTGTTAACACATGTTTTATTACGTACTAGCTTTAACCGCTACTTCGTCCACATAACCTACAATAACTGTAGGGATTATTATAAAAGTCGTGATAATAAATAATAATAAGAAATACATACATAGATAGAGACAACGTCACATACATTGCTCTAATCCCAAAGTAAGTAGCATAAAGACTTGTGTTATGGAATCTGAAACGACAAAGGTATCACAAATGTGATAGCTGCGCCAAAACAAATTATAAGCCTTATATATTGCGGTGTGGTTCCGGTATAAGAATTCCCTTTCTTTCCTTGAAGAGGCGACAAACGGAAAAAATAAATATCTTTACGCCATTCCCAATACAGGGGTAGACACAGGTGTAGTCTAGACAATAAACTGATGGACTGATATTTTCATTGATAATTGTACTGCATAGTGTCATATGTGTAAATGTATTTTAAAATATATATAAGGTTAATGTAAGTATATGCATGTTTAAAGAAGTATGTGTGTATGTGTATGTATGTATGTATAGGTGTATATATATGTGTATATGTCTGTATGTATATAAGTATGTTTATTACAATTAAATATATATATTTAACGATAGTTTTTGTGACGATTTGCTGCCATCTTCGTTTTTTTTTGTTTAATTTATTTTAAAGCACCGCCCTGATCTTTTTTCTTCTCCTTATATACTCCTGGTTGACTGGTTGATAATGCCTTGAGGCATTAAGTCCGCCAATTGTACATTCAATTATGTGTGCAATAAAGTTTTTAAATAAATAAATAAAAAATAAAATAAAGTCCCTTCGGCTACGCCCTGCCTTTTGACTAACGCAGTCAGGGCACCAATGGCTTTGTTCCCAGTAGCGACACGCCTGTCCACATCTAAATCACGTCTTCCATCCCGGCTAATCGCACTCCCTAAACATACAATTTAATTCACCTGTTCTAAACATTCCTGATTTACCCATATTTCACACTTCGTTCTTTCCTCGTCACTTTCAAATACCAGAACCTTAGTTTTATTATCATTCAAACGGAGACCTTTAATTTCACTTTCTTTTTTCATACACGTGCCTAATGCATGCAGTTCTGCCTCTGATGGTGCAATAAGCACTGCATCATCTGCATACAGCAAACAATTTACTTTAATGTCACCCCATTTCACGCCCAAACAACTATCTTTCAGCTTCTGTAAACAGCTGTCGAGATATAGTATGAACAGCCAGGAAGACATGACACAACCCTGTTTTACGCACGTTTAGACTCTAAACATGGGTGACAGGTCACGTCCTACCCAACCCTTCCCGCACACAGGCTTTACAGTCGCAGTAAAGTGACTGCACAGCCCTAAGCAATCGACCATCCACACCATATCCCGGCAACAGTTCCCACATTTTCTTCCTTACAACCTTATCAAATGCTTTCTCAAGATCCACAAAAGCAAAGAAAATCTTCTGGTTAGCAGCCAGAAGCTTCTCCGTGATCATGCGGAGAGAAAAGATTTGATCCGTGCATCCTCTTCCGGGTCGAAATCCGCATTGTGCCTCCCATAGAAATCTTTCCGATTTCTCTTGCATCCTACGTGTCAAAACCTTCGAGTAAACTTTACTTGCTAAACTGGTCAAGCTGATCGCCCAATAGCACCCGCAGTCATAATGTGAACCTTTACCTTTATATAAAGGCACAATGATCGCCAATCATCCGGAACAGCCCACATTCGCCAGCACAAATTGCACAGCAGATGAAAGCTGTCCCAGACGCGAGGCCCTCTATACTTGACCATTTCAGCAGTAACTCTGTCTAGTCCCACAGCTTTACCACATTTCAAACTTCGAATCGCACATTCAATCTCTTTCATACTGATGACCTCAGTGTCATCGTGGTCCGAGTCTGGCTTACTAGTCACGGCGTCACCCCCGGATCTCACACTAAGATCATCACACGCATACATCTCTCTATGAAATTCGCTCCATCGCTGCATGACGTTCGATTTTTCAGAGAGGAAGTCATTAGTTCCCGAAACCACTTTATTCATTCTTAAGGTCGTCGCACCACTCCGAGTCGTTCCAACCTCTTTCCAGAAGAGTTTGGAGTTCTCCTTGAAGTTGTGCGACAACCATTCGTTCGCTTCCATTCTACTCCTTTCACGCACTTCCTCAATCAAAGCTTTCGTGTGAACTTTCTGAAACTTATATCTTTCTTTCATCTTCTCTCTCATATCCTTATCATTACTAGACGCTAAGTAGTCTAACCATGCTTTCTTCTTCTTATTTACTGCTTCATTCACTTCGTCATTCCACCATACATAACCCTTTTTACTACTACCTCTTTTCACAGTTCCACACACGTCTTCCGCTGCACTGGCTCTGCCATATTTCTTCCACACATTCTTTCCTGACATCGATGATGACCAGCTTTTCGACTACCCTTGCTTGATATTTATTCCTAGTGTCTGCTTCCTGAAGCTTTCAGCTTCGGATGCTTCCGATCGATTGTGGTTCTGGTGTCGCCGTCTGGTGGCGCCAACCCGCGAACAGACCCCTTAATCTAGTAATTACTAGATAGTGATCCGTTCCCAGGACAGCACCCCTGAACACTCGCGTATCATCACCTTCGCAGTCGGTCTTCCACCAGGAATAAATCGATCATCCTTGTCTCATTCTCTCTTTCTCTAGTATACATATGGATTTTCTTGTGACTAAACATAGTGTTTGTCACAAGAAGACCCTTTTCCTTGCATACAGCCAGTATGAGCTTGCCAGCATCGTTAACCCTTTTATCGCCAACATTCAAAGCACCGACTCGTACCCTGGCCGAGCGGTACCAACCCATCCATTCAAATCACCACATACAACAATTCTTTCGTTTCCTCTAACCAAGTCTAGAACTTCTCTTACATTCTCCCAAAACTCCTCCAGCTCAGCTCTGGACGACGAAGCCACCGGCGCATAAACAGCCAAAAGGAATAACTTCGTCAGTCCCAATTTAAAGCGAACCCAGAGAAGTCTCGAGTTCACAACCTTATATTCAGTCATAACATCGACCAACCGAGACGACAGCAGCACCCCCACTCCCTGGCATGCGCTCTCGCTCTCCGGGACTCCGGACCATAGAGCTAACGCCCCGCCAGGGAGCTCTTCAGTACCACTGCCCTTCCGCTTGGTCTCCGACAAACACACGACATCTAATTCTCTTTCTTTCATTATTTCAATCAACTCATTCGTCTTATCTCTCATGCCTCCTCTAACATTCCACGTGCCAACTCTGCACTCCGTCCTCCACCTTCCACCTCCACCGTCCTATAAATTTGAAGTACTCTCAATATTCTAGTACTTAACTTAGGTTTGGTTAGCTGAGCTAAATCAAAAAATACATAATAAAATATATGACAAGAGTATAGTTATTTTATGTTAATTGAGTCACTGACAAAGATTAATTTTTGAATTGTAATGACGTTTTATTCAAAATGCATAATTATGTACTATCCTGAAGCTTATGGTAAAGGCCAATTTTATTTCAATCAAATCGAATTTATTCATTAAAAATATGAACAAATGTTATTTTAATATAAATTTGTTTATATAGAGCAATTTTTTTAACTACCAACGTTTAAAGTTTTGTAATAAGGTTCCAAAAGAGAAGAAACAAGAAAAACAAATTAGTATAGATATCCTTTATTAGATATTCAAGTAGATATAGTAGTAGATCTCCTCCAATGTTTCGAGCTTCAGGTCCCGTCTGATGGTGGCATTTCGTACGCACCAAGGCGCGCCGACAATGGCTCGCAGGGTGGAGTCTTCTTGCTGTGTTAGCTGCTTTCTCGACGAGTCGCTGATCAGTGCGAACCATGCCGGCGCGGCGTAAGTCAGTCTGGTGCGCACGTACAGCTTGTATACTCCAAGTTTGGTCTTTGTTGGTAAGCGGGACCTGAATACCGGCCCCAGGAGAGCTCTGGCAGATCTGGCCTTAGCCACTGTTTCTTTGACGTTGTGGACGAGGCTGAGTTTGCGGTCGATTGTCACGCCCAGGTATTTGACCGTGCACGACCAAGGTATGTCCTGTCCCATGAACTTCAGTCAAGGTGGCATTCTGCCGTAAGGTACGGCCGAACCTGCGTTTTATAAAGTTGCAAACTAAATTTCCTTAATATGGTAATTTTGATACATAGACGGCAACGGGCTCTCCATCATTCACTGTCCCAAGGCACATTGTGGCATGAAAATATTAATAAAAAGAATTAATTTCTTATCTATTTTATAATATTTTAAATCTAATTCTTCAATTTTCAACGTTGAAACATAGGTTTCACTTGTCAAACGTCACTATTTACTAAATTTTCTTAAAAGTTCCTCTGACTGAGACAAAATTGGCTAAAGAAACTACGTAGGCTCTCTTTTTTGTCATCATACATGACTTTTACAGTTACAAACCTTTAATAGAATATCGAAACTAGAAGTACGAAGACTTAACACAACTGAACTCCATCGCCTTTCGAGTTCACACAAAAATTCCTGATATAACTTTTTATAAGCGTATTTCAGGTATAATCTGCATATGCTACAGATTTATAAACTCCCCTACGTCACGCAGTTCGAATGCACGGGGTACGTAGCTACGGCTATACGGTTTACATTAATAGGACTTAAAACACAAAACAGATTCAATTTATCTAAAAAAGTACTTTTTCATAAACTGCCTCTTAACATTATTTTTACAATAGTGGTATATAATAATTTTATTACATAAGCTTTTATTAAAACTTTAACTATTGTTGAGTTTCACAAAACTTTATCGAGTGTCCTAAGTAATTAGTATACCTGGAATATGAGGTATATTTAGGTCTGTCTTGTCAATTCTCAGGTAACATTTGTAGCCATTTGTAGTTACTTAACTTACGTCCTTACACTGAACGTTTCTCCTACCGTGTTACTTGAACTTAATAATTATTATCGTGTGGTAATGGCGTAAGAATAATATCAACTTCTTTCTTCACGTTCGTCATAAGAGGTGACAAAAGGAAATTTTTAAATATCACAACACCCAATAAGTGGTGGTGGTAGAATCTTCTTAAAATATACCAAACCAAAATGATTAGCGGACGGGTGATAAGAAGCAGCGTTTAAGGTGTTTTGTACCGTCATAATCAATATGTACCCTTCGTCCTACAGTGGACTTCTACAGGTCATTAAGAAAAGAGTACTTATTAGCCCTAGGAATTAATATTTGAAGGATTGTCATAAGGAGGAATTGCCAAAATAGGACGCCCAGTAAGCACACTGACAATCGCATTACCAGGCACCTTACTTAATACTATAATTAATACCAGACCCTCAGACTCAGGTCCGATCATCGCTCTACTTAATTTTCATGTCAAGCCGTGCTTTGTCGACTCCCTATGTCTACACTTTTTACAGCCACTCAATGAAGGGGTTAATATATTCTTAGAATGATAACGCACGGCAGTTTAAGTAAATTATAAATTAATAATATAAATTAATCTAATAATATTTGTAAACGTCGTTATAGATTTTGTAACATTAAAATGTAAACAAAGTCGTAAATATAGAATTACTAAAATAAACGTCCAATATTAAAAAAATATAGTTAGTACTAAAGTTAAAATTGTAAAAATGTAGTAAAAAGGCCGTTGTATATGTCCAATACATAAATATTGCATTGACAAATATGATTTGATATGTAGGGTAAGTTACAATTCTATTAAAAAAGACTTCTTAAGGGCATTACCGTGTTCTTATCATAGAACTCGTACCTAAGTTATTAAATTGGAATTCACGCTATTTTACCCAAAAACCAACATCTGTATATCCAATTGCAAATATAATTTGTTATTTAGATTTTCTATAATCCACAAATTCACCTTTTCTATATTGAACGACAAAATCTGTTAGTACGATGTTACTATGATTTCCGCAACTCTATGACTATTTTGTGTATGAGAGACGTAAAAGCGAAGCTTCTGCGAATTCTTGTTAAGTTAATAATTTAACAAAAATTCATTCAGATTTAAAGCTATTATGAATAAAGAATTATTGAAATAAGCGGAGATCATTGAAGAGGATAATTTCTAATGATCTATTAGGTATATACACAGTATATACTATCTTTTCGCTTGTGGATACATACGCACATACATGTTGTATGTATGTATGTCTAGATCTGTTCAGCTGAAAGAGACTGAACGAAGTCGAGATTTCTTTTAAATTGAATTTACGAATCACTGTATCCATATAATAACGCTTGGTGGACAATAGATACTGAACTTCATTAAACGTATCACAAATTTGCTACTATTTCTATGACATTCAAAAAAGAACTTTGTCATTTATTAAGTCCTTATGCCTTCATAGGATAAACAAAGACTGACATGATATATGATAGATATAAAGATAGACGTTTGCAGTTGGCAAATGCAATACTAATACATTATCATCAACATTTATGAAAGTGTTTTTTGTTTTATTTTGTCTTTCAGAAGCGTTCCAAAACTGAACATCATCTACGTTAAATTCCTTAGCAAAGGGCGGCTATATCGGCTAGGTATCCCATACTTCTAGTACATATTAAATTCCACCAACTTTGTGTTGGTGTCTCAGATTACGTTACATAAAGCTAATGTAATTTATGTGGGTGACTCAAAAGCACTTGCATAACTAAAAAGTATCGCTTTAAACGTTTTGTACTATGGTGTTACCTTAGTAGTTTCTGATTCCATAACTCAATCGCTTTAACTTCTCACACTGAGAACTGTGCAATGTATGTGACATTGTCCCTATCTTGGTGTGCATTTAGTTAGTTAAAATAATATTAGACCTCAAAAGGAACTGTCCGTCTTTATAATATATATCAAAGTTATATGCATGTGGACTAATTTTTTGAAGCCCATCTCAAACACTTATTCGGCGCCCTTCTCGAAAACTTCTTCTAGCAATGATAACTTTTTTTAAGAACACTAACAATTTGAAATAACATTACTAGTATTCCTGTTAATCACTGCAACTAAGCTGCAATGCTTGTGACAGGAGTTGGTTTTCGGCAATAGTCGAATGGCGGATAGAATAGGGAGGCAAACGAGCAGGTGCCTCACGTGACGGTAAGTGATTATCACCGCCCATGAACACCCGCAATACCATAGGCATAGCAGATGCGTTGCCGGCCTTAGAGTACCTCCCCGAATTGAGGGAGGAGGGTGTGTGGGCCTCCGGTTACCTGCACTCACCAGACGAAAGGAATACGTTTGTTAGACTTCTACTTCACGTCGGTATTCTGTGAGGTCGTGGTACTTCCCCGGTCAAGCCGGCCTATTCATGCAACAAAAGCTGATGCGTGGCTCTACCACTGTTAAAAGTTCTTAAAAATATGTACACACCCTGAAAGAGTATATAGCAATTTGATTTTTGATATATATTTATTGATATGTATTTCTGTAAAGTATATTATATTATATTAAGTATATTATTAATTAACTAATGAATTCTTTATTTATTTCATTTTGTATTATTATTACTTAATATATTTTTATTAGTCAATATAATACGATATAGTGTTTCAGTGTTATATCCGACATATATTCTTTTACAGAATAATAACTTTTTTGTATAAGTAGATTTTTTAGTTTTATTTTAAACTGTTTTTCTATAGAAATTATTTTTATTGATTCTGGCAAATTATTATAAATTAAAATAGATCTGTTGTAAGGTCCAGCTTTGTACATTTCTAGTTTTGGTTCTGGCAGTGAAAAATTATTTTTAAAGCGCGTATTTCTTTGAAATTTAAAATATTGTTTGTATTTTCGAACAAATAATGATATTTCTAATATGTATATACCAGGTAAAGCGAAAATTTTTTGATTTATAAAAAGTTCTATGCAGCTTTGTGGTTGTTTTATTTTGTATATTATTCGTATACATTTCTTGCATTACTTACGTCACAGCACAGCAACGCAAAACTAATCTCCTTACGGGGAAGTCATCCTTGACAACCTCCGTGGACGAGTGGCATAAACACCGGTTTTCAAGTTGTCGCCATCTCGAGGTCCCGGGTTCGATTCCCGGTCGGGTGATTGTAGAAAACCCACTTTATACTACATTTTCTCGGGTCCGGGTGTTTGTGGTGCATTCGGTGTTTCGGATTCCCATACCATGCATGTAATGTAAAGCACTTGAGGTATGGGAATCTGATCATCTTACATTGGGATCGGAGCAATGTATGTAACGGTGTCCCTATCCTATATATGTATTTTTTTATCTAATCCGAAATTTATATTCTTAAATAAAATGTTGCACTTCAGAGGTAGGTTCCCTTCAGCAACAATCGTCAAAGGGTATTTTGAAATTACTGCTTATTTTGCCTCTCGATAATTTGTAAGTGGACAGTGATAAAATTTTATTCACCATCAAAAATTTCCAATTGAAGTCTATTATTGCAACTGCCCAATACTGAACAATACATATTGTTGCAATTTAAAACGGGTAACCAAAATAAATTCGGGTTCATTTCGTGTGTTTGCCATTGAGTTTTTGCGTCAAATGTCAATTTTGCAACTAAAATTAGATCATATTTACCATAACGGCATTGTCAACGGAAGTGGACCACTCATGATCCACATACCAAACTTCAACTCCGTACGATAAGAGAAAATGATTCTATTTCAGCTTGCAAGATTTTTGTCTAACTATACGTTACAAGTTATACATTTCAAGTTCATCAATAGTTTCATGTTTCTAAATAAAATAATATCATATTCAATCCAACGCAATCTCCAATATTGGGGTTGACAGAGGTCTAGACAAATATGTTCTTTCGACTCACCATCCACCGAATAATTTTTTGAAATCGGACCGAAGATATTCCTAAATAGTTATATTTTACAATTTTCCTGATTTACGAATAGGAACTCTAAATAGTAATATAATTTTACTAATAATTATAATGATGTATACACCTACTCAATACCACAGTACTGAAAAAGTTCAGAATTCAATAATATTGTCTATGGGAATATTCAGTGGTGAGACCAAAATAGACAGGCCGGAGCTGTTCTTTGAAACAACCCCTAAATAGAGTGCGTAATAGGAAGGGGAGGACGGAGGACAACCCTCACCCCGCGCATGCGCTCTGAACGCAGCGCTAAATATCGGTTTTATGATGTGTTTCGTTGCGTCCTTAAATTAAAATTTTAGCTAAAATTGTTTTTTATTTTCAAAATTAAGCACATGAACTAATTTTGTTATAAATCAGAACTATAGCAACACTTAAAATACTGTATAAAAAAGTAGTACCAACTACAAATGAAACTCATTTAAATGCTAAGTACCTGGGTTAACAGGCTTCGCTTAGTGTGATCTAGATGCCGCTATAAAACACACATTTCTTTATAAATGTCGAATTAATTTTGGTTTCACAAATTTGTTTATGTATCACCGTTTTAGTGTTCAGGCCAATGTTACAATATACTTACTCATATAAACATCCATGACTCGAATACAAAGTACAAATATTAATATTTATCACATAATGGCCAGCTGCGTCTAAGGTGCGAGGTGGCATGCCCTGCGATCGCCAATCCGCTTGCCAAGCGTGATGATTATACGAGTAGCATACCTTCTAGTAGCCTTAAGTGAAAGGCGTCTCGCAGAGGACTTTTACGTATATGTAGATACGTTTGAGGTAATCTCGGTAATCTTGTATATCTATAAAAAAATATCTTCACGCCATTCCCAAAACAGGTGTAGACAGAGTTCTAGTCTAGACAATTAAGTCCCTACGACCCACCTCCCACCGAAGACATTATTCGGGCCAACGCGACAATTGGTATATGATTGTTACTTTATCATTCCACCATGTTGTGAAATCATTATCACCTCAACGGCCTGTTAAATTCTGCTACAGGAAAGAAGCGTTGCCCGGAGGGTTAGCCACAATCTCCATCAATGTTGTGAAATACGAAGGATTTAATATTTTTTTAAATTATATATCGATTTCTTTGAATTTAATTCAATTTACATTTTTTCAGTTTATCATTTTCTTGTTGATTTTAAAAATACTAAATACTACATATAGTATTACTTTTCGACTCGATTATAATTTGTACTGCTCAGAGTCGTAGTTTAACTATTTTACAAAAAAGGAATGTAGTTAACTTGCGGACGACATCACAGTCATTGCTCTGATCCCAAAGTAAATAGAGAAAAAGTGGTTTTCTAAATTGACCTGTCCGGAAACGAACCCGGGACCCCAGAGCTGGCGACACTTTGAAAAACGTAGTGTAACCTACACTACGTTTTTCAAGGTTACTTCTAATCTTAAGTTGTAATAAACCATACTATTTCTGGAAACATCTAAATTCTGGAAATAATGAAAAAAATACTTTTGAAAGATTGGGTATACTTTCTGGGCAAAATCTGTCATGTAAAATCGATACAAGTAGTAATAATATAATTAGAGATTAGGTAGTAGTAATTTATGAAAGGGGAACTATATCTATCTCAATTTATCCAGCGATAGATGTGTGTGATATGTCTGAGATCACAAACCCAACTGTCAAACGTGGAAAATATACGAGTAGTACTTTTTTAAGGTAGAGTCCTGAGTTGTGTACCGGAATACAACTCTTTCTTTCGTTCTTAAATAGTGGAAACAAAAACAAATATAGTCAAACACTTATTATATTACTTCGGATTAAAAGTACAAGTACAAAATATGTTCTCATAAGTATCAGCTATTTTATTCCGTTCTCTACAATCGAATCTCAAATCAAATAAAATAAAGATTGTATTTTATGAACGAGCGCGAGCGCTTAGCTTGCGATGGGATGTGAATGTGCTAGAGGGTGCGTGTGTCACCCGTCCGACAGATGTGCGCTGCACGTGGCGAGTTTGTCGAACGCGTTCTGTGCACAATGGAACGCAGTACCAATACAAGATGGCGGTCGACGGGGAATCTTTCCCGCTCTTTTTATATAATGCTACAAAAAATTTATTCATTTCAAAAACTTTTTTTTAACATTACATAGAACTGCATTATTTAAATTACTTAAAAGTCCACTGCAAAATTCTGGCCTCTCCAGTAAGGAGGATTTACTTATAAGAAATATTAAAAAAAAAATAATGTAAGGAATATTTACCATAAGCGCCATGCTTTACTACAATACATGCTACACTCACAAGAAGAAAGGAGAACAACAGAGAAAACAGTCATTGTATTAACTAAACATTCGCAAGATAGGTTATTATTGTCTTAGTTTGGTGGGAACAAATGGTGTATATTTAAACGATCTGTAGTTAGGTGTAAGCTCCTTAAACATTAATATCTTCACGGCATTCCCAATAATGGAGTAGGCAGAGGTCCAAACATTTCAGTACCTTCAACTTTAAATTTTAATAAGTATATTTAATTTGAGCAATAGACATAGTTATTTATAATTATGCAACAGGAGCACAAGATTTAAAGTAGCATATTGAGCTTTAATTTCATAGTTCGCAATGAAGTAGCATATTGAGCTTTAATTTCATAGTTCGCAATGAACCTGATAACAATTCCTAGTGGGCATTTCACTGCATTTTAAGTGCTGAAAATCCTTTTTTCAATAGTGAAAGAAAACTTTAATGTTTTAATAATTAAATAACAAAAAATTGCCAAGAACAACGGTGTGAAATCGCCAATTCGCATTACAGAAGAACGTAGGGGACTGTGCTCGGTAAACCTGTCAAAAAAGATCTAAGAGAGGGTACCTATCCCCAGCTGAGGATTTACAGACTCATATTAGTGTACGTTTACCCGTTTGATGCGACATCAAATTTTCCGTCATATATATCTATATAAATAAGTCACGATAGCCGAGTGGTTGGGTGGTCGGAATTTCGAGTCGAGAGACCCGAGTTTCTCCAGGTGGCAGACTAGTACCAATGGGTTTTTAAAAAACTTATGTACGAATTATATCGTTGGCTTAGACATAAAGACGGCGATGGGCTCACCACCTGTCACGTTGTCCCGAAAATATCTTCGGTAGAAGGTGGGTCAAAAGGACTTAATTGGCTAGACTAGACCTCTGGCTACCCCTGTATTGGGAATTGCGTGAAGATATTTATTATTTATTATATGTATCTATATGACAAGTAATTCAGAGATATAATAAGGTATCGTAGAAGCTTGCGAATAGCATGCAAATAACGAATGTAGTAGAAATGAGCGTAATCGAAGTATTGGCTTGGAAGTATGTGTAGGGTGAGAAATAATTCTTAAAGAGCGTTGTAGCAAAAGACACTGTAAGGACTAAAACTGTGAAAGTATGAAACATATGGAAATTGATGTATGAGTTGAGATTAACTAAAAAGATAAATAAGACTGTAGGTCTTCTCTAAACGTTCGAAACTTTAAATTCAGAAGCATTCCAGAATTATAGCTGGGAAAGAAGCTTCCTTAGCCTACCTCTACAGAAATTAGGCTAAATTACAGTTTATTTTAGTTATTTTTTAATACCCAAGAATAAAAACCAGATCATTTACAATAAATAATGTTAGCAAAAAATTCATTCCTTTATTATTTTAGCACTATAATAATTTTGAGGTAAGCTTACATTTTTTAGTATTTCTAACATTGAAGTATAAGCTAAATACCCTGTTGATGCTTAAAGAAAATGCCTTTGAATAAAACTGAAATAATGAATACTCTAAATCCATACTTTATAAGTCCGATCACTGTGCTAAAACATACACAAGATTTAATGCGTTTTTTTTAGTCACGTATGTTATTGCACTGAATCTAATTTTGTAACCCAACTACTTTACGATAATTTTATTCACAACTATTTGTAATATTATTCGTAGTCTATTAGCATAGTAAACTCATTTATGTTTTTAGAGCACTTTTGGCGTTACAGTATAATCTAGATTCTAAGAAATTAGTTGTTGCTGCTTATATTTGGGTATATTGTATAATAGCACAATGTTCTGTCTACGTCTGGCACTGTAATGTCACGTTGATATTGATGCTATAGAAAGAGAGCATTCTCTCTATTGGATCCCCAAGCCTCCTCATTGTGGAATCTTAGAGAAATATGTTTACCGTATGGTTAATACTGACGCCAATGTAATTCTTCACTAAAGGAGAATTAAATGGGAAAAAATTACAAATCTTTTGATATCCATTAATTCAAAACGTACTAATGAATACTACGAATTAATTAAATAATGTTAAGTAAATTAAAATAATTCAAAAGAATGAATGTTATTATTATAAAAATGGGTAGACTTTATAAAATACAGTAAGCACGAAATTTTCAATAGGACATTTATTTGGATAAAGGGAAATCATTAATCTCTATATCCTAAATCCTTCGACACCAATAAGAACTCCACCTGCAATTTAGTTTACCTGTACTTTAAGAGAAACAACGTCAAAGCCCTGATGAATATACAGTCCTTCATCAGGGCTTTGCTACATCAGCTTAAAAAAAGACTACGTACTTCTATAGTTTATAAAGCCAATATAACCAACCCGTAAATGCCTGCAATGCTCTCACGAACTTGCTTAATGTAGTGGCAAATCAATTTTTTTCTCCTAAAAATCATAAAATTTTTCGCAGATGTAGGCTGGACAACATGGTGAACCACCCATGGGGTTGTATTAATAATTACTATATTGCCAGAAGCGTTCCCATTCGCAGGAAATTCTTTCGCAGTAGGCTTTGAAACTGTTAATCTTTATCCCGTCACTACAAAATGTCTATAATATTTTTTTAAATATGAATTACATGATCTACTATATTGTAGTATTGTATATTTGTTACATATTCTATATGTAATCAAATCACTAAATAAAAAAGAACTGTTCACTGTAATCTCTGCGCAATATTTTCGCTCGCAGTAACGAACAGTGCTCCAGTTTTAGCTCGCCGCATTACGTACTTCGGAAATGGATTACACTCGGGTATCTATATAGCCAACCGCGCCGTTTTACAATACCTACATTGTCTAAAATACAAATTTTAATTTTCTATACATATTAATTTATAGTGAAATTGTTTAACATTCATACACGTTGAATAAATGTCCGCCCCATCCCTCTTCGTTCGAGCGTGTATCGTAAGAGGCCTTGAAAAGTTCACGTTTTTATTAAAACGTGAACTTTTCAAGGCCACCTAACCAGTGATTACAATATGCCTATTGTCATCATATTTTGTCTCCCGAAGTGTGAAACGGTTAGTCTTCAATGAATACGTACGTACCAAAAGGAAATATGTAATGTCTGAATGAAATATATCACTATTGGTAACAGGCTTCGAAATTAAGTGTAACATTTTATTTATTCGCAACTAACTTTCAGCTTTTTAAAATTTGGGTCTTTAATTGGATCTTTAATTAGTTCTTTTTAAAATTTGGGTCTTTAATTAGATAAAATAATATTTTTTACAACTATATGAATATCAATAAATAATCTATAATTAATTTAAAAATAGTTGGATCATGTAAAGTAAGAGTAACAACTGCTGTGTTGTGTAATCACGGGCTAAGAGGTATTCCATCTTTATTTGTGAGATTGACAATGCATAATAACGTTATTATTATGATATGGTTAAACAAAGATAATTAACAGTCCATAGGGGCCATAGGATTATCAGCTCGTTTTCAACCTCACCTTTCATAAAAAATACAGTTAATATGACACAAAGTGGAAAGAGTATGGCAGTAAAGAACTTAAACAGAGAAAGAATCCAGTGAAACCTGTGTTAATTAACTTTTTTATGACACGGTTGGTGCTAATCTGAGTTTTTACTTAATACACAATCTACACATAAACGTGGCTATCTAGCACGCTGAATATAAAACTGCAACAATTTATTGTGATTAATCACTTATTTTAGATTAGAATTTAGGACTTAATATTTATCACATAATAGATAAAACTTGGTAATCTTCGTGGTTTCGCGGAACTCTGATAATAACAGAGACAAATTAGTTTTTTATATTTCCTGTTCCAGTAATTAATTTGCATTGTCAATACATACGAGCATAATCAAACACGTGCTAATTTTCAACTTTAGTAAACTTCGATAAGCTTAAAGCAAAAAAAAAAATATCTTCACGCAATTCCCAATACAGGTGTAGACAGAGATTTAGTCTAGACAATTAAGTCCCTTCGACCCACCTTCCACGGAAGATATTTTCGGGACAACGTGATAGGTGGTGAGGCGTTGCCGTCTTTATGTCCAAGCTGACGATATAATTTGTACATAAGTTATTGGTACGAGCCTACCACTTGGGGATCGAACTTGGGTCCCTTGACTCGAAATTCTACCACTCGCGACTAATTACCTTAAAGTATTACACAATTAACATATAATTTTATCGAGATAAAGATGGAGTCGCGAGTGATATATTTTACTAATGCGTTGCTTCAAAAATAATAACAAAACAATAACAATAGATGCAAAAAATTGTGGTAAGCAAAATATTGCGTATGTTGTTCGCGCGGTAGAAGTTATAACATAAATCTTTAGTGGGATGTTGTCTTAGCGAACAGTTTTCTGTGTGAAGTTGGCGCGATCCCATGTAGAATGATCTCATTACTTTAAACAAGCTAATCTATATGTATATGATTTTGGACAATGTTTGTTTTCTGAAAGTTTTAATTTTTCCAAGTTTATCTTGCTAGGTGTTGTAATTAAGAAAATTCGTTTACCTAAATGAATACATCAATACGTGAATGTTGGAAATGCAGCGAAGCTTGGTCACCCAGATACTGACTTATGTAAATTAGCGGGCAACTACCAGCAAATTTTGTCTTTCTTCATTTATTCCTGTTCCATTTTAATCCAATACAAATGATATATAATTTTCTTTTGTACAACCTAAGTGTTTTTAAAAATATGTATAGATTTGTTGTTTTAAATTTAAAAACCTCTCTATTTTATTTTTATTTTTTTGTCATTAATTTCATTTTTCACGAACTTAGTACATACGCGATACTTGCGTGGGTGGTATTGGCTGATAGTAACTATATATTACCATTCAGGCATGAGTACAAATTATACGTAAGTAAAATACGAAAGTAATAACGGACATAACCAAATAATAAACCAGGAAACATAATAATAAGACAAAAACATACTAGAGTATCAATAAAACTCAGATTTAAAGATTGGGATTTCCATGACGCACAACTCCGTGTACCTAAACGGACTCTAGTAATCTTTATTACAGATCAGAAGCGAGATACAGTACTACGGGAATAGGTGTTTCCAATATTAAAAAATAGAAACGAAGATGGTCTCCGGTTTCTTTACGCAACAATCACCAAGTTGTCTTATCTTCATGTGCGTAGTTACAGTAACAGTTTAGTCAAGCCTGTTGTGGGCTGAACCCACATAGTATAATGGTACTAAAATAAAACACAATATACGGGGAAGTCCAGCCGCAAAGGCTGCCCCTTGAGTGCCAAAATGTACCTAAATGCATGCAAAAGAAAAAGAACCATAATTTTATTCGATGTATTCTATCTTACTCTCTTGCAGATAAATATGATTGTCTCTTATTATGTTATTCTTTTTCGTTTTATGATTACCAAGTTTTCTTTTTTTTTCAATGCTGTGGTTGACAAAGATCTAAACGATTGACCCCTTTCGACTCACTTTTTAATCAAGCTAAAACAGTTTTCAGTTTTCACAAAAACGCCATCTTCATTACCACCGTCGCCGACACTGACAACCTAAAAGAGTGAAAAAATAATTAAAAAATTACAATCGCTATATTCTATCTCGTTATCTCGCAGGCTAAATCTCATATTACACATAATATATATAATACACATATTGTGTCTTATTAATATTACTTGTCGTGTTACTTTTTGTTGCATCGAGTTTCAAATCCCAAGATTGCTAAACCACCAATTTTACCGCATCATGTATATTTATTAAAAATTTTATTATATTTACTATTTTCAAGGTATTCCATGAAAAAGGAGTTTGAAAATGATTACGCCAAAATAAAATGGATTGTTTAATGCAAGAAATTAAAACCAAATATTTAGCAGTATAATAACATAGACAAAAAATATACCTTCATCAGTCTCGAATATTACATAAGCAACTTAGGTCAATGAACCTAAACTTTTCTCTGATATCTAACATTGGTTGCGTGGGACACAGAAATTATTTATTTTGTGTACAATTAGTATGTATTTATAGCAAAAACAGAAGGTTGTTTGGGACATACCACAGTGTTTCAATGAAGTCTTTACATTTTTCAATTGCTAACTATCAAATGGGCGTAAACAACTTAGGACAATTTTTTAGTATCTCGCTAAAAAAATTAAAGAATATGTAACTCAATCCATAATTCCACTGGCTCTCTATACCTCCTTATCCGGATCACAACAGTTGTTAGCAATACACTATTAACAATGCCATTAAATACTGTTGTAATGAGTTAATATGTAACGCAAAAACATACAACTCCTAATGAGACTACTACTTTAAATATCCTTTCTATAAAGGTACTTTCATCTCGAGCCTAAGAGGTAATCAGTATTTAGCTGAGAATCATTACAGACATAAGAGGAAGGAATTGAAGCCTTTTCTTCTTATGAATGTCATAAGTAGACTGAGAGAAAATACTTGAAAATAGCAATAGCTTTTTTTATAGAAAAGGCCGGCAAACGAGCAGGCGGCTCACGTGATGGTAAGTGATTACCGTCGCCCCTGAACACCACAAATGAACAAAATTGGGGAAGGGGGGTGTGTGGGCCTCCGGTTACCTGCACTCACCAGACGAAACGCAAAAGTTAGTTAGACTTCTACTTCACGTCGGTATTCTGTGAGGTCGCGGTACTTCCCCGGTCGAGCCGGCCCATTCATGCAACAACAAAAGCTGATGCGTGGCTCTACCACTGTTAGCTGCCGTTATACAGCAGGATAAACTTCTTAAAATGTAACAGAGCAAAATGAAACAGACCGGTGACGGACAATAATGTCAAAGAAGGTAAGATAATTACGAGAGGCAACACTTTAACACGATGGGCGCGACTGGACACGGCTTTACAAAATATCATATATAGGCGTCAATAAATGCATCTGCGTTTAGTTTGGTGAGGTAATCAGGTAATCATTTACCCCTCTGGGGAGGTCCTCCTATGGGAGGACCCATCTGGAAGGAAAACCATCTGCAATTCCTTCTATATGCCGTCCATGTCCTTCAATAGGCGGTTCCTCTAATGTTGCGGATGTTCATGAGCGTCGTCACTTAGTATCAGTAGTTGGGGCAGAGATTTAAAAAAAAGTAGGTGTTCGGTAATGTGATCGCCCATCCGCTTGCTTAATGCTAGTTAAAATATACATGCATTGGCAACATTGTAATACGCCACGTATTGCAATTCTGAGCATTGTGGCTTCTCCCAAGAAAAGAAGAAGGTTTGTAGCTTAGCACGGCTAGTCATGTGAGTTGGAGAGTTTAGATTTCTCTTGTCACTACAGGAATACAGGGGGTTGATAGATTTCTATAATCATCTAACCAAAATAATAATAACATTTCTAATTCTAACAAACGTCTTACGTTTTATAAAACGAACGAAATGAGAGAACCGGACAAAACCAACTTTTTCCTCGAGTGACACACGCGGTGTTAATTGTGATGGTCTGAGACCAATCATGGCGATACTCTTAATTGACTCGCTTCTACAAATAAAAGAAGTAAAGACACTTTGTTCCACAAGTATCAAGCATTTTATTAAAGTAGCTGCCATGCCCTACGGTCTTACCTGTCGCCAAAAGTGATATAAATACCATTGACGGTAGATGCATTCCCATACAATATTGGGAATTTAAATTTTCTGCTATTTTAGATCTTTTTTTTTCGAATATGGGGATGTAAAGATGTTACAAATTATCGAAAATTTTGTGAATTATGAAAATTGGAGACGTTTTTGTCATCAAAATCAGTCAAGAAGTTATCCACCAATGAATTTTACACAAAAAACTCCACTAATAAGAGACATAATAATTATCTAGACCAGAACAAAATTATCCAAACCAGTGTATGGTAGTATAAGGCACTTTTTTATGTTACTATATGACTGACGTTGTCCTAATGTATACAGTAATAGCAGTAGCAAATACGTTAAATTCGAGAAGCCTGTGCGTGCTGACGGTGGAAGAGATACGTGCCAAATGATGATTTTAGTATTTCCTCCAAAGTTGCTGAAGATGGTGTTATTATTCTATAGTCTCTTTGATATAGTCTAACGGATCTTTATGAATAATATGTACATAATTGCTTAAAAATGTATAGATCGAAACTTCTTCCACTTCTATGGAGTCACTATACCTATTTAGACTTACTTGCTTAACCTTAACTTATAAAAAATATGATCAGGGCGTTTGCTTTTATTCGTTTAACACAGGTGATATATTTACCATCAATTAGGCAGCGACATAAAACATCATAATGTCATAACCAAGGGGACTGGCCATTATTGCCATACTTGGCAAGTTGATTCTGTATCGTAGAACCACACACAGACAGTAGGGTCTGAGGTACCTGGTTCGTTGCTGCTAAAAACCGATCAACTTAATTTTGTCACTGTATTCTTGCGATTTTTATCCGCCGTCTGTCTTCTACAAAATCTCGGTCATAAAGGGGGTGATTAAATTCTATCACCGACACCACGCGGACGTTCCGCGTGATTTCTTTGTAAATGATTTTATAATTTGAAAACATTATTTATTTAAATTAACTGAGTGTACACAGTATAAAGAGTTATTTTGAGATCAAAATTCAATTTCGCGAAATTCTATTGTACCATACTAGATGTTTCCGTGCATTTTTTTTTCTTTTATAACGCTATTCTTACTAATGCAAAGTAGGCAGTAATTCGACATTCACCTATACCGACATCGAGTCGCTCGAGCAGCGCTCGTCATTACGCCGATGGTCAACCGGTTTGTGATCGCATCAGAAAAACAGCTACACCGGTACCACGAGACGCTTATCAAAAACGAAAGCGATGCGTGAATAAGGTATTCGGCGATGGTCAGAGTGAAATCGCAGGTTCGCAGAGTTCATAGTACGGGTAGCCCGACATGCGTGCTCGTCGAGAGCGCCACAAATTCGGTGTCAAAATTTATATAACGCCGCGAATTATCAAGCGCTCTGATTAACCACGATCCCGCGCCGGCGGCGTGAATTACCAGAGATGTCCTTCAACGGGATTGTTGTTTACGTTTAAAGCCTTACACAGGCGATCAACATGTTTTCTGTAGTTTACTTAAAGGAAATAGGACAATAAAGAGAGCTATGGTAGATTGAGAACAATATTTATATACTCGCTTAACGTACGGACAACTTTGATTACCAGCCTGTAAGTGTCAACTGCAGGATTTAGACTCACAATACAACTCCTTACCTGACAACTCCTTGGAGAATTCCACGAAGGAATTGTCATTGGCGATCGCAGTACCAGATACCTCTGACCTCAGACCATGCTGCTCGTTATCGGTCTGCTAAAAGATACTGTAAAAAAAATTGCTAAAATTGTGCATTAAATATATGCATCGAAATTATTTACGAAAAGTTAGCTGTTTCAGTGCTAAACATAAAATTAAGAGTAAAGAGTATACAAAATATTATACATTGCTCTGACCTCAATGTTACTTACACTACCTCTAGCACTTGTGTTATGAAATCGGATTCAACGAACAACAAACACCCAGACCCAAAGAAATGTAGAAAAAGTGCTTTTCCCGTCCGAGAATCGAATCCGGCACCTTAGAGCTGGCGACAGTTTGAAAACCCGTGTGCTTCTCGAGACGGAGGTCAAAAATGATCACTAAAACATTACGTTAGATGTAAACGTTCGGTCTAATGAATTTCTAAAACTTTAGACCTTCATCGAGAACAAAGAGTTCAATAGTATTTATATGTATTTAACTGTTAACCATTGGTAATCCGTCGAGTTTTATATATTTAAAATAAAAATATTGGGTCAGGGAAAGAGTTTTTTCGAAGCAGATGTAAAATTTGTTGTACAATCTCTTTGGTTGATCTAATTGCATCTGACTGATTTACCATTAAATAAGTAACATTCTTAAAAAGGAAATTAAAAAGAAAAATCCACTACCTCCTTTAAACAATATGTAATTGAAGTGAAGTAAGGGAAAAATGCGACACATGCCTCGAAAAAAAATTTAATTTTTATGGTTAACTCCGCGTGTCAGTAAGAGTAAGATAAAATTGGTTTGAGTGGTAGAGTAGGATAAAATTGGCACGGGACCGGAAATTTTGATAACAAAGGTGTAGCCCAGTCGCTCAGTTACGGTTATGGTCGATTCCAATTTTGAAATAGTCGGTACCTAAAGCGTTAGGGGTTGACCACAAAACATCTTTATAACAAAAGTATACCAGCAATGTATTCTGAAATCTGAAATAGCATTACTGGTATTCCTGCTAACCATTCCAACTAAGCTGCAATGCTTACGACAATAGTCGAATGGCTGGATGCGGATTTGTTTTACTTAGTTATGATCCATTTGAAAAAATCGGGATTAATGAAGAAGCTAGACATTTTGCACATTTGAGTACCTCAGGAGCTCACTGAAACAAACCCAATAGATCGTGTTGACACGATTACTATTCTCTATAAAAATTAAGAAAACCTTACTGTTCTAGATAAAATTGATCACCGTTAATGAAAAGTAGACTGCCTACGATAGGAATGTGGTGTCTCTCAATTTAATGCTAGAGTCTCATCAAAGTAAGCTGAGAAAAAAACTACAAAAGTTTATCAAGAAAAATGGTGTTATTTTTTATCATTATGCTGCCGATCCGTCCATACTTAGAATCTCAGCAAAAATTTAGAGAACTCGGGATGTTAATGCATCTACCAGCTAATCTTGCACCCTCAGATTTCCCTATAGGTCTCTTCGTAATTCTTTAGGTAGTGATAGATTAACACCAAGACAGGACCTCAAAAAGATACTTGTCGTCGTTTTTTTCATCAGGAGTCTAAATTTTTTACAGCAATAAGATTTTGTCACTACCTACATATATATTATGATCAAAACTAAATAAACTAAAACAAAATCTATGAAAAAAAGTGCTTAAATTTGAACACAAAATACAAAAAAAAATTGTCCTCGCCCAATTTTTGCCTTTAATAATTTTAATGTAATTCAAAAAATTTGCTTTTATTTTTTCATGCACTTCCAATATTAGAGTCCAACTACCTAGGGTTTATGGTCTTAGACAATTTAGTCCTTTCGACCCACATTTCAACAGAGCTTATGTGGAACAACAAGACAACGTCGTGAGCCTGTCGCCTCCTTTAGGATCCACGCTAACGGTATAAATCGATAATCGAAGCAATAACCCCCTTCTGGCGATCAAATTCCGATCACCCAACCACTCGGCTATCGTGCCTTATTTTTTTTAAATGTAAGTATTTATAATTCATTGTTTTGTGATGTTTTCTATAAATAATCTTTTACAATTACACAATATAGTATTATTTACTTTGGGTTTTGAGCTTAATACGCCGAAAATACAAGAAGCAACAACGAGCGGAATAAGGTCAATAAACAAAAAGTTAGAAAGCTGTGGGAATACGGAATAAGCAGAACCCGTTGCTACGGTACGGAATAGAGTTGGAGAAAGGTGGGCAGCGAGCTACGTTGACGGCCGCTAATACCGAACAACTTTTAAAGTTTTTTTCGTCTTCAATTGTGGAAAAATTAAGGAATTGATCTAAGTATTTGCAAATATCGCGAAGAAATATTTTAAAAATACATTTAAGATGTATATAAATAGTAAATAAATACGAATATAGATAAAAGAAAAAGTGATTTTTCTATATAGACCCGTCCGGGAATCGAACCTGGGACCTCGAGATGCCTTTATAACCGTAATTGTTTACCCCACTTGTCCACGGAGGTCGTCCTATTATGTTATTAATGCTGTTAATGTCACTTAACATAAAAGAAAAAATATGTTAACGCATATTTCCAATATTACGGTAGACAAAGGTCTAGACAGTTATGTCCTCTCACCGAAGCCTATTTCTGACTACATGACAGGTGGTGAGCCTATAGTCGTCTTAGTTATTTAGAGAGGCCGGTGTCGGTCAGACTCAATCTACTGATGTACTAGGTAAACTTTTTTTTTAAATATGATTTGTTAACCAAATGCATTTTGCTCAAAAATATATTATTAAAAAATTCCAATTCTTTATCTTACTTGGTTATTAAGATAAGAAAGCAGAAAACATTTCATAACATTTTCACTTTCATAATTCTTTATAGATTTGTTCCATCCAATCGAGTTCATAAATAATAAAAATCGAAACCATGTATATTACTTACTAACTTTACTTTATTGTTGAAACAAATAATAAAATTAGTTTTAAAAATGTTTGTTTTTGTCAATAACTTTACACAGTAGTGTTTTTTCTTTCTTTCTTAATAGTGCTTTCATACATTGCTTTAATCCCAAAGTAAGTAGCTTAAGCACTTGTGTAATCGAATCAGAAACAATGAAGGTACCTCTAACATCCGGATCCGGGAAAATGTACAATGGAAGAATCTGGTAATCGAACTCAGGACTTTAGAGCTAGCAACACCATGAAAACCGGTGTATACGCCATTCGTCCACGGAAGACGTCATCAACCATAATTAACCATATTCTTTTTTCTGTACAGCCTAAACATAGTTACAAACAAACGTCTACAAACGTCCACTGCTAAACATAGTTCTCTCCCAAACTTTGCCACAATAAATGGTCCTGAGCCACCAGAATCCATGGAGTTCTCGCATTATTGCGCAAGCCGTCACACCATATTGTAAGGGTTCTTTCTACGCCGCTTTTTTATAATTTTAACCCTTAGCATTAGGGATAGAATGTTCATTAGTTTTGAAGGAATAAGTAGCTTTTCTAAACGATTTGATTTTGTACTGTACTCTACTTATCTACCGTCTCTACTGCAGGTGCTCGATGCTACTTATTCTAGGTTGACTACCATATTCGTAAAACATCGGCCTCACATTCGGTAGATGGCTTTGTTAACGTCGATCGCTAAAACCCTTTTTATTGGACAAGTGAGCATCATATGCAGCAGCCTTTAAATGTAAAATTCTTAGGTAATGTCCTTTCATGCTATTGGAATTAAATTAATTCAAAGACGTTACTGCAGTGCTGATGATCCTTTTTCCTTTTGTCTTTCTCTTCTCAAAATCGCCCACAAATTTTGCAAATACTGAAAATTGCTAAAGAATATTTTCATTAGGTAGAACAATAAATTAGTAAATGAAGAAATGTATACAAAATTGTATTTTTCCTTTTCAATAAAGATTTATAATAACAGTGTGATAAATATAGACATTATAAATACCTGATAACAATATACTCTTCAGTTGTTGTGTCTGTATTGTTAGATATATGAGTAGCAGGGTTGATAAGTGACCAGGACTGCTGAGATGCCCCTTACTCGGAACACGAAGTAAACAATTTTAATTATCTCGACATAGTTTACAATGTAAATACATCTGAACATGTTCTGTGTCACTATAATTATAAAAATATAAGATTTCTTATTGATGTATATGAGCGTGTTCGTCACAGACCTATTTACTTCAATTCTTCTAACAATACGTAGAAATTTATATTTTAGTCATTACACATCACAAGACAAGATAAAGATAGCTATCGCCGGTTAGGTAAACGGAAAACATGCTACAGTATTTTTTTTAGTTCTAATATTAATGCAAGTTCGTTAAGTAAAGGGTTTTCAGCTATAAGTATCATTTATGCTGCAAACATTTCAGCTGCAATGATCGATTTTATTCTTTGGGCACAATGTATCTTTCTAACCTTCCTGCACGTTACATACTGCCAAAGACAAATAGAATCTGATGATGACATACCGTCACCACACTTCATGCCATGAATATGATTATGGTGTGCCGCTTACATAAAAATATATAAATATCTTCACGCCATACCCAGTACAGGGGTAGACAGAGGTCTGGTGTAGACAATAATGTCCTTGGACCCACCTTCCACCGAAGATATTATGGGACAACGTGACAGGTGGTGAGCCCGTCGTCTTTATGTCCAAGCCAACGATACGAATCGCACATAGGTTTTGAAAAAACTCATTAGTACGAGTCTGGCACCTGAGAATCAAACTCGGGTCTCTCGACTCGAATTCCGATCACCCAACCACTCGGCTATCGTGACGCTTTCATCAAAATGCTTATCCCGTATGGCGACTAATCTATCAGTAATGACTAAAGTCGATCAGCGGACTGACACAGGACGATCCAAAATAACAATAACAAAGCCTTTTTCGCAGATTTTTCTAGAATTCAGCAATGAATACTGTTGCTCTTTCCAAGAAGAAAAGCAGAAACTAAAAGAGTCTCTTTTCGAAGCTCAAGAAATGCAACTTAAATGATCCCGAACAGTCATTTTTGCCTTCATAAAATTTTCAATGTGGCAACCCTAGGTAAGAGGGTGAATGCAAGGGCGAGAGGACGGAGGGTCGACGCCAAGGGTACGCCGGGCGAGACCTAAGCTCTTAAGGGCTACTATCTACGTTGATGCTTTGACGTACAACAAGTAAAATTTATTTAATATCGTCATTTTAGTTTATACATATTACTTAAGATTTATACTTGTTTTTTAATTATAAATTTAATTTTGCTTCGGGAATCAAACTAGATGAGTACAATTAATACAGCAAAAATAATGTTCCATATTAATTCCGTTATGAATATGTGTGTATAATTGTAGAACTTTACAAAACTAAAATTATGCCTTTCCCAAATAACATGAACAATAATTATTAAAATATCAATAGTAACTTTAGTACTAAATTTTAAACAAATACTGCTCTAGTTGCTACAATGCTGTATATGCTGTACATCATATTGTACCATCAAGTAGGATCGATTAGTGGAACCCAAAATCTAATCAGCTGTGCTGCTTTTGTCTCTTCAGCGGTGCCAGATGAACGTAGTATGTCGTAGTGTTTTAGTAATCTTCAATGTATTGGAGCTACGATATCCATCCGAGTAGACACAGTACAATATTCATCTGCTTATCTATAAAAAGATATGAATATCTTAGTGGCGACCGACAATTGGCGGGGTAACCGTCTCGAAAATATACCAGGCTGAACATCACTGAGGTACTACGATTGTCAATCATACTTCATTCGTCGAATCACTTGCTGCTAGTGGAAATTATACCTAGGTCCTTTGATGGTCCTTATAGTTGAGTAATTCATATCAATCCCCGAAACTATACCTCAGCGATGCTCTGAAAGATGTTTTCTATCTGCTAAGCTAAATTTAAGTAGTACTTAAGTACTCTAATAAACTTCTTGTGTGGTAGTAGCCGTGAGGCAACTTTTGCTGCACTGTAAGGTTGGCTTTACCGGAGCAACACATTGACCTCGGAGAATACCAGCAGGAAGTAGAGGAGAGTAGAGACATATACAGCTTCTACTTTCGTCTGGTGATTGAGATAATTATCCTTCACCTCTATTTACCTGAGTTCACTCTTCTCCCATCACTTTCCTTGTCTTCCATTACTTTATTGATTTTTAAATTTATCTTAAATTTGCGATAGCCGAGTTGTTGGGTGGTCGGAATTTCGAGTCGAGAGACCCGAGTTCGACCCCAGGTGGCAGTACCAATGAGTTTTTCAAAAACTTATGTACGAATTTCATCGTTGGCTTGGACATAAAGGCGGCGACGGGCTCACCACCTGTCACGTTGTCCCGAAAATATCTTCGGTGGAAGGTGGGTCAAAGGGACTTAATTGTCTAGACTTGACCTCTGTCTACCCCTGTATTGGGAATTGCGTGAAGATATTTTATTTTTTTTTATCTTAAATTTAATGACAAAAAGTCCAGCGTGTCATTCACTTGCTTAAACAGCAATGAAATATATAATAATCATAAAGATATACATGGTTTCATCGAATTAACGAAGTTGAAATAATTTCTGGCAGATGTTGCCAACGACCCTACGAGGCGTATGAAAGAAAGATTTAAACATTTCGATCGATGCGCGTGGGACATGGAGGCTTGAAGGTAAGAGCGTTGTCGCGGTACAGAGGTCGCGAGAGTTCGAGTCCCGTCCGAGTGGTATAATTTAAATTTTACATTAAATTATAATTTATTAAAGTCTGGTAATAGATCTGAAACTCTTGTAGCGTTGAGAATGCTCATGGACGTCAGTAATCAACTATCACGAGACGGGTCGATGGCTCACTATCGTAAAAACACAATTTGAACATCAATGACCAACATCAGATAGTTTTACCTTCCAGTAGTTGTCCCCACCTTGGCTCTGGTTTTATTTATTCTCAGTGACCTGTTCAATTCGCAAAACTCAAAATCCCTTGTCGAAATCTGAACGTCTAAACATTTCATTATCTCGGCATGTTTTTTCTTAAATAGTTCGTATTTTCATCATATTATTTAAATACATCGTACTACATACATCTAATGTGTATATATGTAATGTACATAAATATACATACAGAGTATATTTATGTACATTACTTATCATTGCACCTTACTTACACCTTATTCAATTTATCTCTGTATCACCCAAAGGTTATTAGATACTAACCCATAGACGGACTTCAAGCCTCAAGTTTTAAGTCCGCTTGTTATGTGCCCAGGACAGTGTTTTGTTCATCACTGACCAAGGCATATCTTTATAGTCAACTTAAGTAACAGACTGAAATGAATTTGTAATAAAATATTAGCAAATCAACTTTTCCACCAATTTTATTCTACATTGCGCAATGTCACATTTAATCTTATTAAAGGCTTTATGAATGGATCTCGAGGAAATGTAAGAGCACTCACTGAGATCACATTCACTCTTAACATTCTCCGGTGAAATTATGTATACGCTTAACTGAAATACACATATAAACATAACGGCCGATTAAAGTCCACTGCAGGACCTAGGTCTCTCTTATAGGGAGAATTTTTCATAATTGAACGCTTGCCAATCGGTTTGGCGACCGCAGTAGCAGACCACTCGCATCTCAGACGCTGCTGCCCATCTTCGGTCTGATTATTTAGAGATCGTTATCCTGCCATCTGTCGGTTGCCTTAACGATGTTCAAGGCAACCGATAGATGGCATTCCCTTAGTCCCCTCTTACGACACCCGCGGGAAGAAAGAGAGTGGCATCATTCTTTCGCCGTTACCACACGGCATACGCTTAACTTAGATCAAAAGAAATAAGGTAAAATCAAACCTGACAGTATTTCGGACCACCGGCATTAAATAAGTAAAAAAAGTAACATCTTGTACTTTCCTTCACTTTTCCCTTTTGTAAAATTGCCACAATACACCAAAAGCCCTTTTGGGAGTACAAATGCGGATGGATACTCTCTTGCCATGAGCTTAACCGAAAGATCGTTTGCTATGTTCCCCCAAAAAAAAATCGACAGGTATTTAAAATATAATCTACCACACTATTTTACCTCCAAACTTAACAAAAGTTCATCTTAAATGTTATGGCAATCTCAATTCATAACGCAGGCACAGATAACAAACCTGGCCACCAAATTCCATTCCTGTCCAGCAGAATTCGTGTACCATGACATAGCAATATAACCAGTATAAAAGGCACCCCATTCATCAGGAGCTACAACTCATATACAACCGTTTTCTACAGACCTTACCAGCCAGTAGAAGACCATTTTAGGATATTAGCTAGCTAATCTTCACAATGATTTTAAAAACTCCTTATATTCCCAAAAAGAGAAAATCTCCTCGGTTAGAACTACTTAAAAAAAGTATAGCCAAAAAAATTTAATAATTACTTTGATAATTACTATATAACTCTCCAATTCCCAAACGTAAAATTTAAGCCAAAGACGCCACCAGTCGTTGTAAGATCTAATGAGAGTTGCGGATGACGCAAAAATTCTGGTCCAAGCTATTTTTATTAGCTATGATATGTGAAAGTACGATTATATGGGAATATATACTGTTATATATAGTGTTATATTTTTCTACAAACATAGGAAAAATGTAGATTTCAATATATTAACTGAAAACTTTTTCTACAAAAAAGCATCCTTCGTTTATTCGATACTACGTACCATTATTTCGATACTATGCAAATCATCCATCTGCATGTGGAGAACGTGACAGAAATAAAGAGTAACATTACAAAAAGACAAACATGATGAACAATATTTATTTATTTATTTATTTATCTTCACGCACAATCCCTGACGGGTAGCCAGAGAACAGATCGCCAAGTGTCACGATCCCTACATACTTCTTTCGCTTCTTTCAGATTCATCATCTTCTTCATACATGCACGTCTAGGTATCCGAGTACTCTTGACCCTCCTCTCTTCGAGCAATTTGCTCACATGGTCTTCGAAAGTTAATCTCGGTCTACCTCGACACCTTTTAATATTAACTTTCGCGCTATATATTTTCTTCACCATTCGGTCTTCACTCATTCGCTCAACGTGCCCAAACCATCGAAGCACGCCCTTATCCATTTTTGAGACAAGGTCATCTTTCAAACCTGCCATATTGCGAATCTCTTCGTTTCGTTTTCGGTCGGCCATGGTAAGGCCGCACATTTTACGAAGAGATCGCATCTCCACTGCATTCAACCTGCTTTTATGCTTCTTCTGGCATACCCAGGTTTCGCTGCCATATAACAAAGTCGGTACCAACACTGCGTTATGTATTGCAAGGCGTGCACTTTTCACAACGCCTTGCCTTTTGATTAACGCAGTCAGGGCACCATTGACTTTGTTCCCGGCAGCGACACGCCTGTACACATCTAAATCACATCTTCCATCCTGGCTAAACGCACTTCCTAAGTATACAATTTCATTCACCTGTTCTAGACATTCCTGATTTACCCAAATTTCGCACTTCGTTCTTTCTTCGTCCCTTTCAAATACCAGAACCTTAGTTTTATTAGCATTCAAACGGAGACCATTAATTTCACATTCTTCTTTCATACACGTGACTAATGCCTGCAGTTCTGCCTCTGATGGTGCTATAAGCACTGCATCATCAGCATAAAGCAGACAATTTACTTTTATGTCACCCAATTTCACACCCAAACAGCTATCTTTCAGCTTCTGTAAACAGCTGTCGAGATACAGTATGAATAGCCAGGAAGACATGACACAACCCTGTTTTACGCCCGTTTGGACGCTAAACATGGGTGACAGGTCATGCCCTACCCGCACACAGGCTTTACAGTCACAGTAAAGTGACTGCACAGCCCTTAGCAATCGACCATCCACACCATACCCCGGCAACAGTTCCCACATTTTCTTCCTTACAACCTTATCAAATGCTTTCTCAAGATCCACAAAAGCACAGAAAATCTTCTGGTTAGCAGCCAGAAGCTTCTCCGTGATCATGCGGAGAGAAAACATTTGATCCGTGCATCGTCTTCCAGGTCTAAATCCGCATTGTGCCTCCCATAGAAATCTTTCCGATTTCTCTTGCATCCTACGTGTCAAAACCTTCGTGTAACTTTACTTGCTAAACTGGTCAAGCTGATCGCCCGATAGCACCCGCAGTCATAATGTGAACCTTTACCTTTATATAAAGGCACAATGACCGCGGATCGCCAATCATCCGGAACAGCCCCGTTCGCCAGCAAAATTGCACAGCAGATGAAAGCTGTCCCAGACGCGTGGCCCACCATACTTGACCATTTCAGCAGTAACTCTGTCTAGTCCCGCAGCCTTACCACATTTCAAACTTCTAATCGCACATTCAATCTCTTTCATACTGATGACCTCAGTGTCATCGAGGTCCGAGTCTGGCGTACCAGTCACGGCGTCACCCCGGATCCCCACTAAGATCATCACACGCATACATCTCTCTATAAAATTCGCTCCATCGCTGCATGACGTCCGATTTTTCTGAGAGGACGTCATTGGTTCCCGAAAGCACTTTATTCATTCTTAAGGCTGTCGCACCACTCCGGGTCCTTCCAACCTCTTTCCAGAAGAGTTTGGAGTTCTCCTTGAAGTTGTGCGACAACCTTCGTCCGCTTCCATTCTACTCCTTTCACGCACTTCCTCAATCAATGCTTTCGTGTGAACTTTCTGAAGCTTATATCTTTCTTTCCTCTTCTCTCTCATATCCTTATCATTACTAGAGGCCAAGTAGTCTAACCATGCTTTCTTCTTCTTATTTACAGCTTCTTTCACTTCGTCATTCCACCATGCATCACCCTTTTTACTACTACCTCTTTTCACATTTCCACACACGTCTTCCGCTGCACTAACCATTCCATCTCTAAGGCTCTGCCATATTTCTTCCACACATTCTTTCCTAACACCAATGCTGTCCAGCTTTTCGGCTACCCTTGCTTGATATTTATTCCTAGTGTCCGCTTCCTGAAGCTTCCAGCTTCGGATGCTGCCGACCGACTGTGGTTCTGGTATCGTTGTCCGGTGGCGCCAACCCGCGAACAGACCCTAAATCTAGTAATCACTAGGTAGTGATCCGTTCCCAGGTCAGCACCTCGGAACACTCGCGTATCCATCACCTGTTTTCGCAGTCGGTCATCCACCAGGAATAAATCGATCATACTTCTCTCATTCTCTCTTGTTCTAGTATACATATGGATTTTCTTGTGACTAAACATAGTGTTTGTCACAAGAAGACCCTTTTCCTTGCATACAGCCAGTATAAGCTTGCCAGCATCGTTAACCCTTTTATCGCCAACATTCCAAGCACCGACTCGTACCCTGGCCGAGCGGTACCAACCCATCCATTCAAATCACCACATACAACAATTCTTTCGTTTCCTCTAACCAAGTCTAGAACTTCTCTTACATTCTCCCAAAACTCCTCCAGCTCAGCTCTGGACGACGAAGCCACCGGCGCATAAACAGCCAAAAGGAATAACTTCGTCAGTCCCAATTTAAAGCGAACCCAGAGAAGTCTCGAGTTCACAACCTTATATTCAGTCATAACATCGACCAACCGAGACGACAGCAGCACCCCCACTCCCTGGCAGGCGCTCTCGCTCTCCGGGACTCCGGACCATAGAGCTAACGCCCCGCCAGGGAGCTCTTCAGTACCACTGCCCTTCCGCTTGGTCTCCGACAAACACACGACATCTAATTCTCTTTCTTTCATTATTTCAATCAACTCATTCGTCTTATCTCTCATGCCTCCTCTAACATTCCACGTGCCAACTCTGCACTCCGTCCTCCACCTTCCGCCGTGTCGGGCTGTGCGTGACGGGTGGCGGTCCCCATCGCCGCTTTGCGCGCTGCATTTCACACCAACGGGGACGAACTGGTGTGCGTCGCCTTGGGGACGCCCTAACCCTCGTTGGCATGGGTGCGCAGCTGTAGAATTGCAGCCCTGAAAGGGCTGGCAGGGGTCGCGACGAGCACGCTTCTACAATGACCCCAATACAATGACAATACATAGCATTATTATAATACGGAAATAATATTATTTATTCTTTGGCATTACGAGCACACCCGTGAGCAGGCTCTCTGACCTCCTATCACCACGGACGTCATTAATTTCATAATTTTATAAGAAGCAGATTTTTTTAACTTTGTGCTTAAATCCTAAGTGCTGAATACGTCAAAGTTTTATAATTCGATCAGGGCTAAAATATAAAAATAATCCAACCAATGCAATGCGATAAATTATCGTTAACTCAGTATAAAACATCTAGGACGCTTCCTATCAAGCTGAGCGACAACGAGCGTGGCGTAACGCCGCGACGCCCGTCCCGTCGGACTAACGAGTTACATAAAAATACAAACCAACCAACAGGCGTCCGTCCACGACTGTACAGCTACACGCTACCGGTTGCTACATCGCCTCTGTCATTTTTTATTCCAGTATTTGGTACGTTTATCAGCAATTTTGAAAGGCATTGGCAAATTTATAAATTTGGTGTCGAGATGTCATAGTGCATAGTTATGTAAATAGAATATTATATATTATTCTATAAAGGGCATACACCTGTAAGAATTTCCTATACTCGCACACCTGGCAAGTGAGTTGACAATCAAAATACCAACTATCCCGTCAAATATCTGTTTAGTTTTAATCCGGTATTTTTTGAAACGGTTTTCCCGTCATCTGTCGGTAGCAATTGCTATTTTCAAGGGCTTTCTCTTAAATTAGTCACGATAGCCGAGTGGTCGGAATTTCGTGTCGAGAGATCCAAGTTCGATCCCCAAGTGGCAGGCTCGTACCAATGGGTTTTTTCAAAAAAACCTATGTACGATTCATATCGTTGGCTTGGACATAAAGACGGTAACAGGCTCACCACCCATCACATTGTCCCGAAAATATCTTCGGTGGAAGGTGGGTCCAAGGGACTTAATTGTCTAGACTAGACCTCTGTCTACCCCTGTATTGGGAATTGCGTGAAGATATTTATTTATTATTATTTATTATTCTCTTAAATCTTTTTAAAATTAGCGGTATTATTTCTTTGGTAACTATAAAAGCATTGAAAAAGAGCTCTCGTGCGTCTACTCCGATATCACAAAAATCATTTCCAAAAAGTATAAAATTGTATAAATTAAATTAAAAATTACATACTGCGTAACGTGTGAATTAATCTTCAGCAGGACTGAATAGTTAACTCCAATACATAATTATTATTTTTACATCTCTTCCAGAACTCGAATATTAAATAACTTTCTGTTTTAATTTTACTTACAGCGACATCTATCGGTAACAATCAAAATCGACCCAAATAAGAAAATTCATCAATAAAATATTACGAGTTAACATGCTATTTAACATGTTTATTTTGTTTTATTTTGTTAACATGCTCGTCATGTACGGTTGCGAAGCATGGACCCTGAAAGACGACACTACACGACGCCTGCAGGCATTAGAAATGTGGTGCTATCGTTGTATGCTGCGCATAAGCTGGACCCAAAAAGTCAGGAATGAAACCTTCCTCCAGCGCGTTCAAATGCCCCGAAAACTATTGCAGACCGTCAAAAAACGTAAAATGGATTATCTTGGTCACGTGCTCCGACACGATAGATACTCACTACTACAATTAATTATGATGGGCAAGATAGAGGGGAAGAGGCGCGCTGGACGCAAAAGAAAATCGTGGCTGCGAAACATCAGGGATTGGACCGGCACTACTTCAGTCGAAGAACTGTTCCGACTCGCGGTTGATAAGACAGAGAAGCTGACGGCCAACCTTCAGGATTGAAGAGGCACTTGAAGAAGTAGAACATGCTATTTAATTTTATTAAAAAGAGAGAGAGAGAGAAAGATACACAAATAATTTAATAGAACTCCAAAAACAAAATGGGTTAATTCTTATGAAATAAACAGAACTGGCTTCCACGAACGGCTCATTATCTGGGCGCGAGTGGATCGTAAAGAGCGCGAACGACGCTGGCGTCGGCGTCGGCTCTCGGCGTCGGTGACACATCGCGTGAATCACAGGCTGGAGCTGCGCGGGCACAAGAATCTCTGACGTCATACGTCCGGGACTTATTGTCAACGCCGTATTGAAAAACATTCTCATTAACGTCCCCAGTAGGAATTGCAAAATATTTTTACCAAAGCCACTATTGTAATATCAACCACATTAATTGTTTAATTTAGATTAATAATAAACTTTTTAATAACATTTAATATTTTTTTAAAATTACTTATTGATTTTGTAGGCAATTAAAGTACTACGACAGTGCACTATGGCACTATAAAAACAATTATTAAATGATATACATTTTTCAATAACTCAATAATATAATAGGAGATTATTCAAACTTGTTGTATCGCCCAACTGTCTGTTGGATCTGGCTGATCGTGGTGTAATTATATCATCAATCATAAGCTTGAAAACAATGTGGACGCTGATAATTAAATTATTGCTATGTAATAACTTCCAGTACGAGTTCAGACAATCTGGCAACCTTCGTAAAAGTAGAGTTTTGGCCGCAGGAAAGGAACGCAATTTTTATATTACTGAAAGCATGGGTGGTGTTCATCAAAATGCATAACATTGTTGTGGATTTTTCCAAAAAGAAGAATTAAGAAGCAATACAACAAAACTCTTGTGTGGTTAGAGAAAGACGAAAGAGTGTACGGCTTATTAGACTATCTAGCTTAGTCCTCAGAGGTAACAACGCAGGTTGGCAGAGATTATGAGCCGCAGCAGCCACTTACCATCAAGTGGACTGTTGTATCGTTTTACGCCGTTCTCCCGCCCCGCCAATAAAATTATGTATTACTCTTGTATTTAGGTGTTTATTTATTTCCACACATCTCTCTCTCTCTCTCTCTCTCTTTTTCATTCTTTCTCTAATATCTTTTTAACTCTGTCATTTTCTACTTTTCTTCAAAAATAAAACACCTGATGAGTATCTTTTCACATAAAATAAATGTTTAAAAACCTATATGAAAAAGGTCAAATTACACATCACGAGTTATTTGGAATATTTAATTCAATAATTTATTAAACTATGTTTTATTAATATTAGTTAAAATTCAAATACATTAAACTGTAATACATTTTAAATAAAAAAATAACATTATTCTTTTTTAAATGTTCGTTGTAAATAGATTAATTTAATATATTTTAATAATTTCTAGCAAGGACAAAAAAAACTCACAAAATTTTTGGCGATTAAAGAATAGGACCCCTGGCAGCGCGCGCCAGTTCACGCCCGTTGCGTTCCGTTCCCCGACCGCAATGTCGAGTTTCAATATCTTTTGTATTCATAACCTCTACATCACCTCGCTTGGCTTGACTTACCTGTGCCGAATTCGCTCCACTGCTAATGACCTTCTAAATATTGCAGGTTTGCGAATAAACCTTCAGCGTATCATCACAAAGAAGCCTTAAGATTTTGGACTCATTGCAACTCATATTCAGTTATTAAACTCTGTCACAAAAATATTTGTTCGTAAATAGTTAATAGATATTTATATGATATACATTATGGACTATTGTAGTTCACTTAATATTATTATACAGGAAAAATCTGTGTACCTCCGTTACGAAAGTTAAAAGATATGTTTTTAAAAGTCTTTCTAGTTCTTTTATTCCACTTGCCAAAGCAAAACATGGTTGAGGAAAACAACACGTGAAAACCCGCATGCCTGGTAAAAATAATCTCGTATACACTCACTGACAGCGTTCCCAATCGAGAACTACAGTTGACAACGTTTTCTCGAGTAAATATCTTAAACATTACTCTGGTTCCAAAGTAGCTGAGGCACTTGTGTTATGGAATCAAAAACAACGAAACTGCCAAAAACACTCAAACCAATGGCAATATAAAAACAAGTGATTTTCTACGTTTTCCCGTCCGAGATCGAACCCGGGACATCAGAGCATGCGACACCTATCGGTGCCTTCGCTATTTGACCACGTAAGTCGTCGATGGTCGATCGATGGTCACGATCCAATTTTTTTTAAGTTTGCTATCAAAAAAGTAAAAGTTATTTGACTTCAATAGCGTTACTAATAATTTTACCATTTAAGGAGCTCTGCGTGTAATTAAATAAATGGTAATCTGCAGACGCGATGTAGCCCTGCTACATGGCGGATGGGACAATACATTACAACGCAGATCTAATAATGTTTGGGCAATGACCAGTTGTAATATCACGAACATTTACGATTCTTACGATTTACCAATTCTCACCGCTTGGTAGCATGCGATCCTCAGCATGGACAGTTATCGACTTACGAGATTGATTTTGATGTCGTTGGAGCTAGTTCATCTTTTATCACCCTGATTTAATCTGAGTAATGTTGCTATATAATATACTATCCACTTTCCATGGCCAGTTATTAGTTTTTTCAGAAATGTATCAAATTATTTGCGTATCTGATGCGATTCGTAGATACAACATGTTGCGCCAAATTAATTACTTTAAGTTGTGAGTGATCTAGGTCGAGTTTGTAGGCATAACCATACTCATTTATTATTGCTAAGTTCTCTGCGATAACAATTTTTGTGCTATGTAAATCTGAATTGACATGGGTCTCATCGACTCCGGATGTAGAGTATTTTTCAATAAAAAATCAACCGAACGAAATCTGGCAAACCTATTTTGCACTGCCGATCTTTCAAGATTCGTTCTTACATGCGAGAACTAAATGACTTCTTGTAGAGAGAGGCTTGCGATGCGTTAGTGCCTTTTCGGAAGTCATACCTTAAAATGTGTCTGAAGTACACACACGACTTACTCCATTTTTTTATTTGGATTAATACAAAAACCAATTAACTGTTCAGTATATTATGCTATTTAAATTAAATGTGGTAAAATCTGTAATAGTTTACCTTCCGCACGCCGATTGTCTTACTTCAGTACTTAGTTGTCATATTGTCAGTTATATTATATATAATAATAAATAAATAAATATCTTTTCGCCATTCCCAATACAGGGGTAGACAGAGGTCTAATTAAGTCCCTTCGACCCCACCGGCCACCAAAGACATTTTTCGGGACAACGTGACGAACAGGTGATGAGCCCGTCGCCGTCTTTATGTCCAAGCCAACGATATAATCGTAAGTAAGTTTTTGAAAAAACCCATTGGTACGAGCCGGCCACCTGAGGTTCAAACTTGGGTCCCTGACTCGAAATCCGAACACCCATCTACTCGGCTATCGTGACTTTATATTATACACAATATATAAAGTCACGCTAGTCTAGTCACGATAGCCGAGTTGTTGGGTGGTCGGAGTTTCGAGTCGAGGGACGCGAGTTCGATCCCCAGGTGGCAGTACCAATGAGTTTTTTCAGAAACTTATCCACGAATTTCATCGTTGGCTTGGAATAAAGGCGGCGACGGGCTCACCACCTGTCACGTTGTCCCGAAAATATCTTCGGTGGAAGGTGGGTCAAAGGGACTTAATTTTCTAGACTTGACCTCTGTCTACCCCTGTATTGGGAATTGCGTGAAGATATTTATTTATTTATTATTATTATTAATATAAAATATACAAATACAGAAATAACTAAAATATAATAAGTTTTTGAACGGTAGAACTTACCTGCCCACTATGCCTAGTAATTAAGAGTACAGGGAAAAATTACTAATATTAATAATTTTTAATAGTCTGATGAAAAGTAGCCATTAAAAGTAATAATAATAGATCTTGTCCAAATAAGACCCTGCAAACGGTGGTATTGATCAAACCTGTATAATAAATGACTGTGTTGTACAGAGTATCAGAATAGCGTATGCCAGACAGATTCGGCTAGCGACCAAAAGATGTCGCTGTATAACAAAGTTCCTAACTCACTTAATGGAGTATTAATGTCCGCTGGCTGATTTCATGCAGACAGACCAAAAGAAAAAAAAAAGAGAATATAATCACTATGAGGTAAACAGTTCAAGTCATCAGGTTTACTGTTGCCGCTTACCGAACTGCTTAGCTATAGTATGACAATTTCATGTTTGTAAGGATTAAAGAACCATGTCATATTTTTTCATAAAAGTTTAGTAGAATTTAGATTAAATTTTCTATGATATAAGGAGCGCCTACGGAGTTTTCTCATCTCCCTCATCTCCTCAAAATCTACACTAATAATAGATTTGAATAGTATGTTTTAGTAATCAAAACAATCGAATAATGTATGTACTTTGCAAGTCACGATAGCAGAGTTGTTGGGGGTCGGAATTTCGAGTCGAGGGACGCGAGTTCGATCCCCAGGTGGCAGTACCAATGAGTTTTTCAGAAACTTATCCACGAATTTCATCGTTGGCTTGGACATAAAGGCGGCGACGGGCTCACCACCTGTCACGTTGTCCCGAAAATATCTTCGGTGGAAGGTGGGTCAAAGGGACTTAATTTTCTAGACTTGACCTCTGTCTACCCCTGTATTGGGAATTGCGTGAAGATATTTATTTATTTATTATTATTATTAATATAAAATATACAAATACAGAAATAACTAAAATATAATAAGTTTTTGAACGGTAGAACTTACCTGCCCACTATGCCTAGTAATTAAGAGTACAGGGAAAAATTACTAATATTAATAATTTTTAATAGTCTGATGAAAAGTAGCCATTAAAAGTAATAATAATAGATCTTGTCCAAATAAGACCCTGCAAACGGTGGTATTGATCAAACCTATATAATAAATGACTGTGTTGTACAGAGTATCAGAATAGCGTATGCCAGACAGATTCGGCTAGCGACCAAAAGATGTCGCTGTATAACAAAGTTCCTAACTCACTTAACGGAGTATTAATGTCCGCTGGCTGATTTCATGCAGACAGACCAAAAGAAAAAAAAGAGAATATAATCACTATGAGGTAAACAGTTCAAGTCATCAGGTTTACTGTTGCCGCTACCGAACTGCTTAGCTATAGTATGTGCTTAGCTATAGTATGTGCTTAGCTATAGTATGAAAAGAACCATGTCATATTTTTTCATAAAAGTTTAGTAGAATTTAGATTAAATTTTCTATGATATAAGGAGCGCCTACGGAGTTTTCTCATCTCCCTCATCTCCTCAAAATCTACACTAATAATAGATTTGAATAGTATGTTTTAGTAATCAAAACAATCGAATAATGTATGTACTTTGCAAGTCACGATAGCAGAGTTGTTGGGGGGTCGGAATTTCGAGTCGAGTGACACGAGTTCGATCCCCAGGTGGCAGTACCAATGAGTTTTTCAAAAACTTATGTACGAATTTCATCGTTGGCTTGGACATAAAGGCGGCGACGGGCTCACCACCTGTCACGTTGTCCCGAAAATATCTTCGGTGGAAGGTGGGTCAAAGGGACTTAATTGTCTAGACTTGACCTCTGTCTACCCCTGTATTGGGAATTGCGTGAAGATATTTATTTATTTATTATTATTATTAATATAAAATATACAAATACAGAAATAACTAAAATATAATAAGTTTTTGAACGGTAGAACTTACCTGCCCACTATGCCTAGTAATTAAGAGTACAGGGAAAAATTACTAATATTAATAATTTTAATAGTCTGATGAAAAGTAGCCATTAAAAGTAATAATAATAGATCTTGTCCAAATAAGACCCTGCAAACGGTGGTATTGATCAAACCTGTATAATAAATGACTGTGTTGTACAGAGTATCAGAATAGCGTATGCCAGACAGATTCGGCTAGCGACCAAAAGATGTCGCTGTATAACAAAGTTCCTAACTCACTTAATGGAGTATTAATGTCCGCTGGCTGATTTCATGCAGACAGACCAAAAGAAAAAAAAAAAGAGAATATAATCACTATGAGGTAAACAGTTCAAGTCATCAGGTTTACTGTTGCCGCTTACCGAACTGCTTAGCTATAGTATGACAATTTCATGTTTGTAAGGATTAAAGAACCATGTCATATTTTTTCATAAAAGTTTAGTAGAATTTAGATTAAATTTTCTATGATATAAGGAGCGCCTACGGAGTTTTCTCATCTCCCTCATCTCCTCAAAATCTACACTAATAATAGATTTGAATAGTATGTTTTAGTAATCAAAACAATCGAATAATGTATGTACTTTGCAAGTCACGATAGCAGAGTTGTTGGGGGGTCGGAATTTCGAGTCGAGTGACACGAGTTCGATCCCCAGGTGGCAGTACCAATGAGTTTTTCAAAAACTTATGTACGAATTTCATCGTTGGCTTGGACATAAAGGCGGCGACGGGCTCACCACCTGTCACGTTGTCCCGAAAATATCTTCGGTGGAAGGTGGGTCAAAGGGACTTAATTGTCTAGACTTGACCTCTGTCTACCCCTGTATTGGGAATTGCGTGAAAATATTTATTTATTTTATTTATTTATTTACTTTGCCAGTGATAAAATTAATATATATACTACCCGTAACGGTCAGTCTTACATTACCGTTGACATACATTTACCAGATATTTCTTCTAAATATCGGTGCGGTTGAAGCTTTAACCATGGCGATTTTTTAGTATTACTCTGTAATCGATTTCTAGGTGTAAAGAGCAAATCGTACGGGCTCTCGGAGTGGATATTCCGGTAGATATATGTTCGGTAGCAATTGCCATTTTTAAAGCTTTTCTTTAAGAGTCATTTAAACGTATTTTTTTTATTTTGAATTATTATTGATACTAGATTTTAAAGACCATTTTTAGATAAAAATTCTAACATACAGTAAACAACATCTCGCTTTTAGGCCAATACTTAAAATTTATATCATCATTATTGTACCAATAGGTAAACGTGTAAACGTAAAAAACTTTCGACAGATGCAAAGTTTAACCGTAGCAATGTCTTATTAACAACCAAAGCCTTTCCAGAAACCAAAAATCATTAAGACAAGGGAGGTGGGCAGTAACCATATTTCAATGAACAAAATTCAATAAATATTGGTAAGTTTAATTCTGTTAATACTCGTCGTCCAGTACGATTTAGACTAGTTTTCACTTATAATCGTGAAAGCGAGGCAGTGTTCAGTATTCTGGTAGTGGCGGCCAATTTCGTTACAAAACAACATCACAATACTTACCGTCGCCCACCAGCACCCAAAATAAAATTGGTGTCGGGAATTTGGTAGTTGAATAAAAGTAAAAACGTAAGTTTTTTCATGTCTTTTGTAGATATTTAACGTAATTGATTCGAAAAAATGAATCGAAAACATGAATCGCAAAATTATGAAGAAAAATTTATGTTGCCGATATACCATCACGATCACGCTTCTGACACTCCTGTAATCGCAAACGAAGATTTTTACTATGCTTTAACTAACTTACTTTTCAGGTATCCCTGAGAAAATAGTGAAGACATAACTGTGTGGTTCAATATCTAAATAAAACATTACAATCATATGTCATTTTATAAATTACTTATTTTATTCGCTGACCAAAATCCCGATACCATTTTGGACATTCTACATAACGTGCGATTTTTTTTTTATTTTGAACATATAAGTTATGCTGAATTATATATTTGAATTATATATTAATAGCTATTTGTTATTAAATTAAAGATAAAAAATCTTTCAAATTTCTACTGACACAGGTACCGTGTTAAAGGTCGCGGGTTCGAAGCCCGTCCGTGTTAATTGAAATTTTAAACATTTTTTTCTCTTTCATTCTTTATAATGTTTAGTCATTAGAACTCAATGAGTTCCTTCGTATAGCTCCGTAGAATATAATGGATGTTCCAGCCATAGTAGCTTAAAGACTTTTATAATATTTAAACATTGGAAATTCAAGTTAGCATAGAAGAAAGTAAACAAAAGTAAAAAAATTTGCAATAACAAAAATAGTTTTTGAATATTGGCCGTGGTGTGTTGGCGACTGAATAGAAATGATACCTGCATCCTACATAGAAAACGGGAGGGTTTCTAAATGTTGTCAGTTTCACCACACTATTTACCTAAAACGCATTTACATTGCTGCCGCAATCTCCATAGGCGTCATCGGATCGTATGTAAAGTATGCAATCATTAAGAAATACTTATTATTGTGTAAATGTATTTAATTCTAATAAACATAGGGTTTTATTTTAACAGTAAGTTAAAGTAAACAATACAGTTTAAATGAAATACCAGTCATAAATTCTACATCCATTATATTTGAATTTTAGAGATGATAATAAAAATTAATACATTTCCAATGCATTTAATTTTTAAATTTTACACAAAAAAGGAACTTTTGTGGATGTTTTATACAAAAATTAAGCTTCTATTGCATGCCTCAGTTATTCAGTTTCTGTAAATCTGCATCATTTTTACATATCAAAGATATTTCAGTTCCGTTTAGACACTAATGATGAGAGTCAATTGTTTTTAGTAAAAAATCAGTCTAGACGAAGTACCACCATTTGACATCGCTATAATGTGACTCATACGTTTCTGTCTTAAAAACTAAAAATAGAGGAACATAAATTTAGAACTTATACATAAGCGGAAAGAACAAATAGTACCATATTAATGGGGTATAAAGTATTGGGGAAATAAATTAACAATATACATTTGTAAATTAGGTACCAAGTCCTAGTCACGTCACTTCCACCAATCAGACTTAATTCTCGTAAAGTTTCGAATTATTCTAATTCCACTCCTTTAATCCATTTTATTTTATTTGTCCACTATTAAATAAAACAGATCACAGTGCAAAACAAGCACATAATTCGCAATTCTTTTTCTAATATTAACAAAAATTTCTTATGGCCCGGTTGACCTTATGAATAGGAGATTCCATAAATTTTAAAAGAATTGAATATGGTACTAAGGGCACCAAAAATAGTGTAAAGCACAGTGCCGTCTAACTATTACAAACTAAAACATTCCTCTCTCGTACCTATACCAACATAAAAAACACAGCCCATATACTGATAACTAACCGCAGTCTTCTAATAGTTTCAATATCACATAATAAGAGTACACATTGTGCGATGTCAAATGAAAGTAAGTTGTTTTGGCAGTAGGTAAAGATTTTCGAAAATCCAGTAATGTATACAATAATTAAGATCACAATACAGTTAATACTTATGAATAAACTTACCTTAATCAAATACGACAAGCGGTGACAACTCGTACACTGTCATCCCAGTGAGGCTCACACATTGTTAAGTTGTGCTTAATACAATAGGAAGGTTATGAGTCAACATACTGTATAATAGAGATTGTACATTACCGTCATATTCACCCTAGCCCTAACTTAAGTAATCAACTCATTTAAAGTATAAGAAGTTCTAGCTTTACTTTTAATTTTCACTCACTAACTCATATAGAGCATTCGACCTGATTGTAACATGTTTACAAGCCAATTAATTTAAAACAAATGGAACTGCTTTTAAATAAATCAATGAGTTAGTTATAAACAAAGGAATGTTTCAATATTTTTTTGAAAATTTAAATAATTAACAGTTAACAGTTAAAAATATATTGATACTCAGATAACAGAATATGAAATGTCTAAACTACATTTAAATTCATGAATAAAAATACTGTTAAATTTAAAAAATTTATACCGATTTGTCTTTTACAAAATAAAATCACTTAACAAATCAGATTTGGTAATTTGAATACAATTTAAACATAGCACAGACATACCTTATTCAATTATACCTACTAGTTAATTATTATTCAATGCATCATTTTAAAGCAGATTATTAAGGACTTTATGATATATCTTAGGACTAGACAATGTACGAAACGGTCACCGCGTGGTACACAGTGAAATTTCAATACGCATATAAACTAGGAAGTGATGTCAATTAGCGTGGAAGCAACCTCAGTCTTGTCATTCTTCTGATGTGAGCCAACAACGCTACGACGCCCGGCATTTTGTCAGTTTCGCACTGGAATCATTAGCAATTTGTCATATTATACCTATTTATTATTATATATTATAATACATTATACCTATTATATATTGCAAAAATTACATAGTTACAATGATGCCTTCATTATCCTGACTGAGAGCAGGAACGAAAGTTGAGTTAATTTTTACCAAAATATTTGTTAAAAATAATGTAAACAAAAATTTTGTGCAAAATTAACACAAACTAAATTTAGAAAGTCAATATTAAGATACTGTTGAGTATAATACAATGTGTGGAATGTTCTTTTTACAATATTTACTTTTTAAGTTAATTGTGATACCATCATGGCAAAAGAAGCACAGTACTCATGCCTTATTGCCATAATGGAGTTACTTCCTTAACCTTCATTGACAAATATATGTTTATAAATATATACATACACAAAGATCACTAGATCTTTTACTGCAGCTTTTTCAGTTATGTAATTCCAGAATGTAATATAACACAGACAGATAAGAAAGATTTTATTTTGCCTCATGTAATAAATCAATAAGGGGGTGGTGGTAATAGTTCAAACGATCTATACACTGAAATTAATGAGGCCATGTGCTTCAATGATTTGGGTTTATTGAACAAATGAGTGAAGAGTTTGGCAAGATTGAATGGTGAAGTGATAGGCCCTGAGGAACTCCTCACTTTTGAGGAGCATGAGTTCAGTGATATAAAAGCAGCAAAAGACTTATTTATGAATCATGAAGTTGTGTTATGTGACAATCTGTTCTCTCAGACAATTCTGCCCTGTATATAAAAGTAAAGCATATCAATCAAACGCACCACAATATTTTATGCTTCTGTAGGTTGCTCTATAGGATCAGTGCGTGGCTCCTCAGTTGGAACTGTCTTCACTTTGATATCTGACACCTCTACTTCACTTTTTTTCTCATCTTGACCCTTTTCTTTCTCCACTGAATCTCCATTGGAACCATTAACTTCCTCTGGTTTGCCATTCTCGGCTGATAAACGAGAACTCAGTTCTTCATCCTTGCTGGTATCGCCATTCAAACTAACTGGCTCGGAGTTTCCATTTGTTGTTTTTCCATTCATTTGTAAGTCTTTTGATTCATTATCTGGCTTAGCTTCATCTACTACATTATTCTCTTTTGTATCTGTGGAAACTTTTGTATCACTGTCTGCACTTTTTTCAGATAACTTTTGTTCTGCAGTTACTTCTTCATATTTTTCTGAACTTCCAGTTTCACTTTTATTTGTCTCATCGCTTTTATTTTCTACCTCTTTTGTTTCTGTTTTACTACTTTCAGAATCTTTATCATTATCTTTATTTACTTTTTTACTATTTACTTCATCGCTTTTCGTAGGTACGTCGTTAGACACCTCATTCTCTTCTTCAGTTTTCGTTTTTGTTTCTTCCTTTACTTTTTCATCAATGGATTTTTCGATATTTTTACTTTTTTCTAATTCAAGTTCTGAATCTAATATTCTATCAACAATATCATTAGAATCTAAATTTTCATTTTCGATTGTTTCTTCTGCGATTGGGTTAAGTAATGGTTTTACTGGTATAGTATCAAGGTTAGTGACATCTTGAACTTTTGATAAAATCTCATCACATTCTTTTTCCAGAACCTCACCAACATTTTGTAACTCTTCCATATCTTCAGTAGCTGGAGGTTCTTCAATAACGGGTTCAATGTCATCGATAATTTCCTCTGCTTCCTCGAGAACTTTATCATTCGTTACTTCTTCGATTTCAGTAATAATAGTAGGTGGTGTTTCTTCAACAGTGGGCGAGGTTTCCATAGAATCATTTTCTTTTTCATTTTTAACAATTTTCTCTTTATCTTTTGGTTCATTTAATAACTTTTCTTTCTCTGTGGTATCAGTTTCCATCTTTTCAGCCTGTACCTCTTTCTCTACTAACTCTTCTATAACAACAGGTTCAACATCAACAACAGGTACATCAATTGGTTCATCTATATTAGTAACTTCTTCCACTATTGTCTCTGTCACTACAGGTAAAGATTCAGCTTCTTTGGGTTCTGTAACTTCTTCTCCCGGACTTACAACTTCTTCTACTTCCATTTTCTCAGGCTTCTCAGATTCTTTTTCAACATTTGTTGGCATAATAGGCTGTACCTCAGATACAGATTTGTTTTCATCTTCTTTGTCAGTTTTTGCCATTTTTGCTGGAAGCTCATCCTGAAATGTATAAATAAAATAATAATATTGAAATAAAATTAACATTATATGATATTAGGTTAATTGATAAGGTTTTTACAAATTTATGACGTAGAAACATATGTAGAAACATATCAAATAACAATAGCAATTTTTAACTAATTTGTAACAAATCATTGATATGCAGCAGAAATAGGGTTGGCGATAGCACATAACCTTGTGGGACACCAGCGTTCACAGGCTTAGGAGTCCGAGCATGCACCGTCAACAACACCTCGATGCTCCGGTCTGTAAGAAAACTAGTGACCCAATTGCAAAATTTCTTGGGTAGCCCAAATGACGGAAGCTTCGAGAGAAGCGCTTTGTGCCATATCCGATCCTAGGCTTTCGCTATGACCAAACTAACTCTGCCAGGGCCTCCCTCTTGCTCCCTACTTTCTCCGCCCATCTGTGAGTGAGGTACACAAGAAGATCACCAGTTGAGCGACCCCGACGGAAGCCGTACTTGCGGTCACTAATCAACTGGTGCTCCTCTAAGTACCTCAAGGGCTGGCAGTTTATAATGGATTCCATTATTTTGGAGAACAAGGAGGTGATGGCGATTGGTCTATAGTTGCAAGGATCTGAGCGGTCGCCTTTCTTAGGGATCGGGTGCACCAAAGCTGTCTTCCATGCCTACGGGACGACGCCTAAAGAGTAGGTGTACCGGAAAAGAAGCGTTAGAACCGGTGCCAACTCTGGAGCATACATCCTCAACACAATAAGGGGGATACCATCGGGCCCACTCGACTTTAGGATGTCCAGGAACAGGAGTGCGTTGCGCACTGAGCTCTGAAAAAACCGCATGTCCGGTATTGAGCATTCACTGTACGGGATGGTCGGCGGTGAGTTTCCCCTGTCATCGAGAGTAGAGTTGGTCGCAAAAAGAGAAGATCGGCTTTCTCCTTTGCGACATGGGCCAGCGAGTTGTCCTCCCTGTGCAGAGATGGTAGTGATAGCTGACTGAAATTCCCTTGGACAGCCTCGGCGAGGGACCAAAACGCACGAGTTCCCGAAGGAGGACGAACTAGTTTATCGGCAATTCCGCCTCGGACTTTGCCGCAGCAATTACTCCTTTGAAGGACCTGGCCTATTTCTTCTTAAAACGCTAGTTTTTGAATCCCGAGACGCCGATGCATAAACCCAGGCCTGGTAGCACTGCAGCTTTTGGTGAGACGCCATTCTGCAGATGCTATCAAACCAAGGCTTAGATCTACCACCGATGTGCACCACTGAGGGAGGAACGAAGAGTTCCATTCCTTGAAGCACCCCATCAGCGACGAGAATTTGCAACGGCGTCGGGACTATCCAGCGAGAAAGTGGGTCGAAAGGACTAAATTAGCTGATCGCCTTACTACCCCGGTATTGGGAAATAAAATGCGTAGAATTCAGAATTCATCTGGACGTGTGCCCATGCCTACACACGGTGTGTGCTTAAAAAAAATATCGCCAGGACGGTACCTGCGGCTCGGTCTTGCGCTTGTTGGAGGCGAGCTGGGCGAGGCTGTGCAGCACGGCGAAGGCGGCGGTGGCCTCGGCGGGCAGCGGCGCGTTGCCCTCGCGGCTCACCAGCGCCGCGTGTAACCCGGCCGCGCGGGCCGCCTCCGCCTCTGAACGAAAAAAAATTACCATTATCATTAATTCAAGTCACGATAGCCGAGTTGTTGGGTGGTCGGAATTTCGAGTCGAGAGACCCGAGTTCGATATCCCCAGGTGGCAGTACCAATGAGTTTTTCAAAAACTCATGTACGAATTTCATCGTTGGCTTGGACATAAAGACGGCGACGGGCACACCACCTGTCACGTTGTCCCGAAAATATCTTCAGTGGAAGGTGGGTCAAAGGGACTTAATTGTCTAGACTTGACCTCTGTCTACCCCTGTATTGGGAATTGCGTGAAGATATTTTTATTTTTATTTATTTTTTTCATTAATTCAAAAAGGCTTCAGTGGAAGGTTGGTCGAATGGACTTGATTGTTGGGACCTCTGTCTATACCCTTGTATTGGGTGAGATGTAAGATATGTTTTTTTCTTTAATTAATAAACAAATAGATAGATAGGGACAACCGACATCACATACATTGCTCTGATTCCATGAAAAACGGTGTGTATGCCTCTCATCCACAGAGTTCATCATAAATGTGATAATAAACTTAAATTGGAGTAAATTATATGTTTTCTGGAAATATCTGTTTTAGAATAAAATTTTTGAGTGATTATTATTGTACAGAAAAAAGATGACGAACTTCTTTTCGAAATAAATACATAAGAATAATATGGAAATAATAAATCACGAATTTTGTTCAAACTCTTATTTTTACATGAGCCCATCCCACCACGTCGAGGTTATTTAAAAGGTTATCTTAATAATTTGAAATTTGTCTCTGGTCCCTTGAGTTTCAAATTATCGAAAGTTGACTGTATGTATATACGACATAGAAACATGCAAACTCTCTTCAGATCTATCTAATATCTTTTCAATATATCTTTCCAATATATTTTTTCAATCAATTTACCAAAAGAATAAAAACATACCGAGCAAAGTTCGGTCATCCAGGTACTGATAGCAGAATCAAAATAAGGCAACAATTTTGATTACAACGCCATCTATTAAGTCTTCGGAAACGGATGGTGCGCATGAGTGGGGTCGATACAGGAAGTGACAGAGCGGATTTGACTACTATGTGTTGTCAATGTCATTTGACTTCTGATATAAAGTGTCTTCAGAATATTCTCGGGGCTTCACCTACGAAACGGACGGCAGTGTGTCTTCTTCCTGTACCGAACTTACTGCGTTTCCACCCATTTAGATCAGTTTTCTTATATGGCTCAAGACGGATCTAACAACGAGTTGCCATACGTGAACTACCCTACGCGGACATATATATAGTCTAAAGTTCAATTGAAGTTAAAACTTCAAAGAAATTGACATTTTGATATGACCAAATATTAAATTGAAGAGAAAAATAAAAATAAATTTTTCTCTTTAATTTAATAACATAAAAAGTTCAGCATAAATATGTTTTAAAAATCAATAAAATTGTATAATAAAAATTAAAATTTGGCGTTATCGTATTGATAATTCCTATCTGAAAAGTCAGAATTATCAAATCGTCACTTGCAAAAGGGATAACAGATGGCGCCTATGCCAATAAACAAGGCACAAGTAATATAAAGAGAACACAGAGTTAAAATTGTCAAATATAGTCAACTGATGCGTGTAAGACACGGTGGCTCGGAGGTAAGAGCGTCGCCACGGATCGGCGAAGGTCGCGGGTTCGAATCCCGCCCGTGTCAGTTGAAATTATGACTTTTTTCTCTTTAATTTAATAACATAAAAAGTTCAGCATAAATATGCTTTAAAAATAAAATTTTCAATAAAATTGTATAATGACCAATTATGTCATTAAATAATGGAACGCCTAAGCGATTATCAGCCCATTATTTGTTCAATATTTCACACATTGTTTACAAAAAAAGGGATATTCCTTTGATTACTGTCTAGAGTAAATAGGAGTATAAAAGGGCAATTTATTATTCTAAAAATAATAACAATGTAGTTATAAAGCAAATTAGATCATCAATCAATTATTAGTCCTTTCACACCTTCCAACAAAGACACGTTTTGGGACAACATAACAGGTGGAGAGCTCGTCGCCGTCTTTATGTCCAAGTCAACAATGTAATTCATGCATAAGTTTTTGAAAAAACCCATTGAAGCCTTGGGGATAGAATTTGGGTCTCTTGATCAGAATTCCGATTACCCAACCACTTGGCTATCTGACTAACTAACTACTAAATTTACATTGGGATGTAGTAAGTTTTTAAGTCAGGGAATATTGCACAACAAATAGTTATCCAGACAATACAATTATAATTTCAATAGAGTGATTAGTTTCGTCCTATCAAAGGACTAGAAGTTCGAAGCGACGTGGCCGCATACCTAATACCAGCTGAACGTGTTCTATCTCGGTTAATACCCAACCAACAATATCAATCATACATAAGGTTTTGATAAAAACCTTTGGTATGAGCCTTGGTGATCAAACTCGGGTCTCTTGACTCGAATTCCGATTACCCAACCACTCGGCAATCGTGACTCTCAATTTGTTGCTGTTCTTAATCGAAATAGATACCCTTAAATGATAGAAAAAATTTTACTTTAAATACTATTGAACCTACCTCTATGATTATTACAAGCTAATAAAGCTAGGAGAGCTAAGTCTAGCCACCTGTTAACTGATGTGCCTATATCAAATCCTGAAGATAGTTCTCAAATAGTTATAACATTCTGATACATTTTCAATTAACTAAATTATTTCAATTATGTATAAGGCCTCAGATGTTGCTGCATGTCACTGTGTTATTTTAAACAGGAATTTTGTCCTGTTATGTGGGGGAGCCATTTAAAGGGCTTTTACCGATACCTATGCAACTTTTTCAAAACCCACCCATAGATTGTGAATGGAATATCTTCACGTCGACACCACAAAGTAACTTGCGAGATATCAATGTCAATTATGTCATGCCATAAATATATTATTGTATTACCTTTAACAATGTCAGTAAGGAAGAGAATCTCGTCAGGTTTGCAGCCAATGCTCTCTGCTATCGCAGTGTAACTGGCGGCCTCCTGCTTAGCGCCAACGGCAGTGTCGAAGTGACCCTCGATGAATCGCAGCAAATCTCCAGCCTGGGATTGCCCAAACAACAGCTTCTGCGCTTGAACCGAGCCTGACGAGTAAATGTAGATCTTCTGCCCATCGACAGACTGCCATTGCTCGAGCGCCGCTGATACATCGTCGTATACACTGGAACACGAGGTTATAGAAAAATTATCAAACGTGAAAGAGTTAATTCATAACAAGATTCCCATGAGTCACACATACTTTACGAGCGAGCTTCAATGGTTTCGGCATAAAATCGAATAAGTGGAGACCGAATAGTGTAGAAAACATATAGCGAATAATTATATAGCACGGTAATTAACAATAACAGGGATCAGGGGGGTCGAGAGACTAACTTGCGAAGACCTTGTGTGCAAATTGTTCGAGTTCGAGTTATTATATAATTATTTCATTATATTGATTTATTTATTTGATCTACAAATTTAAGCCATTAATAAATTTCTGTAATAAAAAAGAACATTGTAAGAAAAACTTCTTACAACGTAATGACACAAACGCTCGATGTACGCTTGTGACCATGACTTCAGGAGATAACATTAGTTAAAATCTAAATTAACATTAGTGATAAAACACATAAATCTAATGTTTTGTTACACTCCTTGTATGTATTCTTACATGTTGACAGCCTCAGGGGAAGAGTGGCTTACACACCAGTTTTCATGGTGTCGCCAGCTCTGAGGTCCAGGGTTCGATTCCGGTCGGGTCAATTTAGAAAACACTTTTTCTACAATGTCTCGGCTTTTGTTGTGTGTGGATCGTTGTGTCTGATTCCATAACACAAGTGCTACATCTGCTTACTTTGGGATCATAGCAATGTATATGATGCTTTCCCTATGTATTTATTTATTTATATATGTGGTTTACTTGAGTATTACTACATAGAGAATAGACAAGGCTATTATTAATTATGATTCTGTACTTTATTTAGTGTGATAGCTTTAAATCTAGCTCTCAATGCTTGGAATCTGGTCCCATTTTACGTTCAAGTCATTCTTTAACTCGTGTACTCGTATACGCCACTCGTCCATCGAAGTTGTCAAACGTGAAATACAAAAGTTGGATTTATAAATGAAATGCAACTCTTACATTTAATAATAACGCAGAATAATACAAAACATTATATTATTTCACATAACTTCTGATTTATATAATAAATTGGAAACTTACTGTCCTTTAATGTCGCCGTTATCGTAGCCCTGCTTCCAGATAAGTCCTTGCAGCTGTTTCAATGGGCCTGCCTTTCTATCAGCAGACATCTGCCATTTCACACTGTTCACCACACCTTCAATCTGTTCCTCCTTTGATGCATCCTAAAAAAGTAAAAAAAAAAAACACTTTAAATAATTTTATACATTTATACAGAATAATAAACTATTATTCCCAGGTTGTAGGCTCTTTCTCTTTCTCACCAATAAACGATTTATTTTGTTGGCTTGGATGTAAAGCCGTCGACAGGCTCATTATCTATTTTACGTGGTCCCAAAAATGTCTTCGGTGAAAAGTGGGTCAAAAGGACTTAATTGTCAAGACCTCAGTCTACCCCAGCATTGGGTTGTTATGTTAATATTTATCTTTGTAACTATATTAACATGAATACTAGGCCGGCAGTCTCACCGCTCATCACGTTATCCCAAAGTAGTGTTAATGGAGTGAACATATATTTTATTAATAAAATATTATGGAATCAAAGTAAATTGTATTTTGTTATGATTACGAAACAAAATATGTCATTAGTGGATGAATGGGAAAGCATCAATAATCTTCTCACCACAACTACTTGCAATGCTTTTGGTTATCAGTAAGGGAAGTCACCAGATTAGTAAAATAATAAATAAATATTTTCACGCAATTCCCAATACTACCCCTGTATGTAGTATGTAGACAAAGGTCTAGTCTAGACAATTAAGGCCCTACGACCCACTTACCACCGAAGATATTTTCGGGACAACGTGACAGGTGGTGAGCCCGTAGCCGTCTTTATGTCCAAGCCAACGAATTAATTCGTACATAAGTTTTTGAAAAACCCACTTTTAAAAAACACACATACACAAAGTATTGCACCGACCTATTTGTAGACTGACTCCTGTTTACTGACAAGTAGCTTTGTCGGCAACAGTAGAGGCCAGCTTCGCAAACTTAAAAAATCTTCGCAAAATCTCAGGGGCAAACACAATAGAGCGCACACGTTTTTCTCAACGTCGATTAATGCGGAAAATGAGGTCAATAGTGGTAGCAGAGGGATGCGGAGAACCATCACAAATTTTAGGGGCTGGTACAAACTTGAAAATATCTGTCTTTGCTACGGAAATGTTACAAAGGAGATGACTCTAATCATGTTTAGATACAAAGGCCTAAAGACCATTGCTAGGTTGATATGGACACAATAATACATAAAGTATTATTGTGTCCATATCAACCTAGCAGTTCACGACAATTGTTGACCTCAGTTGAGTATTAGTGATTAGTTGAGTATTATATTCTTACGTCTCTATGGTTCTACAATGACAGATCCATCAAGTAATTTATACTCAATAACCAAGCAACAAACCGTCAAAATCGCAGTTGCAAAGTAACATAATCTGCATCATTTTGATGTGCTATTTTCGGTTTGGATGTGGCGGGAAGAATCATAGTGGTAATGATTACAACTTATTTAAGTGCACGGCGGAACATAGGCCTCCTCCAAGAATTATCACATAGAACAGTCCTGTGCCATCTGCATTCATCAACTTCTCACAGTAATATGGATATAATTGGTATAAAATGTAACAAATTAGATCTGTTTTAAAATATGCAAAGACACTCAAAGTATTCCTACTACATTAAATAAAGACTTAGGACTATCAGTTACCTCTCCCGGTATCGGTACTGCTCCATCAATACTTTTCTCTTTGTCCTCAAGAGCTAATTTTCGTAGTGCAGTAACCGCATCCTTAACATCCTCTTTCTCCCATTCGTTTTCAAGAAACTGCTTAACTTTCTCCTCGGCATAAGGAAACAATTTATCCTGTAACAAAACATAAAATACACGTGTGCATGAATCATAACAAATCACATGCACAATATAAATTTAGAGAATACACATAAATAAATTTATTCTGTTGCAATTTTGAATCTGTCAGTTGCGTCGAACTTTGGGATTAAATTGTAACATAGTTACAATTTTTAAAACAAGTCACACAAAAAACTATAGTGAATTATACACCTGTATCTTCCACGTGAATCATTTCATTGATTAGTCAGAAATGTATGAAAATCCATTCAATAGAGGTGTGACGACAGACAGTCAGCCGCAGTCGGGAAGATTTATAATACGTAGTGATTCAATCATTAACAATTACCATGTACCTCATATTAAACGTATGATCGTAGTAGAAATAAATTGTTTAAACCTAGGCCTGTCGCCTAGATTCAGCGGTGCATTTTACACAAGCTGTGGTAATAGTGAAATATTTAACAAATAATACTTCACATCTTTAAAAACATGTATAATGCAATAATAAAGTATAAAAAACTTCAGGCGGGATTCGAGGCCATGACCCACGGCAGGTACACTGACCGTTGAGTCACGGGGTGAGCGAACCGTTGGTTGCAATGAAATATTAAATAATTAAACTTATTTTAATATGTAAATGTATGGATGCACTCGCAGGTAAAGGTTACAAAGTAACTGACTAGACTGAAACCAGGCTGGTGAAGTGCAAGAATGATTCGCGCTTCAAGTGTTTTGTGGATATGTAACTATGATATTAGTCTTTTATATTATTCATATGGAATAATAATATTATTTCACGGCGGGATAGACTTGTCCTGCGATGTCGGCGTAAGAATAATATATATAAAATAAATACAACCCCTCTTACCCGCGGGCGTTGTAAGAGGTGACTGAGAGAGACCTATATAAATATGTAACAGGAGCTACCGACAAATAACCATCTCCAAAAATACCAGACCAGAATTAAGCAGACGGACAGTAACGACTACTGTGTATAATACAGAAATCGCCAATCAACTTGTCCAGCGTGGTGGTCTTAATCAAGAGGCTTATGTCCTGTAGTACTTTACAGACCTAAAGTTAGCAAGGTCACGACTTCTAAAACTTTGTTAAATTTAAAATATAACCGACGATAGCGGAGTAGACTCAACTTCCCAAGACCAATCGGAATTCGAGTCAAGAGACCCAACTCGATCCCCAGGTAGTAGGCCCGTATCAATGGAATTTCTTTTTTTCAAAAACTTGTACGATTTATATTGGCTTGGACACAAAAGACGACGGGCTCACCACCTGTCACGTTGTCCCAAAAATATCTTCGGTGTAAGGTGGATCGAAAAGACTTAATTGTCTAGACCTCTCTATTTCCCAGTATTGGGAATGGCGTTATGATATTTTTTAAATAGAGCGTAACTTATCAGGGATCATCGAGGAAACGAAATTAATGATTTCTCCATCCTCGAAAGTATGTTTTCATTTCAAAAGTAAACATGTTAAAAGTAGAAACGGCCTTTGTTTATGTGGTAACAGAAATCTTTGACATGCGCTCTTAAGTGTGACTAACATAACATGATTCATCAAAAATTCTGAAGCGGCTCCTGAATCGAATTCCGATAGACTCTAATGTCGTGATTTTTTATTAATTATGTGTTTTATATCAATATGTAGTCCTGTGTATTGTAATTATTAAAGAAAAAATAATGCAATATATCACCTTATCCATTTATTATTATATTCCTTCAATACCTAGGATCCCATTAAAATTCAAAACACAAATCCATCATTTCTACATAACTATAATAGACTACAAAAGTCAAAACTTATTAATTAATTCATCTCAAAGCTGAACATCAGGCCAGTGGGAAAATTTCCTCAGGAATGACTGTTTCGGCAAAAATGGGCTTCGAAACTGATTGGGGTAAATATCATGGTTAACTAAACAAAGGCATTTTGAAAATTATTCAGAACTTATACTGTACCCAGTGAAGTCAAGGACCGTGGCCTAATTAATTTTCAACAGGAAAGTCACCATGCGCATTAGTCAGCATTCATCTAAACTGAACTGTGACAGAACTTTAAGACGAAGCTTTAAGAAGCTTATAGTTTTGAATTGCCTTGACAATTACCTTACCTTTCTTTGATCTTGTTTGTGATAAACTCGTTAGAAGGGTAAGTAAAACAATTACGAGCTGTCTAGATTAGTGACAACTATTAGAATGAATGAAAATCATACATAATACAGAGAAATATGCAGAACAGTTTGTTACTAAGCCACCATTCTCTATGGTGGGCGTAATTTTTGATCTTTTACCAGCTCTGACTATATTTTATTATTTGTGGTATTGATATAATAACTTGAAGTCATTATTTCATTTGCTAAATATACCATGCGCTATGAGGTGAAAGAAAACCTATATTAACCTAAGAAGTGTTGAGTTAGCAATGTGAACACTTTCTTGCAACCAAGTTTACTGTAAAAATAAATGATGAAGAAGAAGCATCTTCATCCTGCAGGGTAGCGTATCAAACTTTTGTTATTAAGTAGAAATAGAATATACGGTAACCAGATATCCAGGATATATCTGGATAGGCCTAACAAGAGCAGGTATTCTACTTGTTATAAAAAATATCAGTCCAAAGTTCATAAAATAGCAGACCTTTTGATGACTCTAATGTGCAAAGTTTCGGGTTCTTGTTTAATTTGATGACATTTAAATTCCAAAATAAGTGTTGAAATTAACGTCGCATACATATACATATAAGTACATAAATAAATATCTTCACGCCATTCCCAAGGGGTAGACAGAGGTCTATACAATTAAGTCCTTTCGATCCTCCTTCCACCGAAGACATTTTTAGGGACAAGGAGACAGGTGGTGAGCCCATCGACGTCTTTAAGCCAATGATATAAATCGTACATAATTGTTTGAAAAAAGCCATTGGTAAGAGCCTAGGGGTTATCTTGGGATCAAACTTGGGTCTCTTAACTCGAATTCCGATCACCCAACCACTAAGAAGAAAAGGGAGAGACAGGGACTTTTATAGGCCGTACAAATGATGATGAATTGTGAGAAGAATGTAGGTATGCATAAAAATACACTCGGGGAAAAGTGAAAGTTTTGTTTTCAATGAAATATTATCTTCTTTCTTTCATGTTTAGTAGTTTTTATATAAGATTTAATTTTCTCATTTCCACTAATTTTCCATATTAACAAAACGAAAGCGAAACAAATTTATTGAAATTTGACAATCGTATTCGGGTCAAATTATAAAAAATTTTGCATAGTCAGAAATTATTTTCAGTGCTCTTTATAACGTATTTTTATACAATATCATATGTAATATAAATAATACATACGTAATGTAACTACATACGATACGTAAATACCGGTTTTCAAGGTATCGCCATCTTGAGGTCCCGGGTTCGCTTCCCGGTCGGATCAATGTAGAAAAAACCACTATTTCTACGTGTTTGTATTGCCTTCGTTTCCGATACCCAAACCACAAGTGCTTTAGTATCTTCCATTGGGGTCGGAGTAATATATGTGATGTTTTCCCTATCTATATAATATAATGTATGTTTTTTGTAATATCGACTTTATTGTAATACTGTGAGGAGGCTGTTGCAGCCAAGCCGTCCTTGACGGTGAAAAGTCTGCCTCACTACGAAAAGTAAAATACTAATAGCAAGTAGCCATTATTCATTTATTACTGAATTTACGTATGCCAGGCATACAGACAGATTGTGATGAAGATCATATTCAAATAACACTCTTCAATTCCGATACACAAGGTATGCCAACAAATTCCAGAAAAGGGAAACTATTTTAAATTTCAGCATAAAGCGACAGACTCAGCGCGGTGAAACTACAGTCTTCAGGTGAACGAACTGGGGACAGGCGGCGACTATCCAAACCGGATAGTTTGCCTGCCTAACCTGGCCCCGACTCGGCTGGCTAGACGCATTGTGTACTACAATATACATTATGCTCCAATTATATCGGCGTTTCGCAGAGTAACCAATTGTTAAAGGGAAATCTAATGAAAAGATGTACTTTCCAACCAACGTGTAAATTGATAATAACCAAAGTTTTAAAAATTATTGAATAGTCTCGAAAGTATAGGGAAATATATAATATATTATATAATTGTCTAGTATATTACCTATATTGTCGTCAATTCAGTATTGAAATTACAAAACAAAATATTAAATTAAAATATAAAAATAACAAATATTAAAATAACAAATCTACTATCTTCTTCTTAACAATATTATTTTAACAGGGAAATAGCTGACAGCGGGCCGTTACAAATCGGAACATCACATGAAACTAATAATACTCAGCCTATGTAAAGAGCGAGAGTAAACACACCGTCATAAAAGGCACAAAAAATCACGGTCACTTTCAATGAATCTACAAAGACATTCCACTATGGCAATTGTGAGTTAACCAAGGTAGATAAATGTATAGACCTCATTTTTTTTTTAAATTATGTTCTTGTCTATATTTATACCATATGTGTGTATCGTTCAGAACGATAAAATGAGACCATAATATTAGGTCCTTACATATGAAATTAGCGTTTTATATGACAAATCAAAACGAAAAATTTTATGAAAACGTATATTTATTCAATAAAAGTATGTACCGTGGTTATCTACGCACTTTTGCCATCTCAATGTAGTTAATTCCTTTGCTAAAAATTACGAGAGCGTGAATCAATAAAATCATTGAAGGCCATTTGGTCTGTCCCATAGGAATTGAATTATATTCCTTCTATGAAATTGTCTTAATTCCGAAAAAGATTTTAGATTCTAGTCGCAGTTCCCTTAATTTCAAGGGCGTCAGATGTGCTATGTGTAGACGAATGTTGTCCTGAAGCTGACATTGTTTAATGGCTAGCTTTTCCGTCATCGTTTCTATACAAATTGTTGACAATACACATCAGACGTAATTAATCGTAAATAGACGACCCCAGCAATAATTCGCCAAAAACTTACCATTACCTTTTATCTGCGTCAACTTTCGTTTGGGGCAAGATTTGTCCGATTCTCCGGAGTAACGAACGATACGATTCAAAATTCCTTTATTATAGTGTCGGTTCAGAAGTGAAAAACACTACATGCGACTCGTGTTTCTCGAATGGTGCCGATCCATTCATGCGGTACCCACTTTTCAAGCTTTTTCAAGCAATTACCTTTCCAATTTTACTGTCTCAAATACATCCTTAATCCTCACGGTGGAACTCGTACATGTAAGTAACGCCATATTTTAATTTCTCAACATTGTGAACAGAACGATGTCAAAGAAAAACAAATAAAGCCATAAAAGTTCTAAATTCTAACACTAAACACATGGGCTTAAATTTGAAATTAATTTTAATTTAGAATTTCTAGCCAAATGTCCGACATTTTGAACCAAAGGGGTCAGTTTGCCAAACGCCCATTTTATATCTAAGGACCTAATAAGTACTTTTTTAAACCGTTGGCTTGGACATTAAGATGGCGACGGGCTCACCACCTGTCACGTTGTCCCGAAAATATCTTCGGTGGAAGGTGGGTCGAAGGGACTTAATTATCTAGACTAGACCTCTGTCTACCCCTGTATTGGGAATTGCGTGAAGATATTTTTTAATAAGTACTTTAAAAAAATAATTCGGTATTGCAGTTCTGATCCGATGAAAAAACAATATATGAACAGAATAAACAACAGATTGGTAAAATAGAAACAATATACACGTCACAATAGTCTGTTCGATTCGACATGTTTTAGACACTCCAAGTCTCTTCAAATTTATATGCGTACTTAACCAATTGTACAGAGAAATAGCGAAATATGTATCTTGTAAAATATCAGACCAATAATATAATAATATAGACTGCTGACGGACGGCTGCGTCATATCTAAAATGGAAGGTGTCTGGTACTGCGATCAGCAATCCACAAGATTGGAATGGATCATAAAAACCCACATGATTGAAAAATAATAAAATAAAACGTTCTCATAAAAAATTGAGATGGCCTTCCAGCAAAGGGCATTTACAAGCTGGTACAATACCTATTTCTTAAATATTGCGTAGAACATGCGATTACTGGGTGAACATTGTTATCTGTTTATTATATTTGTTTAAAACGTAATTGTGTTAAAACCTTTGTACCTATTCATCATATAAATAATTAATCTTTCTGATATCGGTAGGTTACAAGTCGTCTAAAGAAATCATGACTTACAAAACACATTTTACTCCATTATTTACAATATACAAGCAATGTAATGTCAATAACATTACACATTTTTCTTTCGATAAATACATTGTTTCATTTCACACAAAATATATGTATATAGTACAAGACAAAAATTTATATCAAAGCTTACACTGTAAAACCAGACATAATTTCAAAGTACATTTTATCTTTTTCGCTAATCCCGCTACACAGATCGCCCTTTTTAATGTACGTTGTACAAGGCCAGCGGGAGAACTTTAGGGTACATAATAAATGGGTACATAGGGAGTTCCAAATATTTAGAGCAAGGGGAGATGTAATGCTGGCTGTGAGCTGGACATTCAAACTGGTAAATTTGTATGAGAATATTTCATTAAAATTTCAGTGACCGTTTACGTTACATTTAAGTTATATTTTTTTTTATCTTCACAAATATTCCCTAAACCAGGATAGACAGAATTCTAGACTATTAAGCCCTTTATTTATATAGAAGAGGGAGGCAAACGAGCAGGCGACTCACTTGATAGCAAATAATTACCGCCGCCCATGAACACCCGCAATACCAGAGGCATAGCGGATGCGTTACCGGCCTTAGAGTGCCCCCCCCCCCCAGAATTAGGGGAGGGGTGGGCCTCCCTTTCAACCCACCTTTCACTAAAGCCTATTTGGGTAAATTAGAACAGGTGGAGAGCCTATCACCATATTAATGTCTAAGCCAACAATATAATTAGTCTGGTACCGACATAGGGCGAATTTTTGGGCAAACAGAAGCCATAAACCTAAGAAAGAAGAAGAACTAGTTACTATACTGTTACGTAAAAACTTTTTTTTTCAACTTTTTAATTAATTTGAATTTGAAACACGTACATTATTTGAATTTTTTATTATATTATTTATTATATTTTTATTTTATTCGATTTTGCGTCATTTTACATTATTATTTCGTGTTCATTATCAAATTTAAATATATCAAATATGGAATGGGGTGTTAAAGAAAATAGAATTGCAGTGATCGCCTTACACAAAGTGATTATGGAGCCGTAGATCATATTCCAGACACTTCAAGAGCTTGGTTCATATATTGTACTATCAACAGATATAACAACACTTCCTGTCGAAGACCAGAAAAGATCGCGGCGGCCGCGTGCTGTTAGAATTACAAAAGCAGTTAATACTGTTTAATAGCATCAGTAACATTATAAGTCACGATAGCCGAGTGGCTATCTCAGTAACAGTAAGCTATATCAGTAACATTATAAGTCACGATAGCCGAGTACCTCGGTGCTTGGGTAAATGAAGCATGGGATCCCGACCAGGAAATTAAAGACTCGGATTACCAGAAATTACCCGAGTCGCTTTTAACAAAATGAGGAAAGTTCTGTGCTGTCGTAAACTTCACATTAAGCTCCGAGTCAGGTTACTGTTGTGCTACATATGGCCTGTCGTCATGTACGGTTGCGAAGCATGGACCCTGAAAGACGACACTACACGACGCCTGCAGGCATTAGAAATGTGGTGCTATCGTCGTATGCTGCGCATAAGCTGGACCCAAAAAGTCAGGAATGAAACCGTCCTCCAGCGCGTTCAAATGCCACGAAAACTATTGCAGACCGTCAAAAAACGTAAAATAGAATATCTTGGTCACGTGCTCCGACACGATAGATACTCACTACTACAATTAATTATGATGGGCAAGATAGAGGGGAAGAGGCGCGCTGGACGCAAAGGAAAATCGTGGCTGCGAAACATCAGGGAGTGGACCGGCATTACTTCAGTCGAAGAACTGTTCCGACTCGCGGTTGATAAGACAGAGTACAAGAAGCTGACGGCCAACCTTCAGGATTGAAGAGGCACTTGAAGAAGAAGAACACATAAGCACATTATACTGTGCCATTAACTTACAAAGCTGTATCAATCTACTTATAGTGAAATTTTTCACCTGATTATGGTAAACCATATTTCTACAAACAAATGATAAGGACTAAGCATTATTAATTTTAAGCTAACAGGAGTATGCTTACTAACCTGCCCCGCATTTAATTTTAATCTGTTATTAATCCATTATTAATTAAGCCATCTATCATGGCTTCACAATTTTTGAGGTGTGAATCATATTATACATACAACATTAAACAAGAAGTATTTAAAGGTAATAACAAAATTGTATATTACTAGCTCACCAGTGCCTTTTATGAGGATAGTGCAATTTACCTTCAATTTTACTCACCATTGCAATTCCATAACTGTGTGAAATAAATATGCTTAACCATTCATCAAAATTATATACAGTAAATGGGAAAAGTCTTTTGTTTTACTTATTTTTATAAGAATTAGTACTTGTTGATAATATGATAAGACAATAAACAGGACCTAACAATTTAAATTATATTTATATTACTTAAAAGCAACTTTTTGTGACCTAAATATAAAAGTAAAAATAATGCTGTTATTGTATGCTATTTGTAAGCATTATCAAGCTCTGCAACTTTTCTCTAGAAGTCAATTCTGTATTATCTCTCACTACTAAGGTCACATTTGTAAAAAAATTTTTTGTTTGATTGCTTTTTTCTCAGACTTATTTTACTAATCCAACTACCATAATACTATTTTAATTTTTCAGGTTAATATATATGTCTATGAGACACTCAAATAATGTGGCTTCCAATTCTTTTCTTTATTTTTTATTTACTCTAAAATTTATTTATCATCACTATGTCAACATGTGTAAATTTATAAAAACTGAAAGTGCAATATAATTTATTTTGCTGTAAGTAACATAACCTTTAACTAAAAAGCATGAATAAAATAATAAATGTTTTTAAAAGTAAACAATCAAGTTTCACAATTTAACTTTAGACTCGCAGAATAACAGCTGCACACTTTTGTAATACTATATCAATACAATCCTAAACTATCAAATCTTTTCATTCATCTCTATCACGATTTCATAACTTTAATACGCGAGCGAAAGAGATCGCTATATAGACATGACGTCGTCAAAGAGGACAGTTAACTGTTCTACATTTTTTTAACGCCCAGCTGCTTCAAACAGCTGTTTGTACCGGCGTTGGTTTGTACTTTCTTGTGCAGCGTTGAATGTTAATAGAATAATAAATTTTATTAGTAACCAACACATTCTTATTATTAAAAAGCAAAAATAATTAAACTTTTACCGATATTATATGAATAAAAATTGTAAAAAAATCACCTGCGTGATTACAACCTGAATGAAACAAATATATCAAACATATTTCAGATTATTCTGTTCGCAGTTTGTGAATCATGCCGAATATAAGGGTATAATACGAAACCAAGAAACTAGAAAATAATTATTCTGGAATGGGGTACCATTTTGATTTCGTCCTCCATGTTGCGAATCTCATAACACGACCATTTTGCATACTTTGCTCAACCCGCATGTGCTACAATGTGTTGACTACTATGAATACCAAGCTTAAAGTTATTGCTAACAGAAAGAAACACATTAAAACAAAACACCGGCCGGTCAATCATACAGACCTACCTTAACAAAGCTGATCGATGTTGTTGTCCCTTCGATGTCCAAGAGCAAGATTTTACATTTTTTGACGATATCGTTAATTTCTTTAAGCTCATTCGCCATTTCTAATAGTACAACCTAAAGCAGGTGTACTTTATAAAGATTTTTAAATTTTACTTGACTAGAAATTCTCTACGCAACACTACCCCTCACCACAGAAAAAAAGCATTGATTGAACGAGACGGTACAGAACAGAACGCGACGAACGAACTGAAGGACGCACGGAAGCAAATTCATGCGAGAGCGGGACAAGTAATATCTTGTGAGAACGAACCAAAAGAGGGAATGAGAGGAGCAAACGGAAGGATCTGGTGTGTCAATGCTCCCAACATTCTGAACCCTTCACAATATTGCCATATATATATATTGTGGTTAGCTTTTCTAAATAGTTTTAAAATCGTTTCTATGCTTCTTTTTAAAAACTCTATTTAGTTGGTTTACTTTGTTTAAAAATGCAGTTAATTTTTTTATTTTAGTATTGCAAAAAATAATTATTTTAATACTAAAATAATACTTTGATATCCTTATTCGAAAACAGTACTACACAAAGGAATATTTTTTTAATTCCTTTTACTTAGACTGAAAGAAACGGCTAGATGAAGCCAATATTTTTATTTTTAAAAAGGTTTTACATGTTAGTATATATATTATACACATATAATGGCCTGTAAAAATCTGCAGCTAAAAGGTCTCCCTCGTAAGGAGGATTTACCATAATCACCAAAGTAATCCAGCGAATTACGACTACAAACTATCCACTTATACCTTAAACGAGGTTCTTCATTAAGGGATTGTTTTTTTTATGATCTGCTATTCTTCAAAATGATCAAGAATTTTCTATACCACGCGGCATTACGTATCTGAAGTCTGATTGCTAGAGTCTGCCTGACCAAATTTGAAAAAATATGCTCACAGTGCGAAATGTCAGCCAAGGATCATAAGTTTGGTTTAAAAGCTTGTTTTCTTAATAATGCCCGTCAATACACGCAGACACAAAACACAATTACGAGTCTGTCGATTGGATAAATTTTGGCGAGTGTGTATAATTTGCTTCCCAATACTCAATTCACCATCGTGGATATATTCATGTTCACTACTATAAATTAGTAAATATTACTAATAATATCTGAATAAACAGTAGTATAAATAGTTATTTTAATACAGTACGAAAGATATTAATGGAATATAAATCAAAGCAATTTTGTTCCATTAAATTAAATAGAAAAAAATGTTCCAGTTAATAATAACTTTTAAAAAATATTACGTGTCTATTACGTATCCTACCTGTATTTTAAAGAAAATATATTATGATAGCCGACTCCGATCACAGTTGAGTGATCGGAATTCGAGTCAAGAGACCCGAGTCTGATCCCCAAAAGGCAAACTCGTGACAAGTTTCTAAACTTATGTATTTATTTCGTTGACTTAGACATAAATATGGCCACGGGCTAACAACCTGTCACGATGTCCCACTGCGGTAAAATGTGGATCGAAACGACTAAATTGTATAGATCTCTAGCTATCTTCTGAACTGAACTACTACTACTACTGAATGCTTTGGAATGCGATTTCTTTGTAAATTGTGCGGCGTTACCTTTGTCCGAACGAAGAAATTTGCAACATGACAGGTTTGAAAGATGATCTTATCACTTAAGTGGATAAGGGCTTCGATTGGTTTGGGTACGTTGAGCGAATGAGTGAAGACCGACAAACTAAGAAGTGTACAGTGGCCGAGACTGACTTTTGAAGACTCAAGAGCATATTTCACAAAGAGTAGAGTAGGGTCAAGGGTACACAGATTTTTAGTCGTGAGAGTATGAAGAAAATAATGAATTTGAAAGAAACGAAAGAGGTTTGTAAGGAGTGTCACGCATTTGACGACTTGTTCCCTCTAGCTGCGCCGTCAGGGACTATGCGTGAAGATATTTGTTTCTTTACTCTGGCGTTCCCTGCATTAGGAAATTCGTAAGGATAAAAAAAGAAAATATTTACTTTAATTAAATTAATTAAAGAAAATATTTACTATAATTAACCACGTCTCGGTCATTGGTATAACTAGCTCTTAGACGGTCCTGTGTGTAATATTAATATAATAATAAAAATATACTTTATTGTAAATCAATAAAAGTAACAATACAAAAAGAAAAGAAAAACAAAAATATATAAATCAAATATTGGATTACAAAAAGCGACCTTATTGCTACATAACAATTTCTTCCAGGCAACTTAAGAAAATTACCAACAAGAAATAATGACGGGTAGGATGTACACGAAAAATCAACAGAAAAATTATTATATATATTTGGATTAAATTATAGCGAAATTATAATATTTTACTAGCTGTTGCTAGTTGCCTGCAAAAGGCCAACATTTAAATAGATAGTCACTACAACGCTTTCGCATCCATGACCTTTCCCCCTCACATTGAGAGAGAACATCTTCTCTTCTCTGCTGGATCTATCTTGATACCGGAACAAAGGACACGCCTAAATACTCGATCTCCAACACTATAAGACTCGCTCACTCTTTACCTACATATATTCATGTATGTATGCATACATACATAACGGCCTGTTAAAGTCCACTGCAGGACATGAGGCTTCTCCTGAGGGAGGATTTGCCATAATCGCCACACTTGGCAACCGGATTGGCGATCGCAGTACACTCGCATCTCAGACGCTGCTGCCCATCCTCGGCCTGATTATTTTGGTCTGACATTCTTTAGAGATGGTTATCCCGCCATCTACCGGTTGCCACTAGGATATTCTAGGCTCTTATCCCTAGTCGCCTCTTACGACGCCCACGGGAAGAAAGGGAGTGGCAACATTCTTACACTGTTACCACACGGTCATACATGTCCTTATAAAATTAAATGAAAATGTGAATATACAAAAAAAATTCACACATTTTTACACAAATAATTTATTTTCTCTACTATAAAGAAGCTAGGAATACTTATAACTAAGAATGTCTATTAAATAAATTAAAATATTAACTTGAATGTCATAATATAACTAATAGCAGTTGGTTGTATTGATTTCTATACATTATAACTACATATAAATTGTCAATATCTTGAAATTCTATCAGGATTTTGCATAAAATAGATCACACTCTATATTCTACTGTATTAGGCCGCCTATGTTTCTAAATAGTCAAATAAACTATTTCTTAAATGTTTATGTTTCTCTTCCGTTTTCATTTTCTTTATTAAATTTGGTGTTGCAGCATTAGCTTCAGCTTTTCTTTTAGCCACCTGGAATAACGAAAGTTATTATTATGATGTGTTTTTGTTTGTTTTTTTTATTGCATGTCTGCAAACTAATTATTCTTTTCTTAATTAATTTTAGATTTACTTGAAAATTTTTACTTAAATTGAAATATTAATTTAAATAACTTTTTTTTTTGGAGGCAAACAAGCAGGTGGCTCACATGATGGTAAGTGATTACCGCCGCCCATGAACACCCGCAATACCAAAGGCATAGGAGGACGCCTTAGAGTCCCCCTTTGGGAGAGGGGGGTGTGTGGCCATCCGGTTATCTGCACACACCAGACGAAACGCAGAAGTTTGTTAGACTTCTACTTCACGCCGGTATTCGGTGAGGTCGTGGCACTTCCCTGGTCGAGCCGGCCCATTCATGCAACAACAAAAGCTGTTGCGTGGCTCTACCACTGTCAAAACTGCCACATCGGCGACATATTTGAGTATCCTAATGTATTTTTGCATTGTTTACTCATCTATTTCATTAAAAGAAAAAAACAGAAATTCGATGTAACTGGTCACCGAATGACGGTGGATTATTGAAACTGGCTTGGGTACACCAGCCACAAAGGCACTATGACATCCATATAACATCCCAAGGTTAAGTAAAATAATGTTTGCAAGCGCTCGCTATAGAAAGCTAAGTCTAAATTCGATTCCGGGCCGAGACAACTTAAATCGTTTTTAGGAATTTAAGTACTGAATTTTCCACAAAATAAAATATCGAAGAAAATGTGAAAAAATATGAAATTAAAATAGACTTAAATGATATTTCGCAGATGTGTAAAGAAGGCCCACTCTTAATTGACCAGCGGAGCGGACGTTAACATGTCCTTATCTTTTTTTTTTAACTTCTACTTCACACCGGTATTCTGTGAGGTCGTGGTACTTCCCCGGTCGAGCCGGCCCATTCATGCAACAACAAAAGCTGATGCGTGGCTCTACCACTGTTATCTCTCAAAGAGGTAATTTTTTTGGGTTAATCAATAGTCTCAACTGCTATATCTTTTCGGAATTGCGTCCAAAGTCGTAGGCCGCTAGAGCATGACCACGATAAAAACTAATTCTATGAGTGTTTTTTTTATTTGCCATAATCATATATTTTAGTAGTCACATAACCCATTTATTGATATTTACTTTTTAATAAAAGTGATTATCTTTTATTATTATTTTAGCAGACTAAGAGTGATATAAAATTACCTTCGGTTCGATTTCATCGGGTGTCAGTGCCGCAAAAACAAAGTTTCTTCTATTACTGGATGCGGACACTTTGGGAGTGTCGTCGATGTCGCCTGCCAGAGGCGTCGCTATGGCAGCCAGACGTGCGAGAGCTCCTTTTCCACGGGTCAATAGCGAGCCTTGATAATTTTGCTTAAAAATACAAAGATAATGTAATGTTATCAATTATTTGTTCTATACAATATATAGTATATTATATCATTATCTTATTATAAAGAGAATCACGATAGCCGAGTGGTAGGGTGGTCGGAATTTCGTGTCGTGTCGAGAGACCCGAGTACTATCTCGAGGTGGCAGGTTCGTACCTAATAGGGTTTTTGAAAAACTTATGTACGAATTATATCGCTGGCTTGGACATTGGGACGGCGACGGGCTCACCACCTCTCACGTTGTCCCAAAAATATCTTCGGCGGAAATTGGGTAGAAACGATTTAATTGTCTAGACCTCTGTCTACCCCTGTATTGGATATGGCGTGAAAATATGTTTCTTTATAATATTTATTATTTGTATGTAGTGACGACTTGCAAAATATTGCGAGAAGTCAATGCATGCAGATGACTGAGAACCGTTCATGTGGAAAATTTGGGGGAGAGCTAAGTTCAGCCGTGGACTAATGATAGGCTGTAAAGAATAAGAATAATATAGTATCTTACAAACTATGTGACGTTTGGTCGGCGTAATATAAGAAATGTGGCAGGCTTCTCATAAACAGCAACATCAAAGGTCACCTCACATCTTAGACAGTGCTGCCAATGACATCTGTCTAGTATTTCGGTCTGGTATTTGGAGAAATAATTGCATTGCTATTTGCCGGTTGCCATTACTATTTGCATTGCTTTTCCCTTAGCCATATTTTGCGATAACTACGGGAAAGGGATGGTGAACTCCTACACAGACACCATGTGGCAATTCAAATATCTGTAATGTATGTGCCAGATGAATTAAATAAAAAAAAATATCACGCCGTAACTATGTCTCAATGTGACATTGTTACATGCTTAAAAAAGCATGTACCAAAAGTTGATTGATACATGCTTTTGTTTCAAATGTTTTACAGTTGTATTTTTAAAAAACAAACTTGTTTTAATTCCGGAACTTTATGGCCGAAAAATTTTTCATTTTAATGAATAATATTCCCAGACGGTTGTTAGGGTAAAACTAATCGATCTAGATGGCATACATACTTAGTTTTTATGATATTAATGACAATTTTTTATTTAGAAAGAAAGAAAGAGGTTTTTATCGCTACAATCAGAAATTAAATTATAACATAAAATATTAAAACTAAAACACACAACAAAACTATTATACGGTCACTGACTCAGCGTAATGGTGTAGCCATGTTCACCTCTGCATTTCGTTGCATTTAATGACTTACCTGTAAAATTGCGTAGGATTTCTTTGGACTAGGTATATCTTTATGGGTCTTCTTTTCAGTGACATTACTTCTTTCAGTCTTTTCATTTGGACTTGTTTCTGTTTCTGCAAGTAAGTTCGACATCGTTCGTGAGCAAAGGTTTGCTTTTATTATAGTTGTTCTATTTATACTGACATTCTGTACATCTTCTTCATCTTCCCCTTTCTGCAAATATGAAAATAAACAGTGTTATTGTTAAAATATCGTTAACGTGGAGGACACGATGTCTCAGAGGTAGATCGCGGGTTCGAATCACGCCCATGTCAGTTGTTTTTTAAATTTCGCATTCATTTAAAGTTACTTTTAAAGGATTACCTAAACTAAATGTTTAATAGGTAGAATTCAAACTCATTTATAATTCCACCTGATATATATATATATATATCTATATATCAGGTGATATCATTCAACAATGAGAAGAGATACAGCGCGAGGATATCTACACTTTGTACTAGAACTAGTTTATGAATTTTTTTAAGAAATGAAATTGATTTATTATTTTATATTGTTAGGGTATACCACAAAACTCAATAAAAATCACCCATAAAATGTGAGAACGATTAAAGAAAGAGAGAGATAGTTTAAACTTTTAAATTTGGATTTAAAAATGTTCTCGCTCATTACCATTTTCCTTAAAAACACATCCCTTTCGTGTCGCTGCTTTCTCCATTGTTCTTCAGATTCAAATTCTTCCTCTTGAGTTTCAGCAAATTCATCAACTGCGGCACCAGAATCATCAACCTCATCTGAAAGAGGGCGCATTGCAAACAGTGAATAAAACATTGTGTATAATTCTGTGAATTTTTAAACCATAATTAGTCCAAAATTTAAAAAAAAACCTTCATGTTAATGTAATTAATTCTCACTTTTATGTAAGCAGTAATAAAAGTAAGAATTAATTGTTTATGCTGTCGCGATGTATCTTCTTCACCATTATTTCGACTATGCCCGGAACATAGAAGCACACCTTTTACAATTTGAATGATATGTTCTTTGAAATTGTAGGACTAACATATTTTCGATCTCTGTAGTTGAATTTTTGATCAGACAAGGAAACTTATTCGATATCTAAGTGGTATTTATCTTTGTTTTGTAATTATTTAAAAATTTTATTTAAGTAACCTCTCGATAATTTTAAATACATTAGTAACAGTTATAAAATATGCATGAAAGGTTTATATATGTACCTGCATTTTTCCAACGGAATTTGCGCTGCCTGTGGCCATCACCCAAATCTCCATCTTCAAAAAGCAACTCTTGGAGCAGTCTAACTTCCCTTTTGTCTTGGTCGAGTACATCTCGCCTGTAATGAAAAAATGATTTGGGTAACAATTTACCTGATGCTGTGGCGAATATAGTCCATTGAGACCAGCATAGCCCATGGAGAAAAAACATCGATTGAACCATGTTAATATTACGAGACAGAGTAGACACCCTATAAATTTCATTTGAGGGGCGTGTTTGCACTAATAAATGGAAGTCGTGTGGTATTCATTCGCCTATCATAGTATGTATTTACATAATTTGTGATCGATTTTTTAGTATACACATAGAGAAAGATATAATAGATAATACATAATACTTCGACATAATATATTATACTTCGACAAAATTGTGTGGAATTTTTATGGTTCTGTTAGGTTGAACAACATATTAAGTTAAAGGGTTTAAGTATCACTCAAACCATTTTGCATTATTAGTAGTTATTACAAAGCTAACAAACTCATAATAAACTTATAAATTATTATTACATGCCACGACTTCCATTAACGAGTGGCATAATGACTGGTTTTTGAGGTCGTTCTGAAGTCCCCGGTTCGATTGCAAGGGGTCAATGTAGATAACCACTTTTTCTACATTATCGCAGGTCTAGGTGCTTCAGGTACATTTTTTGTTTCAAATTTCATAACACAAGTGCTTTAACTACTAACTTTGGGATCAAAGCAATGTTTGTGACCAACCCAGAAATATATAAATTATGCAAGACTACCTAATTTATATATTTATACATAGATGGAGACAATGGTTTAAACATAAACAAACTCATGTTCAGAGTCATAACATACATATGAATTTGTCCCAGCTCCCTCCTAAGTTTTCCTTCATGAAAGACTTCGTCGTCGCCTTCCTCCCGCTCCATACGATCTAGCCCCGCCTCATCCTCGTCCCCAGAACCGATCCATTCGTCCTCGGAAGTCAATTCCGCTTCTTGCTCGAAGAAATCTCCACCGACTCGTTTAATTTTTGACTTCTGTGGTTGCACTTCAACCTGCAAACAAATACATCAATGTCAACACAAAAATAATAACATCAGGCTTCATTCATAGATAGGAAAGAAAATTATCCTAGACATACTAACAAAACAAATGTAAAAATCAACAAAATTTTCACATCACTCTACAATTTCTAATGAAGAATCTACTGCATTATTTACTACTGCTTTAGAAAGTTGCGATAGCCGAGTGGTTGGGTGGTCGGAATATCGAGTCGAGAAACCAGAGTTCGATCCCCAGGTGGCAGGCTCATACCAATGGGTGTTTTAAAATAAATCGTTTCGAATTATATAGTTGGCTTGGACATAAAGACGGCGACGGGCTCACCACCTGTCACGTTGTCCCGAAAATATCTTCGGTGGAAGGTGGGTCAAAGGGACTTAAGCGTCTAAACTAGACCTCTGTCTACTCCTGTATTGGGAATTGCGTGAAGATATTTATTTTACTGCGTTATTTCCACAAAAGTATAAATATTTCTTTTTATTATTTCTAGGCCATATTCCCAGAAGACGTAACCACCAGTTAAGATTACTGCTATTTATTAAATCTTAGTTTTGGCCTTTTTAATAAAATATTATCTATTCATAAATACCTCGTTTTCTTCAGAATCATACTCCACAATTCTCTCTGAGTCTTCTTCATAATCTGATGCAAGTGATTCATCTTCTTTAACACCAAAATCATCATCTTCGTCGTCTGAAATGTAAGGAATGTAAGTTAATGGTAAGAAAGAATTAATACTTAATATTGTAAATTCATTATTATATGTAACCGTACAACATAGTTGAGGTGCTCTTTAAATTATTATACAAAGTAAAAAAATGTGCTATTATTAAACGAGTAAACTTTTAGGATCTAAAATTACTTGTAGTAAGTTCATTACATATTATAATCTAGGATAATTAGATACACGCACATGTATGTATATAAATATAGAAATCCACTGCAGCACTTCTATATTTATATTACACCCTATGACACACAGTTTTGACGTAATCAGATTAAAATGCATGCAAATTAATCAGACAACTTGCACTAGTTGAACAATTATATAAATTATAAGTAAATACATAAATAATGTGATATTAACAAAGAACGGATTCCGTCCAGTGATATATTTAGACGATCAACTGGAAATCTCAATTCAAGTTTGAATTTACTACCCAGTATTAAAAAAAATAGACCATTTGCCAAGTGTTTGTAGGTATAAAAAAATAATTTATAAATGTATACCTGATAACTGTAAAGCCCTTTCCTCAAGTCTTCGTTTCTTTTTCTTTTTTTTATGTTTGATTTCAGTTCCTTCCTTCCCATCCACATCATCATCAGAATCAATTACAAGCCTCTTCTTATGTTCTTTGTTAGCAGTACTCTGAACGTTTTCTTTATTTCCTACAGTATCATTATTTGCAAAATATTTATATTGCTTTGGAGATTCAAATTCAGGATCATCTAACTCTTCTAGAATAGAGCTTAACACCTTTTTCTCCTCATTTATAACAACATTATTCTCCTTCTCACTAAGAACATCTATGGCAGTGTTTCCTCTTTCATTAGAATCTTCATAGTTATCAGGTGACATAGTCTCTTTACATAAATCGATATTTTCTTCTGATTGCATATTTTCTTCAATTTGAGACACAAATGGATTATCATAAAATTTACCAGTGCATAGGGCGGCAATGTCATCTCCAATTTCTTGAGATTGCGATAAAATGTTAGTATCTTCTTGGGAATCCAGATTTTGTGAAGGATTTTCAAAGCAAAAGTTGGTTTCACTCAGGTTGTGCTAAAATAGTTTATAATTGAAGCTTCAATGTATTTTGTAACAAAACGCTTACATTTAATTATTAATGTGAGTATGATATCTATGTGAGAATATATAAACCACGCCCATCCTTCCCATGGATGTTGCAAGAGTTAATCAAAGATTACAACATTGACCATACTGGTCCACCGAGAAATCCTCATTAATAGGAATGGCTACCGGCAGATAGCAGAATAACTATCTCGAAATATACCTGACACAAATAAAACGGTCGGATGATGAGCAACAGTCTCTAAGGTACAAGGCGTTGCGATCATCAATCTGCTAGGAGAGCATGGCGATTATGACAAATGCAAGAAACAATCTGCAGTGGGCTTTTACGAGTCGATAAATACATAAATAATTAATTATATACTAACACACAGTGCTGATTCTTTAACGACCAATTTATCCAGACAGTCAAGGCCGTCAGTATTTTGTGATTTTATTATGGAAAATGTTTGACTGCCAAGATCTTTATCGATATTTTTGATCAAATTTTCATGAGTTTCGCACACATCTGTTTGTGATTCTATCATATCTTGAGAAGATTTAGGTATTTGAGCTAATTGCAGTTCATCATCTGAAAAAAATTAATTATCGTTTACATAGCATATTAGGAATTAAAAATTTAAAAATATAACTCTTCTCTCTGTAATTTACCTTGTGTATCATTTATATTCAAATCTTTATAACTATTTCCATTCCCATTGTATAAGGATTCTTGGGAATTACATTGATTATTGTTATCACCAATATTATTTATATTATCTTCCTCATCAGAATCTTCAAAGGCTTTTAATATCCTTCCTTTTTTAGGTTTTTTATCTTTAATTTCTTCATCTGATTCTGAAGATTCATCATCACTAGACTCTTCACCACTCGCTTCGCACTCTGCATCAAAATCTTCATCTTCAGTACAATTAGTTTCTTTTCCATTATTATTTAAAATGCCCTGCGGTTCTTCACCTTCTTCAGTCTCTTCTGCTTCATCGTCAATCAAAGGGTTACGTTTTCTCGCCTCGTTTTCGTCAAGACAACCTTCATCAAGCTCTTCCTCCTCTTCTTCTTCTTCAGAGCTTTCTGAACTCTCTTTGTTACTAACAATACTGTTGCTAAGTTCTTCAAGTTTAGCTTCGATTTTCTCAATTTCATCAGTATCAGATTCATCGCCTCGTACAGCATTCAGTTCAAGTTGTTGTTGTTTCTCATGTTCTAACCTTTTAGCCCATTCTATAGATCTTTGTTCTGCTATTTGTTCTTCTAGCTCTTGTTTCAACTTCAAATGTTGCGTGCCTGGTTTAAACCTGCAAATAATATGGAATAAGGTATTAAAATAGCAGGAATTAAAGAAATTCACCAAGGATATAGCATATTGTTCTCTCTAGCATATTGATGAAAATTCTCCCATGGGTTATGTTCATAGAGGGAGTTTTAACAAATTTGTGGCCAAGAAGAATAAATAATAAGTCAAGATAGCAGAGTTGTTGGGTGGTCGGAATTTCGAGTCGAGAGACCCAAGTTCGATCCCCAGGTGGCAGTACCAATGAGTTTTTCAAAAACTTATGTACGAATTTAATCGTTAGCTTAGACATATAGACGGCGACAGGCTCACCACCTGTCACGTTGTCCCGAAAATATCTTCGGTGGAAGGTGGGTCAAAGGGACTTAATTGTCTAGACTTGACCTCTGTCTACCCCTGTATTGGGAATTGGGTGAAGATATTTATATTTATTCTTATTTATTTATTTATTAAGAAAAAATAATAACTTACTTTTTCTCCCGATCTTTTTCCTGATCTTCTATTGTTTTCAATTTTGCAAAATATTTATACCTCTCCTTTAATAATTCAACACCAGAAAGTTTCTTTTCATTCACAGAACCATTGAAATCTAGATCTATAAGCATACCTGGTGAACCAGTTAATTTTGGCTGATTTTTCAAAGAACTAACTTCATTTATTTGTTGATTATCGTCAACAATATCTAAAACAAAAGAAATGTTAAAGAATATTGATATTAATAATAGATATAATAAATAATTATATTTGAATATGCACATACTTTTATCTTCAAAATTTTGTATAATAGCATCAATTTCATCAAAATTGAAGTCATTTTTTATACTAGCTTCATCTTCATCATTTGTAAGTTCATTTGTATTAGAAGTTGGGTTACTTTTATTTTCACTAGATTCATTTAAATTACAACTCTGAGTATTTTCTGAACCATACTGTAACTTCATTTGTTGACTATCTAGTTCTTTGTCATTCTCTTTACTTAACACAATTTTAGATGAATTTACACCATCTTTTTGTTCTTTATTGCCTTCTTCAGATACACATTCAGCTTTTTCACATATGTGGTTTTCACTAACACTGACTGCTTCTTTTTCTATAGAGTCAATCTCATTGGACAAACAGTTAGATACTTTGGGCCCACAGTCAATGGATACTGAATTGCTGTTAACTATATCATCAGTCTTAGAAAGAATCTCTGTAGGATTATCTTTGTTTTCTTGAACAGATATTGATATTTGAACATCTTCGGCTATAATATTGCCTTCTACTTTATCATTTCCTTGGTCTTCAATGTTTAAGTTTTTTTTAGCTTCATCAGATGTATTTTCTTCCTCATCTGTGTCACTTTTACATAGTTCCATCATTTCTTTTTGTCTTTGTTCCAACATTAAACTGAAATAAAAATAATATTAAATATTAACAATTCAATTACATTAGTAATTTATATAAACTTTTTTACGCTCATTTAATCTTTGAAATGCTACAAATTACAGATCACATTTAGAGCTACAATCAAAGTCAAAACCTTTTTATTCAATTTACAGTTGTGTCAAATTGGCTTACTTAAGTAAGTGTTGGAAAGCTTACATTACTATCACTTATTTTTCTGCAGTCACATATTTGATATACTATTAAAAATTAATACATATATACATAATCACGCCTCTTTCCCGTAGGGGTAGGCAGAGACTACTTCTTTCCACTTGCTACGATCCTTACATACTTGTTTCGCTTCGTCCCTTTCGCGTTGTCTTCGTCCCACTTTCATTATTCCCTTCATACATTCTCTTCGATTTAGGGTACTCTTGACCTGTCCTTTTTTCAGGACGTCCCTGATTTGGTCTCGAAACGTCCGCCTAGGTTTTCCCCATCCTACAATTCCATTCACACTCGCCTTATATGCTTTTTTGGTTAATCGTTCTTTATTCATTCTGGCCAAACCGTCTCAGCATACCTTTCTCAATTTTAGTCACTACATCTTCTTTCAGACCACAAAATTTCCTTATCTCACTATTCCTTATCCTATCGCTCAGTTTAACTCCTAACATACTTCTTAATGCTCTCATCTCAACTGCATTTATTCTGATTTCATGTTTCTTCTGCCATACCCAACTTTCACTTCCGTACATGAGTGTCGGAACCAAAACTCCCTTATGCACATTCAAACAAGCCTTGTTAGACTCCTTCCAACTGTTCATAAAGGAGTGCAAAGCTCCATTCACCATGTTTCCTGCATTCACTCTTCTTCAATATCACTCTCACACTTTCCATCTCTTGTAAACTTTGAACCCAGATACACAAACTCATTCACCTGTGCAATTTGTTCATCTCCAAACATTATATTGCAATCTGTCATGGCCTCATCTCTTTCAAACACCATCACTTTCGTCTTCTTTACATTCATTTTCATCCCCTTTCTAACAAAAGCTCTACTCGTAGCAGTTACCATCTCCTGCAACTCCTCGGCTGAAGACACAAGTAATACTTGGTCATCAGCATAGAGTAAACATTTGACGAGTAACTCATTCATTCTCAAACCACTTTCTTTCTCTTTTAAATCTGTCAAGAAATTGTTCGTGAACAGATTAAACAGCCACTGTGAAATAATATATTATTATTATCACAGTCTGATAATTTAGAAATAGAAATTATTCAAATATTTGCTTAAATACTTACGCATATTGCTGTAACTGTTCAGCAGACATTTTCACAGACAAAGCCTTTCCATCTGAGGCCAATGCTGGTTTTCGTCGACTCATTATATCTTTAAGCGATAAAGCTCTTGGTTTATGATATGGAAGAGAAACTTCTTTTTCTCTTAACATGCGGTTTGATTCACTTTTAATCTTCTGCCTATTTTCCATTGCTTGCTTAGCAGATATCTGTGAAAAATAAAATGACTTAATTTAGTTTATAAATAAACTAAGATTATTATGAAAAAAGTTATAATTAAAGAAATTAAGACTATAATCAAAAATAATATCTTGATCTATTTTTGGTCATTTTCTTTTACTTATAACAAGCTTTCATTATATATACCTATAAAAAATTAAGAAGCCATAGCCGAGTGGTCGGAATTTCGAATCAAGAGACCTGTGTTCTATCCTGAGATTCTCAAGTACGAATTACATCATTGGCTTGGACATTGAGAGGGCAATGGCTAACCATCTGTGACGTTGTTCCAAAAATATCTTCAGTAGAAGGTGGGTCGAAACGATGTCATTGTTGTGAAGAAATTTATTTATTAAAAAAATTAAGATTCTTGAGGTGAGAGGTGTTCTTTATGTGTTTTTCTGAATTATATCCAAGAAACTCCAGAACCATAATTTATTTAAAAACTGCAGTGTACTGCAGTATATGGTCAAACTAATATTTACTGCCATGTCTATCAATGCCCTAAAATCTAATCGGATCTAATTTATATTAGGTAGACTCATTATAGGTAAGTGTTTGAGCTGTCTAATGCGGCGATCTGTTACCAAAGCATGTCAATAATGGTAAGTACTCTGTATGCGAAAGCACTCAGAGTATTGGTACATGCCATTTTTTGTATGTATTAGTGTATATTTGTATATTAGAGTACTATAACGTATTAGTGTATATTAATATCATAAGTACTAAGAACTATTAATGTATTTGGCCTTAGATCAAATATTCAGCCTAATACAATAAATAAAGTTTAAATTTTCTCAATGTTACTTAGTACTTTTCTCCTAGTTTACATACATACATACATATAATCACGCCTCTTTCCACTTGCTTCTTTCCACATGTTTCTTCTGCCATACCCAACTTTCACTTCCGTACATGAGTGTCGAAACCAAAACTCCCCTATGCACAGCCAAACGAGCCTTATTAGACACCATCCGACTGCTCATAAAGGAGTGCAAAGCTCCATTCACCATGTTTCCTGCACTCACTCTTCTTTCAATATCACTCTCACACTTTCCGTCTCTTGTGAACTTTGAACCCAGATACACAAACTCATTCACCTGTTCAATTTGTTCATGATGAGTAACTCATTCATTCTCAACCCACTTTCATTCTCTTTTAAATCTGTCAAGCAATTGTCCATAAACAGATTAAACAGCCACGGTGACGCTACACATCCCTGTCTAACACCTTTTTCGATATAAAACCATTCAGTGTATGCCCCGTTTATCCTTACACAAGCACAGGAATCCCTATAAAGAGATCGCAATGCTCGTATGAGGATACTGCTGATAACTTTTACGGACAATGCTGACCACAATTCATTCCTCACCACTCTATCATAGGCCTTTTCCAAATCCACGAACGTGCAATAGACCTTCTGGTTTTTAGCCAGACACTTTTCGGCTATGCACCGCAAGGAAAAGTCTTGATCCGTACACCCCATTCCCTTTCATAATCCCGCTTGTGCATCCCATACTTTTTCGTCCGTTTCATTCACAACCCTTTCAATTAACACTTTTTCATACAATTTACCGACGACGCTGAGAAGGCTTATACCGCGGTAATTTACGCAGTCCTGCCGTGACCCTTTTCCCTTATATAATGGCACGATTACGGCTTTGCACCAGTCTCCCGGTACTTGCCCATTTTGCCAGCACAAATTGAAAAGGCGGTACAGCTGACTAGCCACTAAGCCCTGTCCAGTCCTCAGCATCTCGACGGTAATCCTATCATATCCGGCAGCCTTACCAAATCTCATACTTTTCAACGCTTTTACTATTTCATCCACGCTTATCTCACTGTTATCAACATTTATATTAACCATGGAAGGTGCCGGGTGTTGTACTTGCACTTCCTCTCTTTCAAATAAACATTCAAAATACTCTTTCCATCTCTAACACATATTCTTCTCCTTTTATAATGCTCCCATCTTGACTCCTGATTGTATTCAGCTCCGAGGTAGAGGTTTTTCCTCTGGCTGTATTGACGGATTTCCAGAAAAACTTGATGTTTGACTGGAAATCTTCAGTGATCCTCCTATCAAAATCATCCTTTTATTCTTCTTTCTTTCTAGTCACAACATCTTTCGCAGCTGATTTGAATCTTTTATAATTCTTTCTCGCTTCCTTTATCTCGTCATTCGTCGCCTTTTGAAGTTTTTGGTTAGCTTTTGTTGCTAACCAATCCAACCACGCTTTCTTCTTTTCTTGCACAGCCTTTTGTACATCTTTATCCATCCACACATTATACTTCTTTCTTCCTTTCCTTCATTTAGCTACTCCGCATACCTCAACAGCAACATTCACGACTCCTTTCTTAAATGTCTCCCACAAATCTTCAATCACATATCTCTTCTATGCCTTTAAAACTTTCTATCAGTTTCTCTACATACTCGTCTTTCTTATCTTTTTCTTGGAGATTTTCCACTTTTATTCTGTCCAAAACACTCGTAGGCTCAGCTCCTCGGTGTCGCCATCGTTTAAAGATGCCATGTATTCGGGCTATGACCAGGAAGTGGTCTGTGTCAAGGCCTACACCGCGGTATGCTCGAGTGTCTAGCAGGTTCTTCCTCAATCTTTGATCCACAATAACAAAATCAATTATACTTCTAGACTCACCCTCAAGTCTTGTATACAAATGGATCTTTTTGTGATCAAACATTGTATTGACCACGCACAGATTCCATTCCAAGCATACTTCAAGTAGGCTTCTCCCATTTTCGTTCACTCTCTCGTCCCCAAATGTACCCAGTACTCCTTCATACCCATCACGCTTTACTCCAACCCACCCATTAAAGTCCCCTAACATCACGATTCGTTCATTTTCTCCGCATTTATTCAAGACCTCTCTCATGCTATCCCAAAATTCCTCTCTCTCTTTTTGGGCTTTTAATGACCCACCCTCTCGCAGATCCGTCGGTGCATAGACCCCAAGGATAAACAAGCGGGTGAGTCCAACTTTTAACCTAACCCAGAGGAGTCTTGGGCTTACACATTCATGCTCTATCACACATTCAACTATTTGAGAGGAAAGAATCACACCAACTCCCTGACAGCCCCGGCTGGTTTGGGGACTCCCGACCAGTATGCCGTGTAGGGTCCATGAACCGTGGTGTCACATCCTTTCCTCTTGGTTTCGTTCACGCACAGGAATATCTATACATCGTTCGTCCATCATCTGACATACTTCATCTACCTTACCATCCATTCCTCCTCTTACATTCAACGTAGCGAAGCGGCTCTCCATGGGCCGCTTTTCGCCCCCGCGAGAAACGAGACGTGATGGGTGGAGAACCACATCGCCGCCATTTTGGTAAGTAAAATTCACCATTGCATTCCCACGAGTAGCAAAGGAAAGGTTTGTCCACCCCAGCAGAGCCCCGCATGCCAGGGCAAGGCTAGCCTAATTCTGGGTCGCCCGGTCCCAGGGCAGTGTGGCACGCTAACGACTAGGCTTGCCCCTAGCCATGCACCCATCCGCGCGACAGACGTTGGATTGGCGGAGAGAATAGGAGTAAGGAAAGGGAAGTATAGGTTGTGAGAAAAGGAAGATTGGTAAGTTAGGGCGGGAATTAGGAAAGGTAGGATATTACCGCCCAGGAAGGCAAGGGGTAGGACAGTAATAGCTAGGGAAGCCGGGGTCGAATACCCGTATACCATACCACAACCACCGGACAGGTAAGTTAGGATGAGTATATGATTAAAAGTGAATGAAACCGCATGTTAAGAGAAAAAGAAGTTTCTCTTCCATATCATAAACCAAAAGCTTTATCGCTTAAAGATATAATGAGTCTGTGTCCGCATATCTGTTATTCTGTGTGATACATGTTACTTGATTATTGATTATTTCTTTACTGATTTTTTGTATGGTTTAATTATTAATGAGATTATTGTGGCATATATTAGTATTACTGTTTCTGAACTCTGCAAAGTTTGCGCTATGTAAAAATTAACTGAAGGGATGATGTAGAAGGTAGATGTGTATTTATTTGCTATAACTTTTTATTGATTGTTAACTTTGTATTTACAAATAATATATATAATATTTACCTATTATTTTATTTATTGTTTATATTTATATTATATTGTATAAGTATTATATATTATTATTATAATATAAAAGTATGTCTGATGTTGAATCATATTACTCAGCTAATGAATCAGAATCTTCATTTATTTCTTGTGATAGTACTTTAGATGATAGTTTAACTTGCTTACACGAACAACTTAACGGAGTATTATCAACTTCTAAAATTTTTTTTAATGTTTGCTATATAAATTCGCAAAGTTTACCAAATCATTACTCAGAGCTGCAAACGTCTTTCACATCTGAATACATTCATGCCATTTTGATGTCTGAAAGCTGGCTCAAACCATCCTTACCATCGACAATGTATCCCTTACAAGGATTTGTACTCATTCGCAATGATCGCACTGAACGAGGTGGAGGAGGTGTAGATATATATCTTAATGCTTCAATACCACATAAAGTTGTATTGGCCTCACCACCTTGCTATACAGCCTCCTCTGAGCTTTTGTTTGTTGAAATTGATGTTAAGGGTAAAAGGATGCTTCTAGAAGTAGTGTATTGCCCTCCCGCTACTGATTATTTCGCCTCTTGGGAAACGGCTCTCGATAATATCTGCTCCGAGTACTCACACTGCTTAATTATGGGCGATTTTAACACCGATCTCTTAAAAGTTTCCCCCCGTTCTAAGAAACGTTGATAGTACAAGATCGCACCTTGCGATCCATTGAATGTACAGAAACAAAATGACACTTAATATCATTTAGCGTAAGTGACAGACTGACCTCTGGATTGGTTGGCTTCGCAACACCAACAGATTTTAGGAATTTCCACACATCGGCGGGTGAAGCATTAGAGATATTTTTATGGAAATATCGGCCTTTAGCTGCCCGTACCATCTGATTACACCTGTTCCTAGCTAGTTTAAACGAAGACCTGTTTTCATCTGTGCGATCTCTCTTATATCGGAGAAAGGCTCGATTTCTTCTGGTCATTGCCACCCGTACAGTGTCAGTCATCCAAGGAGCAGGAGGTCGCCTCAACTTATCTTTGTGCACGGGAGTATGAGCATTAAAGAGATTAAGATTCATATTATTAAGAAAAGTAACCTTATCAATAACTGTCGATGCTGCCATAAGAGGGCTATAATCCAGATTAGAGGCGTCCTGGAGCAACCAATCAATATTTATCCTGGAAAAGCTGCGTACATGCAGTACGGAAGGATAGTTTTTGGGAGGTTTAAGCTTATAAGAAGCATAAATTAGATCGTCACGTGAGAACCCTGGAGCGGGGATTTGGCCATGTGATTTTACTTGACCAGGAGCAGCAGTAATGATAGGATCGATCAAGGAGTCATCGGTAGCAATATTGTGATGAGTTGCCTTCGATGGGAGAACAGAAAGATTCACCGACTCTATGATCGATGGAAGTTTTTTAGAACGGGGGGAAACTTTTAAGAGATCGGTGTTAAAATCGCCCATAATTAAGCAGTGTGAGTACTCGGAGCAGATATTATCGAGAGCCGTTTCCCAAGAGGCGAAATAATCAGTAGCGGGAGGGCAATACACTACTTCTAGAAGCATCCTTTTACCCTTAACATCAATTTCAACAAACAAAAGCTCAGAGGAGGCTGTATAGCAAGGTGGTGAGGCCAATACAACTTTATGTGGTATTGAAGCATTAAGATATATATCTACACCTCCTCCACCTCGTTCAGTGCGATCATTGCGAATGAGTACAAATCCTTGTAAGGGATACATTGTCGATGGTAAGGATGGTTTGAGCCAGCTTTCAGACATCAAAATGGCATGAATGTATTCAGATGTGAAAGACGTTTGCAGCTCTGAGTAATGATTTGGTAAACTTTGCGAATTTATATGGCAAACATTAAAAAAAATTTTAGAAGTTGATAATACTCCGTTTAGTTGTTCGTGTAAGCAAGTTAAACTATCATCTAAAGTACTATCACAAGAAATAAATGAAGATTCTGATTCATTAGCTGAGTAATATGATTCAACATCAGACATACTTTTATATTATAATAATAATGTATATAATACTTATACAATATAATATAAATATAAACAATAAATAAAATAATAGGATATGTAAATACAAAGTTAACAATCAATAAAAAGTTATAGCAAATAAATACACATCTACCTTCTACATCATCCCTTCAGTTAATTTTTACATAGCGCAAACTTTGCCGAGTTCAGAAACAGTAATACTAATATATGCCACAATAATCTCATTAATAATTAAACCATACAAAAAATCAGTAAAGAAATAATCAATAATCAAGTAACATGTATCACACAGAATAACAGATATGCGGACACAGTGTGATAACAAAAAGTGTGATCTTGAGAAAAAGTAAGATCTTGAGAAATTGAAATTAAAACAATGAAAAGCAACTATCTAACTATATTACAGTGAAAGAAAAAATATTAATAATTAACAAAAAAAAAAAGAAAAAGAAAGAATGAGTATAAATAATTGGAATACTTCTAGGAAAACAAATTAAAGATGATTAAAGACTTTATCATAAAAGTAAGCAAATAATTATATATATAAAAAACAGATGAAGACAAGTGCATATGAAATTGCAATAACATCTGTGATAATAAAACATAAGTTTAGAGTATGATTCCATAGACGGGCACAAACTATACTATGACACAGGCGGGAAAGAAAAAACTAGTAATCACAATGAATTAAAAATTTACGAGCTACAAAAAAAGATGTTTCTAGTTCTGCACCTACCCGCGAAAAAAATAAATAAAAATAAAATATATATATAGACAGAAGTCAGGTCTAGACAACTAAGTCCCTTTGACCCACCTTCCACCGAAGATATTTTCGGGGCCACATGACAGGTGGTGAGCCCGTCGCCGCCTTTGTGTCCAAGCCAAATTCCGACCACCCAACAACTCGGCTATCGTGAGTTCTTCGTAATAACAAAATAATAACAATGTTTAATAATTGAATTTGGAATATCTTAAAAAATAAGTTTTCATTTGCACATAATATATAGTTACTTAGATGGATTTCTTTACTTTTAATTTATTAAGCTAATATGGATATCTAAGAAACATTATTTACCTATGTTATAATCCATTGATATTTTTCTATTTTAACATAATTATTAAACAAAAAAGAGACATGGTAGCCGATACAGAGCACTAGCTTCAGACACAAGTTACCCACATTTGATCCTGAGTTGGCACTACTAAAATTATAGAAAGCATTGTATTTCACTAACAGCTCAGTAGTGAAAGTAAATAACTTGAACCCAACTGACCTTGAAAATAACTGACAAATAAATATAAAAAAATATTATTTTGTGGATATGAAATGTCTGCCAACACATGCTGGAGCAATTAACACATATTACATGTACAATATAAGTTAGTAATTGCATAAAAATAGTATAATTTATCCAAGAAATACTATAATATTTCACCCCTGCACTGCATTGTTAACAAACCAGGAATTAAACTAACCCTCATAGGCTTAGGTGAAGTTGACTTCATAGGTTTCAGTGTAGGCTTAACTTTTTGCTTCTCCAGAACATTATTTTCTTCATCTGAAGTATCAGGATCACAAATAGATGATACTCTCACAATTTGCTTCTCTTCAAATTTCTGGAATTTAGGGTAATTACTTATTCATTATATAATCTATGCAGCACAAATAAATCATTTGATAAATGTAAATTAAAAAAAATATCACTAGTTTTCAAATACTTTGAAAAAGATTTTGTAACAAACTCATTAATAAATATAGCTTCCTTTTATACTAAATATGAAAAACAGAGGTAGAAACTTAAAATAAAAAAACCCAAGTACCTTATCACTAAAAGTGATCTCTTCCAGGTAACCTTTGGATGGACAAGAAGTAGAGTATAAGACCAAGATGTACTTATAAATATATAAAAATAAAAGAGATATTACATACACAAATATTTATTTACTACTTGTTCTTTACAGCCTTTCAAGAGTCCACTTGCTGAACATAGTCCTCCCTAAAGCTTTTCACAAAGAATGATGCCGGCACCTGCATCCATCAACTTTGTACAACTTTATTTGCTTAAGTGCAATATAAAATCATTAATTTATGATTATATTACAAAAACATATATACTTAAGCAAATGTTATTACAGAATAATAGCAATTTTAAGTCATAATAAATAAATAAATATCTTCACAATCTCTGACAGGGTAGCCAGAGAGAACAAATCATCTAGTATCATAATTCATTACATACCTCTTGTGCTTCTTACAAATTCATAATTTTCATAGGTTTCCAAATACATGAAAGGTTTCCAATTACTCTTGTTTAATAATTACAGAATTTACTAATATTATTGAAAAATTAGTATAAGGATTCTATAGTTGTAGTTGGGTGGTCGGAATTTCGAGTCGAGAGACCCAAGTTCGATCCCCAGGTGGCAGTACCAATGAGTTTTGCAAAAACTTATGTACGAATTTCATCGTTGGCTTGGACGTAAAGGCGGCGACGGGCTCACCACCTGTCACGTTGTCCCGAAAATATCTTCGGTGGAAGGTGGAAATTAACTTGTGTTACAAATCCTCTGCTTTTGGCAGTTATTTGAGATGAAAAGCATTATCATTGCTGCTTAAATGCACATAGTGCACTTTGCATCAATTAATTTCATAAAAAACACTGAAATTTCATTCTTTTATAGTGATAAAAATAATAAAATTATTTACCTTGGTAATATCCCCAGTTTCACATAAATCAAAACTTTCATTTGATTTGTCTGAGGTGTTATTAATCTCATTCCGTTTTAAGTCAGTGTTTATTTCAACTGAGGAAAGTTTACTTCGTGATATTAAATTGTTGAATTTTTCTCGTAATTTTTTCTTTTTGATTTTAATTCTACTTAGATTATATTTTTTATCGGCTAGAGTATCAAATTTTTCCTTCAAGTCATCATCACTCTCACTCGATGACATGACCTGAATTCTTGATGTACGTTTTTTAATTTTATATTTTTTCATATTTAGATTATTATCTTCGGCATCAGTGTCAGGTAAATTCATATCTTTTTTTCCAAAGTTTTCACGAGTTTCACCTTCCTTTTCACTGTTGCTTTCAGAAAGAAGTTGTACACATTTCTTGGGCCTTGTAGCAGGAATTTCACCTTCATTGCTAATTGACTCGTCATCTGATAAGCTACTAAGAGAAGAATTATTTACGAGTTTTTCAATTATGTTTTCCTTCATTTTGGTGGAAATAGAAGGTATTTCCATATCCATGATCGACGTTTTAAAATATCAAACTGGTATATGTATTTATATTTTATAGACGTCTACGAATAATATAATACACTTTCCAGTTGAATGCAGTTATGACTTGTAACATTACAAATTTAAAAATATGAATCTAAGATTTAAGCATATAATTTTATACAGAACTTTATGATTTGAAAATCTCATCTTACTGAGCACTCATTGTCATTTATGATTTGGCGCCATAAATAAATCCATCACTTTGACTTATGTGGCATAACTTTGTTATTGTTGTTTTATTATTCGCTCGGGATAGCAGGCAAGGGAACAATGCCATACAGTCTTGACCAAAGAGAATATAATCACTACGACCAAAGAGAGTATAATCACTAGTCATGACTTTTTTGGCGTAACTTTATATAATTATTAATATAATATATATGTATGGACATAATAATTCTTAATCTCGGAGGCGTGCATGGCAATAATGTTACCTATTTGCCAGGGTCTAGATAACTGTTTCCCGATAAAACACTTACTTATAATTCACTTTATAGGCGGAATAATAATGGAATTTATGTAATGAATGGAATCTAGAAGTTAATTTAAATCACTATGTTAAATTCCAAATTGATTGTATATGTTATCATATTTTTTTATCTTGAAGATAGAACTACCCAATATAGGGGTAGTACAGAAGTATAGGCAATTTCATTCAACATTCCAAATGAGTTTATTTTGAAACTACGTGACAGGTGGAGAACCCGTCACCGTACAAAAGTACATAAAGCGTAGTAAACTAAAGATTGTACGTAGTAATTTTGTATCATCGTTTAGCGACTGGGTGTGTTTGTATGTGTGTGTATGTAAACATGTTTTGAGTGTAAAGTACAGATTTATGTAAAGATTATCTGGTCAAAAACGTAAGTAGTTGAGGTTGGAGTAAACTTAAGATTTCTTTATAGTTTAGTGTTTTTAGGTAATTTTTAGGTAGTTTTAAGGCAGACGATATATGTTAAATCTGTAGTTTATTAAGTTACATAGATAAGGGGAAGGGATGGTTTGAATGTTTTGACGGGCATATTGTACCTTTTCTGCGCTTATCCTGTATAAGCCCTGGAGCATATGTTGTTTTAGATTGTCTTTTAAGGACGGTTTGTAAAATGATTGTTTCCACACTAAAGACTTATAGTGTTCATAGCAAGGAAATCGGTAAGTAAGACCTACACTAACTTTTAGGATAGACTACTACTACTCCAGTAGTCTACGGGTGACTGACATAAGGCGTTGTATACCATCTTTATCATTTGTCGTTCAGCTAGAATGCCTCGTGTTTCTAAAAACGCATTATGCATTTTATATATATATATATATATATATATATATATATATATATATATATATATATATATATATATATATATATATATATATATATATATATATATATAAAGGAGGACATCTCTTGTATGGAGTCTCCTAATCTGCCACTCTACAACTTTTTCCCTTAAGGTTATCAGTTCATCGAGGTCTGTGGCCCCTTATCAGTTCCCGCCTTACCTCGGTTTCCCTACTTCTGCAGCGAGTTCCTTCATTAAGGATTCTATCACGCCGAAAAACCATTTAAAAGCTCGAGCTTCGAGCTGTGATCGTATGAGAAAAAATGTTTCACAATGAGGAAGCTCTTTAAAAAACCTCATCCCAGGATCTTCTGTCTCCCTAAATATTCCCGCAGTTTAAGAGAAGATCCTTGTTGAATATTTATGGAGGAGGTAAGAGAGAGGCTTGATTTAGTCTCTGTGGACAATGGTTTTAGATAGGACGCTAGGTAGGTCGTTACATTAGCGTCCTTCTGGGAGGACGCTAATGGTATTTGTATAGTTAAGTCTTAGGGTAATTTGATAAGAACCTTAGGGTAATTTGTAAAAGAAGATTTTTAATATCAATACCATATGGCTTATCATGGTCATACATTATAATATAAAATACACTTTACCTTAAAGAAGGAAATATACTCAAAGATTGATAAGAAAACTCGGGGCATGGAGTAATAGAAATAAAAAAAACTTTTTCTACTACGATAATTTAAAACAATGTTTTTACTTTCAAATATTTTCCAATTCAATGTGTATCACTTCTAAGACTCATGATGGTTTTTCCTCTTCTTTATCCATATTACAAATAACAGCTTCTGCAGTAGTAAGTATAGATGCAATACCACTTGCACATGTTAGTGCACATCTCACAACTTTAGTTGGGTCTATTATCCCTTTTTCAATAAAATTTACATATTCATTATTTAAAGCATCATAGCCATAATCAGAACCCAAGTAATAAGTGTTTAGTTTTGATATTATAGCAGACCCTTCATGGCCTGCATTACTTGCTATAGTGTTACATGGGATGGTCAAGGCTTTTTTAATGATTTCTATTCCGGTAGCCTGATCCGAGTTCCTTGGTTTAATTTTATCCAAAGTCGAAATACACTGTAAAAATGCTAGTCCACCTCCTGGTACTATTCCCTCAGCTAGAGCAGCACGTGTCGCGTGGAGAGCATCGTTGACACGATCTTTTTTTTCACTAACTTCAACTTCACTGCTTCCTCCTAAGAGTATAACAGCAACCTTGGAATTTAGTCTTGCTATACGTTCTAATAGTCTTTCCTTGTCATGTTCACTTGAAGTTTTATCTAATTCTGATTGAATTTGTTCAATACGTTGAATAATCTCCATTTTATCTCCTTTTCCTCCAAGCATCACAGTACTATCTTTTGTTATTAGTATTTCACCAACTTTACCAAGACTTTCTAATTGACAATCTTCAAGTCTTATTAAATTGGCATTATCTTCAAAAATTACACCACCTGTAGCGGTGGCCATATCAATTAAAACGTTTTTTCTGTATTCGCCTATACCAGGCGCTTTGACAGCCACAACAGGTAAACCCATTTTTAATTTATTTACAACTAAGACTGATAAAGGCTCATTTTCAAAATCTTCGGCAATGATAAGCAATGGTTGTTTATATCTTATTGCAACCTCCAAAGCTGGAATAATTTGTTGAGTCGTAAATATTTTTTTTTCGGAAAAAAGAACAAGGACATCGCTATACTCAACTAATGGGCGTTTCAATGAATTTATAAAATGAGGAGATACGAAACCACGTTCAAATTTCATGCCTTCAATGATTTCCAACCTATCGTCTAAAGTTTTACCCTCTTTTACAGTTACTATACCATCTTTTCCTACTCGACTAACAGCTGTAGCGATTAGTTTACCAATAGAATTGTCACCATTAGCGGAAATTGTTGCAATCTGTTCTATTTCTTCAGGAGTTTTTACTAATTTTGATAACGATATAAGTTTTTTTGATACTGCATTAACAGCCAGTATTATTCCTTTCCTAATTTCAAGTGCGCTAGCACCTTTAGAAATGTTTTGAAACCCATCTCTAGCAATAGCTCGAGCTAAAATTGTAGCAGTTGTAGTACCATCTCCAACTTCTTCATTAGAATTGTTTGCTACATTTTGTAATAATCTTGCTCCAATATTTTGAAATTTGTCTTTTAATTCTATATTGTTGGCAACAGTAACTCCATCTTTAGTTATTTTCGGAGGACCAAATTTTTGTTCCAATATTACACTACGACCTTTAGGTCCTAAAGTTACCGCAACAGCATCAGCAAGGATATCAATCCCTTGAAGCATCAGAAATCTGCTTTCAGATCCAAATTTCACTTCTTTCGCATAGAAACGTGTAAAGAATGATTCCTTTCTTTTGATAACTAATTGTAAAATGTTTTGCAAACGATACATTGTAATATAAAATGTGAAAGGAGTAAATTAAGAACTAGATTTTCCAACAGATTTTCAAATTAATTTTACCGGTTGTCATGTAATTTGACGGTCAAAGAGCATAATCACTAGGTTATATGTTGTCTGTTGATCTATGTCAAAGCATTTCTGTTACAGACTATTTTTTTATATTCATGTTTCATCAGATCAGATAGTAATAGGTTTTCATTTAAAACTATCTAGTTTACCAAAAGTTTCACCACTGCGCGTTCGTAGGCAGAGGCGCAATAACCAAAATTTGTTATAATTTTTTTTTGATGAGAAACATCTATAGCCGCACGTAAAACCGATTTCTGGCGTGGCGACGCATGCCACGAAACTATACAAAGGTATACTAATTTACACCCTATTGCTTGAGTGTTAAGGTTTATAATTAAACACTGAAATTCGTTTTTTTTATTTAATTAATTATATTCATATTATTCATATTAGTGACTATGTAAATTATATTAAGATTTCATTTTATCATGAAAGGTCATTTCCTTATAGTCAAAAATGTTCAATAATTTTTAAAACGAATAAACATAAACTACCATTAAATTTTTTTTTTAGATTAGTGTACCATTGTTCATTGGATTAATCATATTAAGATTTAGCAATTTTTGAAAAAAATCTAAATACTCAGGAGCGCTCTTGTACTCTTGTTAGAATATCATAAAATATTATTAAGATTGACAGATGTTTTAAAAAATGCTCCGAACTCTGAACGATTATACATAGAACAATATTATAGCAATCTTATAGAAAAGGTATTATAAAACCATGGATTTTGAAGTTAAAAAATGTAATACTTAATTGAGTCTAGTTTTTACATAAAAACAAACGGTATATAATAAAATATCATTACGACGAAAGGTACTGTTTTTCTGCAAAATAAAAAAAACACCATAAATTAAACAGAAATCTGCGTATTGAAAAAGAAAATTGTTTATAAGCGACATCTAGAGGATTATATCAATAATAATATGTTATAACAACATTACTTTGTCATGAATTTTAAGAGTTTCAAATCGTTTCGCTAGATGTAGCTTCAAAGTAACATAGAATACAAAACATCTATAGGCTCACACACTAAAAAACAAATGGTCCATCCATTTGTTTTTTATGTAAAAACTAGACTCAATTAAGTATTAAATTTTCTAACTTCAAAATCTATAAGTTTGCTTTAATCTTTTCTATAAGTTTGCTATGATATTGTTCTATGTATAAGTAATAAGAAACTAACGTATCGTTCAGAGTTCAGAGCATTTTTTAATACAGCTGTTAATCTTAATAATATTTTATGATATTCTAACAAGAGTACAAGAGCGCTCCTGAGTATTTTGATTTTCTCAAAAATTGATAAATCTTAAAATGATTAATCCAATGAACAATAGTACACTAATTTAAAAAAGGGATTTCAGTGTTTAATTATAAACCTTAACTTTCATGTCATAGGGTGTAAATTACGTTACACGATATACGAAAGCCATTGGCGACCCGTCGCCTCGGCAAGTGTACTACAGTAAACATAACCTATGTTTTACTTGAAGACAAATTATTTTTCTGATTATAAAATGTCTGACTGTGATAATTTAGAGAGTGAAAGTGATCAGCCTCCTGCAAAGAAAGCAAAATCACTCTATGACACACCATCAAGTCATCAGTAAGTTAATTATATTTTTATAATTAAAGTATGCATTTATCTGTGCATTAAGCACGCGTATATTTGGTTTGTTTTGAGCACCAGTAAATGTAAAATCTACTAGCTTGGTAGATTAAAATTCACATAAATTTCATTGCATATAATTGCATGTAATCGAAAAAAACGTAATATTTTATTTTATCATTATGACATATTTAGTTCCTATCACAATATGTTCTTTTCTGCATATTACTTTTACAAAATAATTCACATCTGCCAGGCGTCCCGTGACGGCTCACATTTTTTATATTTTTTTAATTGTTATAAAAATGTAAAAAATACTAGAAGGTAAGTTTACAGAACATTAAAATCGGAGGTAACGGAAACGATTATTAAAAACGTTCAATGGAGGTAAAACACAAACTGTAATGCAATGAATCCGGTTACAAAAAATACGTCGTTTTGCTGAGAGCCATAGACAAAGAGAATATAATCTCTAGCCATAAAGCCAATGCTACGAAAATTTAAAAGAGCTTTTGGCTTTGGTTAACCGTTTCCACTTTAAAATTTTTATGTCATTTAGTATAAGTTTATTGTGTCTGATTATGCTTTAATTTTGTTTCGTCCATTTCATTTTGTTTTTATAATATTACTGTCAATTTAATAAAACATACTAGTACCCTTTTAGTTTCAACCTAATAATTTTCTAAGTATGAATACACCAATAATGATAAATTTGGATATTGGTGATCAGCTAACGTCAA